>JARYHS010013630.1:290189979-290368445 GCA_031002005.1 Vandiemenella viatica | reverse complement strand
CTTATTGTCCACAGACATTATATATGGTCCCACAAACATCATACCCGGAGGTGTAATTCTTAATTACAATGTTATTAACATCGGGTAATACAAGCAAATTTTTATATGCAATAAGTTCATATTTTAGTAGATTATAATCCAATGACGAACTTGGTATCACTTGAGCCACACGAACATCGTTAATGTACATATCAACCAGTTTTTGCACTGTGGCCATATGAAAGTCTCGTAGCACTTTACTTGACAAAATATCCACAAATTCTATGTAGTATCTTGCAACTAGATATCCCCACCTCTTCTTGACGGCCAAGGCGCTGGAAACTGCAGGCTGCGCGTCGATGATGTTCTTCCAAGTAGAATCTCCGAAGTAGACGCCGCTGGCAGGATCGGCATTTGGGGCGAAGTATACTGTTTTCGCCCCGGCAAACCGTACGGCAGGAGACAGGTATGCTCACCAAGAGGAATGTCGGCCTGGTCGCTCGCTGTGTTGAACAAATCTGACACAACGTCCAGTACTTGAGTCAGCACGACCCATTCTTCATACGTCAGTATAACCTTGGTGCGGTATCCAACTTTTTCTAGCACTACTACTGGCTCAAATTCGTGTTTGGACGATAAACCTATCGTCAAACGTTTTGAGTCACCGGCGTTGAGCTGATAAACGGCCGAGAACAACAGTACTGGGCGAGACATGGCTGAACACTGAGGTCAGCAGGCCGGTCGGGGGCAGTCCTGCTTGTTGGAGCGGTGGTGGGGGGTGAGCATGTTCAAACCAGTCGATGAAACGATGCAGCTGGCGGGGTTGGGGTCGCTCAAGTGGCCTAACGAAAAAAAACACCAAGGGCAGCTGGTGCTAGGGAAGGCAGGTGTTCAAACAAGTGGCCATGATTGACAGGTGGGGACACACCTGGGTCGCTCAAGTGGTCCTCGAGTCAAGTGAGGGCAGCTGGTGCTAGGGAAGGCAGGTGTTCAAACAAGTGGCCATGATTGACAGGTGGGGACACACCTGGGTCGCTCAAGTGGTCCTCGAGTCAAGTGAGGGCAGCTGGTGCTAGGGAAGGCAGGTGTTCAAACAAGTGGCCATGATTGACAGGTGGGGACACACCTGGGTCGCTCAAGTGGCCCTCAAGTGGCCATGATTGACAGGTGGGGAGGGGAGGACAACAAAGGACCGCGACACACCTGTGGTCTAACAATAGAGGGGAAACTGAGGTTAGTCAAGTGGCTCTCGAGTCAAGTGGTTAGTCAAGTGGCCATGATTGACAGGTGGGGAGGGGAGGACAATAGAGGTGAAACTGGGGTTAGTCAAGTGGCCCTCAAGTCAAGTGGCCTAATTAGCATAACAATAGGGACCTAATTAGCATTTCTTTTGTGTGGGCACGCACAGACAATTCATATCTACTGCTACTGTTCTTTATGTGAGAATTTTGTACGTTCTCTTCCGTATATCCAAAATATTTCTTCAGAATTTGACTTTTTAATCATAATCTATCATCAGACTTACCACCAATCTGTTTTATGAATTTTCTTTTGTTTCAACAGCTTCAAGTTGTTATACCTCTCGGATCTTGGTGTTTTTAAACTTTTTTGCGTTGATTTACAAGTAATTTTGTCAAGTAACCAGGTGATTTTAATTTCCACCAAAGAATGAATTTAACTTTTTGTACTTTCAAATGACAGGAAGTTTCTTGAATCATAAAACTGTCGATTAACTTTTTATTGAACTTTTATTTCGTCGAAATATTCAGAAAAAAATACATGAATAAAGCATCAGACTTCTTTCCGAAGATTGAAGGCACATTAATAATTCAGCGTTTAAACGTCAAAAGAATTCGAAGTAGTTAGAAATTCTGTTTACATTTTGATTACTGTCTTTTTACTAACCTTTCAAACACTGTACTGCTTCTAATCAAATTACTAGTCATTTAAACAATTTGCATTCCTCTAAGCCCTATAATAGCCGTTATGAACTGCAATCTGTTCTCCAGGGGAAAATACCAGGAAAGAGAAGTGCTGGTAGAAGAAGAACTTCTTGGTTAAAAAATCTAAGAATATGGAACTCCAAGACAACTATGGAGTTAATCCGAGCATCAACCAGCAGACATGAGACAGCCAAGATGGTTGTCGACATCCGGAACGGATAGGGACCAGAAGAAGAAGCACTACACATACATAAAAAAATATACAAATTTACAATTAATCACTGCGTATTTGTCTCAGGCGTAAAGGTAAAAATTATTGTAATTAGCACATTTTAGGATTGTTACAATGTACTGAGCTGGTTGATTTATACTCGTGCAAAAGCGGAATATTTTTTTTTTCGTCACATGAAGAACCATGCATTTATCGCAGCATGCCGAAATCTTCTTGGATGTATTAAAACAGCAACTGGAATTGTTATTTCCTTACACAAAAAGCATCTATACTAATAAAACGCTGATCTTGGTGACTGTGTAATTCTGTGACGTGTCACATCCAGCCTTCGCTGCAAGATTAACAGTGGCCAGAGATATTACTGCGTAGTGGGGTTTGAGAGGTTCATTTAATAACAATTCTATTTAGCTAAACACCCGCGACGAAATGAGTTGCCGGAATACTGAACAAATATTAATTACATTTAAATTAACACATTAAGATCATTAGTAGCTTTTTTATTAATTTATATTATGTTGATTATTTCAATAAATTCTTAAACTACATACTAGTAAGATACATGTTATAAATTTAGGGCAACAATGTTAGTGGATGTTTTAATTAGACTGAAATTTAGCGAGATTCAGGATAACTAGCATTTGACGTTACAATCGAAGGCATTAGTAAGTTAAGTTTTTTTTTTTTTTGTTTAAATAATTTGTTTTTATGAGTGCCCCATTGCTTTGTTAGAATGAAAGTATTTCTATGATCACCGCTATCAATGCAGCATAGGCCACGATTAAAACTAATTATTATGAGGCATAGCTTAAGTTGTTAAGATTATTATTATTACTACTAATTTAACTACGACGGAGCACACGCTCCCATAACTTTCCCCCGTGTCATTTAATTACCCCCTTTTATTATGTTTTAATTATATTATCTCATATTCTTTGAGTATTAAATTCCACCTCCCATCTGTATATGCGATTAACGAATTTTAATTTAAGAATTTAAGTCCCTTCAGTATTTTTTTTATAAATTATTCATCACTTGGTAATTTATGAAAATCCTAGAAACTCTTACGCAAAAAATAAATAAATCCCACTCACTTATGCATGAAATCGAGCTCCAGCTTGTGGTCATGGTCATTTCTTGCCTACCATGCACCATTTTTACTTCCAATCCCCATCACAAACATACGCCTAGTACACTCCCAGCACTCTTTTCACTCTCCTCCTGTCTTCCAATGACTCCCAATCCTGCTCCTTTATCATATCATTTAATGAGTGGGTTCTGCAGTAATTTTCCACAAACAAATCTAGCTGCTCTACTTTGAACGCCCTCCAACTCCTGCATTTGATTCTCATAATGTGGATGCCACACTTCACCACCATATTCAAGCAAAGAGTCTACCCAATGTTTTGGAACTCAAATCTTTAATTTCTCTGGTACATCCTCTTATCACCCTCTCCATTAAATGAGCGATTTCATTTCCTTTTCCTACCACCTGCTCAATGAGTTCTGCCCAGTTGAGTTTACTATTAAACGTTAAGCTCTCAACAACCAATTCGAACCGAGCCCTATAATCATAAACAACCTCTAGTTTTTTTATCTGTGTACCAAATAAGCTGACTCTTCTTTGTATTTTTCTTCATCCCATGTTGGCCTACCCAGTTAGCTGTCCTGTCGAGATCACCCTATAGTTGTTCATAGTGTTTTACCGTTTTGATACTATTATAAAACATTATGTCATCTGCAAACAATCTAACTTCTGACAACGATCAACACAATCATTCATTAGAATAATACGAGGAAGAGTCAAATGAAAACCTTAATTATGTTTTTAAAAATTTTATGTACTGTGCACACATACAAGTTACCTGTGTCATTTTTCTATGTAGTCTCCACGCTCAATGCATATCAGCCAGCGCTTCCGAAGTGCCTAAATTCCCGGGAAAAAAAATTCTTTTGGGAGACAACACAACCACTCGTGCACCGCCTGGCGCACCTCGTCATCGGTTTGAAATTTCGTCCCAGAAAGTGCTTCTTTTCGGGGTCCAAACATATGGAAATCACTTGGGGTAATGTCGGGTGAGTATGCTGGATGAGGCAGACATTCAGACCTAATGTCTGCGATTGTTGCAAACGTTGCACGAGCCGTATGGAGCCGTGCATTGTCAGGTTACAGAAAAACACCTCTCGGTAGCAATCCAACACGTTTTGTTCTAATTGCAGGCCGAAGATGATTTTTGAGGAGGTCGTGAGTATGTGTTACTGGTAACAGTGATCCCTCGTGGCGTGTAGTGTTCAAAAAGGGCATCTTTTTCGTCACAAAAGAGGGTCAGCATAGAGTAATTCCGGGATAGATGGCCAAACTGGTGAGATGGCCAACGCCTGTAATTCTTTTACGATCCGATATACAGCGCTGCCGGTCAGTTGGTAGTTACTTAATAATGAAAGTGTGTGTGTTGCTGTTCCGCATGACTCTTTATTTCAACTGAAAGTAAGTAATTTTCATGATTTTAGTTTTCAATATACCTTGAAATTATGTAGTATGTCACAAGCTTTTGATTTAAACATAACTTAGGAAGTGAGTAACGACGGAAACTTTAGTTTTAGAGTTGTTTAGGTCTAAATGCATACCGGTACATAGGGTATAACTGAGTTTGCGTCCACCATGTTTGATGACGAGCTATGGCTGTCTCTCCCGGCCGATCGGGAGAGACGGCCACATCAGTATCGTTATTTTTTTACAGATGCAAAATAAATACATTCGAAAAGCAGGCTCTATCAAAGGATCATGGGAAGAAGAAAATCTTAATAATGCTATTAATAAAGTGAACAATGATGGTTATTCTGTGAGAAAAAGTTTCCATGTAGTTTAATATTCCAAGGAAAACTCTTGAGAGAAAATTAAAGACTGGCTATGCCTCCAAAATTCCAATGGGTCCAAATCCTTGTTTGGGTACAGATAATAAGTTACGACTGGTCCACCACATAAAAAAAAAATGCAGGCCCATGGATTTCCCTTAACGAGGGACTGTGTTCGAAGTCTAGCATATGGTTTTGCTGTTCAGCTTGGTCTAAAACATAAATTTAATAAAGAAAAAAGAAAATCATGTTACGATTGGTTACAAATGTTCTTATGTCGATATCCAGATCTAAGTGTGCGAAAATCTGAAGGCGTATCTTTGGCCAGAGTCCAGGGAATGAATCGTGATGAAGTCAAGAAACATGCCACCGGGAAGTAAAGTTGTCATATCAAAGGAATCTGCCTATGTGAATTCTGAGATCTTTTTTGAATGGTTAAGGTATAATTTTGTGACCCGATAATATCTTGGAGCAGTTATGCTGATCTTGGATGGGCATACTACGCACTCTAGCTCTGTAAAGATGTTGGAGTTTGCTGAGATTAATAATATCATTTTAATGTGCCTCCCCAGCCATACTACCCATTATCTGCAACCGCTGGACTGATCTATCTTCCAATCTGTATAGCATCATTTTTGCAGTGCAAAGGAATCACCCAGATTGGAAGCTGGGAAGATTGCAATTTGGAGAGCTACTACGAGATTGTTGTGGAAAAGCTGCAACACCAAGGAATGCCATCTTTGGGTTAAAAGCAACGGGAATTTACCCCTTTAATCCGGATGCAATTCCAGATTATGCATTTAGAAGTGATCCAGACAGATTTATAGGAAATGAAAACATCAACTTATCTGGCCAAACCCTCCGCGAAAGAACGTCGTGAACCTTGCCACAATACACTACTAGATCCACCGACTCTACTTCAGCAGAGAAATATGAACAAAAATCCCCTGAAAGAAGAGCAACGTTATCTCTACCAGGACCTTCTACCAGACCAGACGATATTTTTCCTGTGATTTCAAATGAAACCCACCAAGTCATCCCTACCAAAATTCTAAACAATATTTCACCTTTGCCATCTAGACCCAAAACTCAAACAAACGAACGTAGAAAAATTAAAGGTACAAACTTGACATCAATATAAAATATTAAAAAGTTAAAATTGTAACTTAATGAAAAAGGAAAAAAACCCTAGGCCCATTGGAAAAAATAGTGATTAAGAATGTTAACTAAGAAGGTTAAAGAATCTTCAGACAATCCAGACTCGTCAGATGAAGTTCAGTACAAAGAAAGCTCAACTGACGGACTTTTTGAAGAAAAGAAAGAGTGCGTTGCATGCGGGGAAGAAAAACAGATATAACCTGTGATTGGATTCAGTGTGTTAGGTGTAACCGTTGGTTACACAAATCCTGCACATCGATGTGATAATGTAATTTTACAAAAAAAATCTAACCGCACAAAGTAAACATTCCTTCTTATAAATTTTGGATTAGTTCTAAATTTAAATAACTGAATAATTGAGGTGATTTCTCATTTTTTTTTTTTATATAAAACTAGAATGTTTTAACGATATAATAAAAATGTTAAAAATTCAAGAATTTTAAAATGCTTTTTACAAATGAGATTATGTTTAAGTCTAATTTAACTACGATTAATACCTTTATAAAACATTTTTTATATCAAGTGAGTCAATAAAACATGTTTCAAATGTTAAACGTATTTTAAAGTAATTATCTCATTGATTTTAAAGTGTTTTGTATGATGGCCAACTCTCCCATACATGTCTGGCCATCTAACCCTGATACTCGTGTGAGATGGCCAAGTATTACATACTTTTTAAAGAATTTTTAGCTTGAATGAAATTTGGTATATCTTTGTAAACGAAGTCAACTTTTGTTTTTTATGGATTGAAAAGGCAATGTATGGAAGTTTCAGGTTGTTCTTGTGTATAAGGTTGTGAAACTGGCTTTTGAAAAAATCATGGCCTTCTATCCCGGGTTTACCCTAACCTTTCCTGCGGATGGCTGTGTTAGAAACTTCTTTGGTTTTGGTGATTTAGAATGGCGCCATTTTTTTTCTCGTTCCCTTCGTTCCAAGCTGATGTAATGGACCCACGTATCGTCTCCGGTGGCGATTCGTGCAAGGAAGGCATCACCATTGCTCTGGAACCTGTCCTTAACAGACTCATGGGTCTGGCAGAGCTTGAAGGAATCGTTGCCTTCGCAGATGATATCTTGCTGCTGGTTGGAGGAAATAATAGAAGAGAGATCGAGACAAACACCAAAGAAATAATGAAAGTAATGGAATGCTGGTGTAAACAAGTTAAGCTCCAGCTAGCACCAACAAAAACACAATACATTCTGATGAAAGGAACACTGAAACGCAACCCGACTGTGAAGCTTGGAGAAAATTCCATTAAAAGACGCAAAACAGTAAGATACTTAGGAGTTGTTCTGGATGAACATAGGAATTTCAAAGATCACATTGACTATATATGCCAAAGAACGACTGCAGCAATGAATAAAATAATTAGCATTGGGCAAAGAAGATTTCTAATCCCACTGCCGACTATAAGGCTGTATCATGGTGCCATTACCACAGCTATTGCAAGTTATGGAGCGAGCACATGGGCGCATAGGTTAAGATTGGTTTACACCTGCAAGGGATATCAGACGAATGCAACGAGGAATTCTCTTGCGTCTTACAGGCGCATTCGGAAGTACCCCAACTGATGCACTTACAGTCATTCTCGGAATATGTCCTTTAGATCTGGAAATAAGAAAAAGAGCAGCATGTTACTGGCTACAAAATGGAAACTTAGACAAGATAACAGAAATCCTGGGTCAAGTGGCAACCAAGAAGACAGACATCAAAAATTGTATTTTGAATGAATGGCAACAGCAGTGGAACAATTCGGAAACAGGAAGGAGAGTATTTGAAATTCTTCCTGACATCAGAGAGAGGATATGTATGAAGCACTTCAATCCATCCCGAGGGTTAATACATTTCCTCACCGGTCATGGACCGTATGAAACATATCTTCATAGGATCAATAGGACAGAGAATGATCTATGTGCGTGCGGATCTCCAGGAACACCTGAACATAAACTGTTTGAATGTGCTCTAGTTGATGATCAAATCAAACAGTACAGAATGAAGCTCATGGGGAAAACTGTCAAGGAAATTATGAAAGACAACCTCCTCCTGAATGAACTCGACAAGCTGGCAGATGCTGTGTCAGATGCAGCCAGGGAGCAGTATCGGCTTCAGCATATCCAGCAACCTGCCGGAACACAACAAGCCATTTAAGGAATGAGACAAGATACTCTAAACGGACGAGACACAAACAACTAAGTGGAACGCTGATGCCGGAAGTGTGGCTTCTGGAATTTACCGAAGCTTATTTCTTCAATGGATGCCAGCGTTAAACGAACTTTTGAAAACTCAAGATGTTCAGTTATTTAGTATTAGTGGGTAATATTTTTTACTAACAGGTTGATAAATTACAGTGTGTAGTAATAATAGTTAATTGTTTGTACCATTTTCGTAGTATATAGGATTTGTGTTAATTTTACAAAATTTTTGTTTATTATAAATTTCAATACAGTATTAAGAAATAACGGTTCGTTGTAGACTCTAGATAACGAACCATCTGAATGTACAGTTAAATAAATAAATAAATAAAATAAATAATCACCATCACGTACCAGGCGCCGCAGAAGTTCACAAGCATCAACACGTCACTGCTACAATTCCAGTCAGCTGCCGTGGCACCCATCCCGCAGACACCTTATGAAACCTGAGCACGTCATGCATAATGTGA
The DNA here is from genome assembly GCA_031002005.1 of Vandiemenella viatica. NCBI lineage: Eukaryota > Metazoa > Arthropoda > Insecta > Orthoptera > Morabidae > Vandiemenella > Vandiemenella viatica. The sequence continues at coordinate 290,359,618 of JARYHS010013630.1, read as the reverse complement.
TGTGCTGAACCATGACTAATGTCTACAGCTGTCACTATTTCATCCAATGCCATTCGGCGGTTATCCAATACGATGGCTTCAACTACTGCGAACTTTTTTTTTTTTAATTTGATTTTAGGATTTGATATACCAAACAGCCAGCTTAATATACATACACAAGCGTTTTGTTTCATAAGCTTTGGAATTGTTTTATTACATTAAATGTATATTTCTGTATTTTTTTTTATAAAGTTTCTAATAGTAGTGCATATTTTCCTGTTGTTGGATGCAAGTAGTCCGGTGATACTTGTTGGGAGCGGCTGTTCTGCTCTCACTAGGGAGTTGATGAATGATTGCTGCTGCTGTCGGTATAGGGGGCACCTGAAGAACATATTGTTGAGATCTTGCGTTGATTGCCCATCACATTGGCAGAACGGTGCTGCGTGGATGCGATATAGATGTTCCCGGAACGCACCATGGTTAAACCTCATACGAGTGATGGATGTTATGAAGTTGCGTTGCGTATTCCACTCTGTAAACCAGGGTCGTCGTGGTGGTTGTGGCTTTATCTTTGCGTATTGCCGTCCTTTGAGTCTCTTTGTTTCCTCCCAGAGCATGGCCCATTGTTGATGTATGTGATTGGATATTGCTGCATGGTAATCTGTAGTGTTGAAAGGAGGGGTGAGAAATTGGCACGAATTACATGACTTCTTGGCTAACTTGTCTGCGTGTTCATTAAATCTTATACCAGTATGGGCGCTCGTTACAGGAACATGATCGAGGAATTTTTTCTTCCAAGACTCGAAGAAATGAACGTTAGGAACGTGTGGTTTCAGCAAGATGGAGCCACAGCACACACAGCACGAGACTCAATGAAATTGTTGCGACAACATTTCCCCGACCGCCTCATCTCTCTCAGAGGCGATCTCCAATGGCCGGCACGCTCTCCAGATTTGACTCCGTGCGATTTCTTCTTATGGGGTTATTTGAAATCCCTGGTTTATGTCGATCGACCACGGACCATAGCACACCTCAAGAACAACATTCGCGACGCCATTGCCAACATACCGATTGATATGCTGCAAAGAGTGGATACGAATTTCAAAAATCGACTTCATCAGTGTATGCGCAATGGGGGTCGCCATTTATCCGATGTCATTTTCAAGACTACATGAAAAAAAAAATTGGGATATTGTATACTCAAATAAAAAAAAATTTAAAACAATAACTGAAGTACTTTTGTTTTTATTGACCTTTAAAATAAGTAAGTTTCTCTGGCGCACCCTGTAGTTCACAGAGGAACCCGCTTGAGCAAGTTCGTAGGTTTTCTTTATTATGCTAATGTGGTATACACAGAAGAAATTTTGCAGCTGATGGATCAGAGAAGAAGGTACAAACATGCTCAGGATGAAGCAGGAAGAGAGCAGTACTGGCAATTTAGAAATCAAATAAATAGGAAATGCAAAATAGCAAAAGAAAAATGGCTACAAGAAAAATGTGAAGAAGTAGAAAAGGAAATGGTCGTAGGAAAAGTAGATGTTGCATATAGAAAGATCAAACAGAATTTTGGAGAAATGAAGAAAAGAGGTGTATGAACATTAAAACTGCAGAAGGGAAACCTCTTTTACGCTCAGAAGATAGAACTAACCGATGGAAGGAATACATTGAGAAACTGTATGATGGGGACGACTTGAACAATAGTGTATTGGAAAAGGAAGGCGATATCGACATTGATGACTTAGGAGATCCTGTTTTGAGGACAGAATTTAATAAAGCTCTGAATGACTTGAAAGCAAATAAGGCAGTTGGAATTGATGAGATCCCTGCAGAACTTCTTAAATCTCTAGGAGAGGAAGGAATCGAAAGATTATTCAAGCTGATATCAAAAAGTTATGAAACAGGAGAAATTCCTACTGATTTTAATAAAAATATCATCTTCACACTTCCAAAGAAAGCACAAGCCGACAAATGTGAGAATTATCGCACCATTAGTCTAACATCACATGCTTCAAAATTACTGACCAGAATAATATACAGAAGGATGGAAAGGGTAGTAGAAGAGATAGTAGGTGAAGATCAGTTTGGGTTTAGGAAAAATCGCGGTACAAGGGAAGCAATTCTGTCTTTAAGATTAATACTTGAAGGGCGGATCAAGAAAAACAAACATACTTTTATGGCATTTGTTGATTTAGAAAAAGCTTTTGATAATGTTAGGTGGGACAAGATGTTCAAAATTTTAAAGAAGTCAGGCCTACAGTATCGAGATAGAAGAATACTCTATAAACTATATAAGAATCAAGTGGCTGTAATAAAAGTAGAGAATCACGAGAGACATGCATTAGTTAAAAAGGGTGTGAGACAAGGTTGTAGTCTATCCCCGTTAATATTCAACTTGTATGTAGAAGAAGCAATGAAGAAAGTCAAAGAAAAATTTCCATGTGGCATAAGTTTTCAGGGAGAAAAAATCAGTATGCTACGATTTGCTGACGACATTGTCTTATTAGCAGAGAGGGCTGAGGATATTGAGAAGTTATTGAATGGCATGAACAAAATACTGAAGGAAGACTTTGGACTGAATATAAATCAAAGTAAAACAAAAGTGATGAAATGTAGCAGAAATGATACCAATACTAGCAGATTAAATATAAAAATAGGATATGATGCAATAGGAGAAGTGAGTGAGTTCTGTTACTTGGGAAGCAAAATTACAACCGATGGCCGAAGCAGGAATGATGTTAAAAGCAGAATAGCACTAGCAAAAAGAGCCTTCATGAAAAAGAGAAACCTTTTAGTTTCAAATATTGATCTAGGAATTAGAAAGAACTTCTTAAAACTCTATGTGTGGAGCATAGCACTTTACGGTAGCGAAACATGGACTTTAGGAATACCGGAAAGAAAGAAACTTGAAGCATTTGAAATGTGGTGCTACAGAAGAATGCTGAAAATTAGGTGGACAGACAAAGTAAGAAACGAAAGAGTTTTGGAAATGATGGGTGAGAAAAGAAGTTTATGGAAGAAGCTTACGGAAAGAAGAGACAGGCTGGTAGGTCATATTTTGAGACATGCTGGATTGGTTAATTTGTTAGTGGAGGGAACAGTTGAAGGTAAGAACTGTAGAGGTAGACAGAGATTAGAATATGTGAAGCAGAAAAAAAAAAAAAAATGTGATATACATTGGAACGGTGTAGAATGGCCGGAGTTGTTAAAGTACGGAGTACACAGAGAGAGTCCGTTAAAATTAAAACGTTTCGCCGAGGAAATTCTCTCTCACAGGGGTGGTCTTGAAGAATAGCAACCGCTTCAGCTGAATAAACTGGAAGATGATTTGTTAGTCTGAATTTTTGTTCGTGCTGCGTCTCAGGGCAGTAGATGGCGCACCCTCCTCCCTCTGAGGGTATCTTCGATCCATCAGTGTAGATATGGATTGAAGTTGGCCATTGGTCTGTTAAATACCCCTGACAAAATTGCTGGATTGGCTGGCCGGATCTCGGGTGTGCCGGAATACAGCTTACTGACATTGGCCTCACGCATTCTTGGTAGCGGATGTCGTGTATTGTTGCTGTTTCCTGCAATGGCCGTTCGGGGAGGAGAGTTGTCAGAAGAACGAGGCTGTGTAGCAGTGGGTATCTTTGGTTGTAAGAGCGAGGTCCTTGTTCTTCCACCAGCTGTTGAAGGTTGGTGATTTGTTGGAGAGTAGCTGAATTTTTATCATGTATTCGAGCTAATAAAAATTTGTTAGATAGTAACTGGGTTCGGAATTTCAGGGTCATTTCTGCGGCTTCCAGGTAGAGGGCATTTATCGGTGTTGATTTCATAGCCCCCAGACATGTGCGAAGGCATTGATACTGTATGCTCTCCACTTTATCTAAGTTCCTTTTGTTGCCACTGAAATAGAACATGCTTCCGTATCCAATTTTAGATCGGATTATAGCGCGGTACAATCTTAGTAATATCAATGGGTGGGCTCCTCAACATACTCGTGTCAGGGTTCGTAAAATGTCGTGTCCTTGTTCTAGTTTAGGGACAAGATGGTAAGCGTGTGCTGCCCAGGTTAATCGTGAGTCGTAGACTAGGCCGAGGAATTTGACATTCGATTTGACCAGTACGCTGCATGTGCCCAAAACTAGATTGTAGATCGGGGGATGCATTCTTCTTCTTGTGAATATGACAGCAGTGGATATGCTAGTCGAGAATTTATTCCCTGTTGCTGGAGCCAGTGGATGACTATGAGGATGGCTTGTTTAAGGATGAGCTTAGTTATCGAAATAGAAGATGCAGAGACGAATATACATACATCATCGACATATTGGATGATCTGCACCTCGGGGGGCAGAATTTTCTCCAAGTCCCGCACATATACAGCGTACAATTTGATCTTAATACCGCTCCGTGCCGGAGTCCTTGCTGGGTAAGTCGTGGACCTAATAGCACGTCTTTATATCTGAAGAATAGCTTTCTTGTTCGTAGTAGTTGATAAATTACGGCTACAAAGTCATGGAGGAGGCCTAGTGCTATGAGCTTATCAATCAGAATTGGTATTTGAACGTTATCGTAGGCCGCAGTTATGTCCATGAACAATGCCGTAAGGTATTGGTTTTTCATAAAGGTTGACTGAATCGCCGTAACTAGAATGCTGTGGTTGTCATAGGTGCTCCTTCCTTTGCGGCATCCGTATTGTGTGGTGGGTAACAGCAATTGAGCTTCTAGCCACCATACTAATCTGTGTTTCATCATTCTTTCCACGGTTTTGTCGATGCAGGACGATAAAGCCACCGGACGGTACGATGTAACAACTCCTGGAACTTTTCCAGGGAGTATTATCTGAGTCTTCCAAGTTTCTGGTATCAGCTTCCTTGACCATAGATTATTAATGATGTTGAGTAAGATATTTAGCGCTTCTTCAGGTAAATGCTGTCGCATGGGATAACATATGCCATCTGAGCCTGGTGAGGTGTTGCTGGAGTTCTTGAGGGCTGCTCGAAGTTCGTTAAGGGTGAAAGGAGTGCACAGAAAATGGTTTGGGTCTTCTCCAGTGAATTCGTATGGAGGAGGGGCTGTAGAAGGTGGAGAAATTCTATCAGCAAAATCCTCCAGCCAAGTAGTAACGTCGGAGCGTTCTTGCGGGTTGTATTTTCTGTTGCGCAGGACTTTTATACGTTGCCATACCTCTTCTATTTTGGTCTGCCTGTTCAAGGAGGAGCAGAATTCTTTCTAGGACTGTCTTTTTGTTACTTTTAGGAACCGCTTAGTGCGGGCAGACACCTGCTGATATCGGAGAAACGTGTCTTGGGATGGGTGGTTTCGGTATTCCCGCAGAGCGGCACGTCGGAGAGCGATATACCTAGAACAGTATATGTTCCACCATACGGTTGGAGTACTCTTCTGCTGAACGGGGTTATTTTTAAGAGGAATAGAGATGAAGGCTGCGAGCTCCAGAGCTTCTATGAAGAGATTATAGTCATCCAACGCTGAATCGCGGTGTTGAAAATTGTGTGCCTCATGCAGTATTGCCTTTGCATATAGTGCCCAATTAACAGCGTTAATATTCCACTTGCTTGATGGGATTGGACGAGGGCCACTTGGAGGGATATGGTCGATGTCTATAATTACTGGGTAGTGGTTGGAGCCAAGTGAGTCTTTTGATGTAGACCAATGAGCAATGGTGGCTATGGGCGGAGAACACAGTGTGATGTCAACTGCCGATGGACGGTGGTATAAAGAGGGAACGAGTGTATGTGACCCATCATTAAGGGTAGATAGGCCATACACGTACATTGTGTCCTTGTCTATCAGTAAAGGCACATCCCCATGCGGTGCTATGGGCATTAAGGTCTCCGCATATAAGTAGAGGTGGGTTTAGGAGGTATAAGAGTTTATTCCACGTCTCCTGTGATATGATCTTGAGAGGCTTGCAATGGGCGGAGACACAAGTGAACTCTAGTGTAGGAGCTTTGATTCTTGCGGCGACAACTTGGATATCATGATCTAACACCTCTGCAACGTTTACAGCTTTGAAGGGAAGTGTATGATGAATGAGGAGAGCTGCTCCACCTTTTCCATCCATCCGGTCCGAACGGGTTGTGTCGTAGTTCTTAAAGCGCACAGTTGATGTTTCTCTAAACCACGTCTCAGAAATTGCTGCTATCTTTATATCTTTGTTATGGAGTTCATATTCTAAACTTTCTTTGTTGGCGATAGCTGATCTAGCATCCCACTGTAGTATTCGAAAAGCCATTGAACCTATTTAACAGAGCAAATAATGACTCACGGATGGCGAGTGGGTTTCCGATAAGTGTTGATTGGGGCGAAGTAATAATGGACATGATTAGTTGGAATATTTCTTCTATAAGGAAGTCAGTCCGTGTTGGAGTATGGGTTGGGATGTTGCGAGGGCTTGGTGGGTAAGGGTTATGAGTAATGGGAGAAATAGGTAACTGCTGGGGTAGATAAACAACAGTTGGTGAGCCGGAGGGAAAGCTGGGTTGGAAGGAGGTGCTTCCTGCGTATGCATGGGGTGCCCTCTGGGCAGAGAGACATCGCCCTGAGCCACTGGCTGCTGTAGTGATGAAGAAAGTTGCTGCGTCTGCTGTGTTTGGTGCAATTGCTGGATTTGTGGACGAGAGATGTTTGCATGCTTTATATCATCTGAAGGGCGGTCGGGCTTTGTGGGTGTGGTGCCGATAAGGGCGGAAACTCCGTATGACTGCTAACGTTTGGTGGAATTGTTGCCACCTGGGCATAACCTCGAGTTTGATGTTCTCTGTCGGGGAGCGATGCTCTTGTTCCATGCGCTGTTGCTAGTTTCATTTGACGGTGCCGAAGATATACCGGACAGTTCCTATCAGAGGCATAATGTTGACCTGCACAAAGCCCGCAACGCACAGTTGTAGGGCTGTTGGAGTTAGCCTCCAAGTGAGGGCCAGCACACCTGTGCATCGAGCCTCACGTGACCTACTTTGTCCCTGTCAATGTCCCAATCGTAAGCAAATGCACACTGAGTTACAGGAGGAACATATGGTTCGACAGTACAGCGAGTTCCAAGTATTGACACATGGGAAGGTAATTTCTGCGACCGGAAGGATACCAAGCAGACTGGAATTTCTATCACACACTCTTGATTCGCCTGCGACCTTCTGGTGAATCGTTTAATGCATACCACCGGAAATGGGGATACTATTTCTTCCAAAATTTCCTCCTCGCTCAAAGTAGTATCAACATTTCTTAGGATGCCCTGTTTATGTATCAAGAAACTTGAAATATAAGCTTCTAAATGTTTTGCCTTGAAGATGTCTAGCTGCACTATTAGGTTGGCAGAGCCTGCGGTGTTCGTTTCTATTTTGAGACGATTTTTTCCGATGCGTGTGATATTGATTACATCCCTTTTAAAGTCATTGTTATGCTTAAATATTAGTTTGCCAATTGCCATCGGATGTAAATTACCGACATTTCTATCTAAGGTGGTCCACAATCTGTACGGTTATATCTATTGCCTTTGCTGCTTTAGGTTAGGGTTGACTCAGACTGAGCATTAACAGGAACGAAATGATCTGCTACCGGAGCTGGAGGAAGAATATTCTCGACAGTCCCCACTGAATCGAGCATGTTCATTTCCTCCGTATGCTCTATTTGTACTGGCGTTACCCCATCCTGTACTACTGCTCGTGATTGTAAGCAAAGTCATTTGGCTGGCTGGATCGACTCACCCGTGGCGGTGTCAGCTGTGTGGTGCAGGGCAGTACTCACAGAAGTGCATGGATCTTGCAATGTATTACTGCCTGATCCTTCTTCCATTTCATAAAATTGTTGTTTCTGTTGTTTCCCTCTTCTGCTGCTGTTGTTGCTGCTGCTGCTGTTGTTGTTGCAGATAGGGGTGTTGCTGCTGTAGGCCTTCTATGGCACTCTGCATGAATCGCTGATCGCTTGTAAACGATACTACTTGTGGTTGTATAACTTCATTCGGCATACAGTATAATTCACTGGCTGTACGTTGATGTTATTCGCATAGCGCGCTTCTAGTCCCGTATTACTCGTTTGACCTGTGTCCGGGGGGTCCACCATATTTTGGCTGTGCTGTGACTTTCCACGCGGTAAGTCCCGAACGGACTAATCACGCGAACGGTTGATCTCGAAACTGCACTCAGTAAATTCTAGATGTAATTATTTAGCGACGTTATAGTCACTTTCCGTACGACACTTGAAGTAAACAAGTTGCACCGACGCTCACGCTCGCGAGCCGATGTTGCCTCTTCGGCGGTCAGGAAGTAACTCCATTTGCGAACTTCTAACCCCATTCATACACTTGTTGCTGTAACAAACAGGCATCCCCGTACTGTACCTTCATTTTGCGATAAATGTCAATAGGTTTTACACCTTCACTTTGCAAAAATCTAATCACCGAACGCTTTTCTCCTCTGGTGCACGTTGGTAATGGGACGAGCATCTTTATACCGTCCCTGCGCTGGTACTTGCGTATCTTCACTCTGCTGCCACATCTGGTACATTATTTCAAACAGGCGTACCAACTTACAGACCACTGGTGCGCACTTTAGATTTTATATTACTCTTTTAAGGTCTCCCTCGTTAATAACCACGTTCCCAATACGCTACCCTGTGGCACTGTCTTTTTCATTTCCAGTTGTTGTATGCTGTGGAAATAAACACCAATTCACGTGAAGTCAATCGATCCATCCCGAGGATCAGCCATTCAACAACTCGATTTTCCGATTTTGAGGAATTAAAGCAGGATGCGAATGTCGGGGTGGCTCCTTTCCTTACAGTTCCTTGGCCAAAAATTGTTCTCGGCTTTTCATAACCTGGACCTTGGTGAAGAGCTACGTCACAAATATTAAATAGGTAAATATATAAAAATAGAATAAATGATGAGATATTCGTTGCAGAACTAAAGTACTTAAATACTATTATCTTAAAGTTGACGTGGTGCTGTGTTATACTAGTCTAAAAGAAATGTATGTATTAAAATACAGTGAGAATAAAGTGAACAGCGCACTCACATGATGAAGTGCAGAGGCAGAGAAAGCCATAAGATATTAATTTATTGTGTGTCTTAGCGGAAAGCTCTGAAAGTGGATTAGTGTATTCGTTCTATTTTGATTTATCTATCCTATTGATAAAGACGTTTTGTTCACTTCACAATTTTTTAAGAACGAGAGATGGGTACAACATTCAAGACGAAATGAGTATAGAAGGTTTTGTCGATATCGGAAAGGACGCCTCAGTTCCAACAAGAGGAACTACTTCAGTATATCCAAGTAAGGAACATGATAGCAACATATTTTGTTTCTGATGTTGCCACCTTAGCCCGGTAAAGGAATTTTATTTAAGAACTTTTGTATTTGCAACAGCAATTTATTATAAATTTTATAGGTATAATACATAAAATCTAGATTGTAAATGCTTTACGTAAACCTGGAATTATAATAAACACGAAATATTTTGCTTAAATATTTCATTTTCGCCCTTGTCGTCCTTCTCCTCGAATCCCTCAATAAATATCGGACATATACTGGTCCAAGCTCTCCTCTTGATTAGATCATGATAATTTTTTGACGGATGTCCCAAATTTCTGGATAAGTCTTAATTACACCAATAAAATGTTCGATGTCAATATTTTCTAAAACTAATAACTCGTCTGCCATGCTTGCCGCGCTAGCGTGTTCTGCCGCCCGTGTGCACCGCTCCATTGGACACAATGTACTAGGAGACCGCGACCCTGCGGCGTGGTGGGCGAGAACGGGGAAAAACGACCGCTGGGTCGCCGCGGCGTGACCGCGTCGTCGCCGCTAGTGCGTGTGCACTGCCGTATCTGTTCCTGTGTACTCCTAGCCGCTAGCGCGCTATCTCAGCGTGCACGCGACGTGAAATGACGCTCGTGTGCACCGGGCCTAAGCGTCACGCTGTACAAACATACTGCATCTATTTCGATGGCTGATACTAGAGAATACTCGTACAACTAAAGGTCACTGGAACATGAAAATCATGGATTACTGCTTATCATCTTATTTGCATGTTTCAAAACCAAACCTGTTGGCAGGCTGTGTCGTACTATAACCAGAAGCAAAATTTCAAGCAGAACTAAACAGCAATAAAGTGAGAAGTTATTGGATTAAAAAGGAAATAAAATTCAGTTAACGGATTTTACACTGTTAATGGTAAATGGTTGATGTCCTTCAACGCAGGTAGCTAAAATACCTTTAAAGTAATATCACCGCTCCTGTTAATTGTATAGGATGTAAACACATATTAAATCTAGATAAATAAGATTCCTTATAAATTTGAATGATGAAATAGTAAAAATGTTGTGCAAGAGGAACTAAGGTTTTCAGTATAGGTAGTTAAAAATTTGACGAATGTGTTCATCTGAATAACAGTGATACTACACAAATAAAGGTTGATTATGATATAAGGTTGGAAAAAGAATTTCTTGTGGAGGCTTGAAATGTAAATACCTTGGCATAACATTTTATAACAAACTCAACTAAGGAGGACACATTGGAGAGGTAATAGGAAAAGATTTCAAAATATTTGTTGGAGAGAGTGCTGAGGGGATGTACGAGAGAAGTAAGGAAAATGGATTGCAAAACTTTGGTCAGATCATTGCGTGAATATGATTATACCGTAGGGAATTAATATTTTGGGTATAAAATTCTAGAGTTGCAGTGGTACAAAGAAGGGCTGCTAAATTTGTCTCTAGAAATTACCGCAAAAACACAATAAGTAGCCTATATGATAAAGGAGCTAGAATTGGATTCATTGGAAGACAGGAGGAAAGACAAGAGAGTAACTGCAGTGAACAGTGCGTATGCTGGTGTTGTGGTGTGGAAAGATATTGGTGTAAGAATTAGGAGGGGTGCATGGAAGGGAAAAGATGACCACAAGCTGGAACTCGATTTCAAGCACAAGGGTGTGGGAAGATTTTCTTTCATAGGCAATGGTGTCAGAGATTTGTATAAGTTACGAAGAGAATTGATGAATAATTTACCAAAAAAATAATCTAACTTGAAATTTATAGAGAGTAGAAGGGAAAATGGGTGTGTAGGGAAATTGTCTGTGGAGCGTGCGCTCATCACAATTAAATTAATTAATTAATAAAATGATGTACCAGATTTTGAGTGGATGAATCTAGGAGTTTCCTTTAAGATAATAGTTACGATGGTGAGTATACAAGTAACCAAAAAAATTTGAAATTGTGCTCTGACTGACGGATCAACAAACGTTTAGATTATTGCGACCTACATCGTTGCAATCCAAGCTTCAACCACAAGGAACACTCGTCATTTTACCACAAGGCTTGTAACAAAATAAAAAATAACAAATATTTCATTTGCCAGTATAAAAGTCAACATTTTATTTAAAAAAGAAGAACTCACAGAAACCGTTTGTACATATTGATTATTTTCGAAATGTAAATCATGATGAAATATTTCATAATTTATATAACAATAGAAGGCTATATTGTTAATAACAGTGTATCATTGCATTTTTTACATGACATTTTTGGGATAAAAATAGTAGGAATTATTATTAATACACAATTTCTTTCTTGATGAGAATGTAAATATACACAACATGAAGGAAATACGGTCAGGGGCCGACCATAAATTACGTGAGGTGAAATGGGAGGGGGTGGGGGGTCCGGAAAAATTTCACGAAGGGGGGGGGGGGGGGGGAAGTCAGCGGAAATCTCACGTGAGATTTTGGAAATTTTTGTTGGACTGTAGAGCTAAAAAAAAAAAAGAAGTTCTACAAATGATGCGAAAGTCGATTTTAGAGGAGTATTTCGTAGAAAAGTGGGGGTGTAACCGGCTTCGGAAGGGTGAGACCTGAAAAAAGGTCTCAAAAAGTTGCGAGGGCGACTTCTAGGAGGGGGGGAGGGTCTCCCGGACTAGATATCACCAGAGGGGGGGGGGGAGGAGGGTCGGACCAGATCTCACTCACGAAGTCTCTCCAGAGGGACGGGGGGGGGGGGGAGGGGGGTCCGTAAATCCGGAAAAAAATCTTACGTAATTTATGGATGCCCCCTTATCACAGCCACATTTCATAGAACTCGGAACCTTTGAATGGATGGAAATTGCGAAGTATTTGTTACCAGAATCAAGACAGGAGAACTATGAACCAAAACAGGAGATACTATGAACTTGTTCTTGTTGTATCTATTACAGAAACTTCTATCTAAAAATATTATTTAGTTAATTTAATTAATTCTAATTACGGCATTACGCCTAATTCAAAACTTCGAACTACATGAGAATCATGTCATGAATGACGTAAAATAATCAATTTACACTACAATGGACACACCATAATCTGTTAACATCGTAAGCGAGTAAAATTGTTTCAAAATAATAATAATAACATACAAAGAGCATCTTTTATTAAATTTGAAACTTCATGCTAGAAAGAACGTAACACGAACCAAGATTGTTTTCATTAGAAATTTGAATTACCGAAGTCTTTGTAGGGAAAACTTACAAAACAGTCTTTTTCTCTCGAGCAATTAACCTATGTTTAATTAGCATTTAAGACACCCATGGGAATCATTGTTATTCTATATAAAAAAATGGAATAAAAGTCACTGTTTTTTGCTTTTGTTTTGTTTTAGAGATACATCAAGATCTTTATCTGCGTAAGCGTCTTCGACTATGAGGAGTAGTGTCATGTACGTTCCATCTGGCGACTGTATGTTTTAAGTATGATATCTCGGATGTAAATATTTGGTTATGTGGATATACTCCATTATTTAATTTAGGTGCGATAACCAAAAGTAGTGGACGATACTGGTGAAGATTATTTATTTTATGAACGCACAATTCTGAGATTCTCAAAAAAATGCGATTGTCACTGAAGGTGCTGCGAAGGGTACAAGCGAAACAACTATCAGCAATTATATAAACAGTCACCCAGAAGCTGTTTTAGAAGTCATAGTATGACAGAAGTACTCGCGTTACAGATGCTGATCGGAGGGCATGACTACTGTTGGCATCCATTTTCCTCAACGTTTACCCCTTCATTTACGGTAAAAAACTTTACTTCAGTTCTGTGGTACGCCTCCCTATCAAGATTGTCAAAATAATGTACCATTAGCATGGTTTAGATTCTTACACAGTCTGCTGCACATGGAAACACTTCTTTCTGGAGTATCGAAGTCCTCTAAGTGAAGCGATCTATAGTGAGTCAGAAAGGAGAAACAGAGAGCACGTTGCCGGCCGTCGGGCGGTGGTCGACGGGAAACGGCTCAGTTGGCCGCCGCTAGGAGGCGCGCAGCCTCCAGCACTGCCACCGTCAGACACAGCAGGTCCCGCCCGGGTACCGCAGCCGCCGCTGCTGTTGCTCCTGCAGCTGTTGTTGGTGGTGAGTCGACGTGGCGCTGTACTCGGGAGACTCGAGGGTGTGGTCGCAGGATGCGGAGTGCCACAGCAGCCGGCGCAGCTGCGCGTCGAATGCCAGGAAGATGAGCGGGTTGGCCGCGCTGTTGAGGCTCGACAGTAGCGATAGAATGGTGAACGCGGTGCCTGTCAACAAACAAAGTCTCATAACTCCAGAATTTGTCTTGTATTTGCGTTTACGTACACTGCTGAACAATCGGGTAACCAAAAGATATAACAAAATACAACGATTTTATGAATAATTGGGAAACTTCTTGCTTCAGAGGTCGCAGTTCCTCTTCACTCCACATTTCGAACCAATCATGGTTTGTTCCCGTAATAAATGAAAATGGATTTGCATGATGCACTTTCCATTGACTTCAGAATCTATGCATTACTTTAAGGAACATGACCAATAAACTGAATCATCACTCGCCTGCGGGATCAAAACAGATTTGTATGTGAATTAGGAATTCTAAAACAAGTGTTTCCAAAGTGCACCAACTCTGCTAACATTAGGGAAAAGAGCTTGTGACATGTCAAGTGTTGATTACATCATTAAATTCATGGTGACAGCAAAATGTGTTGAGGAGACGAGTAAAGATATGGAATAAGTAGGAATCTATCTAGATGAGATAGAGAATCGCACAGTGTTTGAAATTAAAATTAATAAATTCAAGGGGTTCGAGGAACTACGTACAAAGATCAAAACCATCAGGTCTGAAGCAAGAAGGAGGAACCCCAGTGAAAGAATGAAAAAATTCTGTGAGGATAAGAAAAAAAAGCTATCAATAATCCAGTTGCATTTCGTGGTCGAAAGTAAGCTAAAATCAAATAAGAAGAATAATGCGATTTAAGGGAAATTACAGATTCTGTAGTTTCATCTGTAGATGTAGATGCATTTTCAGAAATAATATTGTTTACATTTTGAGGTCATATTGGTGGTATAAATTCGGTTTTACAACTGACTTGGTTGGACAGACAAGTTTCGATTTTTAAGATTGGTTACGTTGTTTGTCACAAGTAACATATAAAAAGTTCTCTAGGTGCTCTGACTGGCGTATGTTTACTGACTCGCTGCGAAGGGCGACTCCGGGTTCCAGGATACGTAGAGCTGCGCGCAGCAGAAGGGCGCGGAGCAGGCGGCGTAGAGCGACACGACGGTGACGCTCTGGCGCACGGAGTTGACCTTGGCGCGGGAGATGCGCGCGTTGCCCGCGTGGCGCCACAGGCAGCGGCAGATGCGCGCGTACGTCACCACCAGCACCGCCAGCGGCACCACGAACGACGACACCAGGAACCTGCGTCATCAGACAGCAAGTGGTCAGCACACAACCACAAAAGGGCTCGTCCAGCTCTCATGACCGACGCCCACGCCGCCGTCAAGAGAGACCTGCTTTGCACCGTAGAGCAGGGGTGGCCAACCCGCGGCCCGACATCAATATTTTCCGGACAGTGAGATTCATCACACTTTTACAAAATATATTTATTTTATAATGCCCAAAACAATTAAAACCAATGTATTAAAAAATACATTATTTGAGCATCCATATTTTCAAGATTTATTTCATTTATATTTATGTACTTTTTATATATCATTCTTAGTGTTATATATTTCTTTAAAATGTGTGTTTAGTATCATTATTATTATATACCTATGTTTACATGTCAGAATAATAGTAAACACAATAATAATAACTCATTATGTTTCCATTTTTCAATACAAAAAATGTCTATAGTGGGTATAAATCTAATATGGAATACATGTAGTTTTATATGCAGGCCGCGGAGTTATGATGCATTTTCAAAGTGGCCCGCAATATCATTTGGGTTGGTCACCCCTGCTGTAGAGCTTTGTAATTTCAATATGGCCACTGAAATGTAGTTTACTCGACTTTCAGTTGGGAACTAGCACTGTGTTTATACACTATCGTCGCTACAAGGCTTACTAAAAACGGAATTACGCCGCTTAATCGTTGCGTCCCGAATGTTCTGAGATCTCGGTGGAAAATAAGGGCCTCAGTTATTACGATTTTCCCAAACATAAAGACCGACGAAAGCGGTGGTTATACAACTGCGGCATGGAAAATCGCGCTCGAGTGTGTAGTCGTCATTTTGATGAATCAGATTTTAATTCATAGTTTGATATCTATAGTCAGTGGTTGCACGATTTTCACGATTTGAATTAAGAGTATCAAGTGATTGTATCAACCACGTATGCGCCTCTGCTATAAAACAAGTTTTTATGTTGTCGTTGTGCTTAGATTACGGCAACATAACTTTGATTTGCTATGAATTCTTTACATTTCTCTGCTACGTTCTGACAGAATTAACCTTTAAATATACTTTAAGTCGACTAAAAATCTGTCTAACTGACAATAAAGTTTGCTTCGACGCTATTTTTCAATCGATCAACATTTGCGTAGGACGTGCAACCAGGTCCCATGGTTTAAACTCAACAAAAGGAATAATAATAATAAAAAACTAATGACTAATATTATCTTCGTGAAAGATCAAAAAATTATTTTTATGGTTTGCACACAACCAATTTTGAGACAACTAGCACACAGAAACAAGTTCAACTTCAAACAATGTTTGATTTTTAGTTTTAAAATACTTTCAAGTGTTTCAAAACGAGGCCCAATTATAAAGATACCTTCAAGGCTTAGTTGGCTTTGATGTTGTGAATTCTTACCTGTTAATCAATTCTTGGTTAGTGCACTTCGACAGATTGAGTGCTCCATCTTTAACTCCTTCAGTTTTTTCATGGTTAAATTTTTGTACATAGACTACATCGCAATCTAAAACAAACGCACAATGCTCAACCAGAAGTTAAAAATACCACACATTGCATGGTGGCGCTGCAGTTGGCGATAAGATAAACTAATAACCTATAGAGCCCTATAGCAGCCGCACAAGTTGAGATGTGTGGTAGGTGTTCGCGCAAGTGACACAGACGGTGACTCTTCAAAAGTTGCGAGCAAAACCTTGCAGATATCAGTGCTAAAGGGAGGGGGAGTCCCACCGGACTTGGCCTGCAGCCCCTTTAGGCGTTGGCCTCTTAGTGGCAGACAGTTTTGTTAGGTGGTAGAGTACGCAAGTGGTGATTTGGGGGAGGGGGAGGGAGCGTGGGAGGGTTAGTTCTCTACCTCCTATGATGGCGCTTCCCTTCCTGGTAAATGTAAAATCGGGTGGCACGCGTTTAATGGTAAATTATAAATAACCACACAAGAATCGTTTTGTACGGCCATAATCCCTACCATTTTACAGGCTCTACAATTATATTATTTCAAACTGCAGTTGAAGAGCACTAGTTTCCGAGTAATTTACTTTTGCATCTGTTAGAGCAGTTTAAGAATATGGAAGTTATCTGATGGTAGAAATACTAAATCAACTTAAAGTTAGAACTCTGCTGGTCCGTTTTTGTTAAAGAAGTTTGTGGACTACGAAACGTAACCTGTTAGTCAATCGACAAATTCGATAGTGGAAAACAGCATGGCTAAAATTTAACTGGTTGCAACAGTAAGGCAGAGATATCATAGCTGAGTCTTTTTACCCAAAAAGAAGATGACTCTTCGTTATGGATACGGTTTTCATGCTGGCTCATTTATTCACGTCACGGGCACGTATTCCTGTATCTTTAGGGAGCGTCCATAAACTATGTGACTTCATGTTGGCCTCTCATGAACCCCCCTCCCCCCACGTAGCCTGTCATGGATTTTGCCTCGACATCCCCCCTCACCTCCCTCCCTGTGTGGCATGTAGTATTTTCCCTATTAATTCCAGAAGACTTTTTGTACTGTTTTATCTTGACAGACTATCATTAAAATTATTGCGTATATATTGAACACAACTGATATTTGCGTTTTGTACTTTTCTGTAATTATAAATATCCTGACTGAAATGTTGACACTAGCCACTCCCGAAAATAAAAACCTCTTTCTCAAGTACAGTCAGTGACCCTTTTCTTCTTGAAGTGTCAATAAAAACATTCTACTTATTGCATTCATCATTGTTCATTAATAGAATAAACTGTACCTGCTCTGTTAAAAAAACTAAGAAAATCTGAATTTTTTTGTTTTCTTCTGCTTTAGTTCTGTCACCTTTCTTTCTACATTACCAGTGAATGATTGTTAGGTCTGCTTAAAATATTTCTGTAGCTAATGGGATAGTGAAAATTTGTTTGAAAAATATTTTCGATAAGCTTTGTAAGTTTATTTTACAGCGCCACTTCGCACCAGATTTTGAACTTTAAATAGAAAAAATTAGATATTATTTTATCACGTGGGTGATCCTAATAAAAACAGCTTCATTTCAAGCCATTAAAACAATACGAAGTCTCTGTCTTGGAAAATTCCGGGTGACATCTGAAAGCGAATTTGAGTTTACCCACGGCATGTCTAATGTTTTTCGAACGGTAATGCGTCGTCGAGCGTCTGTTAGTTGAAATGCCTCAGCCGCTGCCATCCAACGCTAAGACTTCAAGTCACACGCAGGCGCAGCATTGCTAGTATATAGGATAACTAAATTACACACGGCGATACTTAAACGACGGAAATAAATATGTTGTTGTGTACCTTACTTTAACTGTGAAAAATAATATCAATGAAAAGCTACATAGCTTGGCTCGGATCCCCCCCCCCTCCTTTTTGCACATAGACCAGCATAACTTTCTACCCAACCTACCCCCTCTCCCCTCACCCTAGAAAGAACTACGTAGTTGATGGACGCCCCTTATTTAATCTTAATGACTTCTCTTTACTTGTATGAGTGCGTACAACGCAACGCAACACAAGACTGCCGCAGGCGACACCATCCCGGGACCATGGAAATTACTTTGTCTACTGTTTTTATTGAATATACATTTTTAATTGAGCGATAGAGCCATGTAATAATGAAAAGTATTTCCGCTCATCGTTTAGAGCAGGGGTGGCAAAAGTAGTGAAATTATATGTACATCCATATTTTCAAAATTTATTTCATTTATATTTACATATTTTTATATATCATTTTTAGTATTATATATTTCTTTAAAATGTGCGTTTAGTATCATCATTATTGTATTATCTATGTTTACATGTAAGAATAATAGTAAGCACAATAACAATAACTCATTACGTTTCAATTTTTCATGCCAAAAATGTCTACATCTGATATAGGGATACATAATTTTATATGCGGCCCACGTAGTTATGACGCATTTCCAAAGTGGCCCGTAAGATCATTTGGGTTGGTACTATGTGGACTGAGTATTTATTTTAAAATCACTGAAATAACTTCGGCTTTTCCGCAGAGCAACATTGTACAACGCAAAAGTAAAAATAAATTGAACATTAAATGAGACTAATTGTTTTACAGTTTATGTTGGTAATGTGAAGTAAAAGATACAATCAAGTGTTTATTAACAACATAGTGAAAAAGCGCCTGCGAGAACGAAACTAAGACCTCATAACCAATAGTCTTGGTACCCAAGTAGGTGACTCAACAGTCTTTGAAAGAATTACAAAACAATAAAAAGGAAATCGTAAATTCAAGGAAACAAGCACTGTACTGCATCTCAGCGTTCACTTTCCAATGCGAGTGACTGCCGCTCGCTCTACCGCAAAGCTCCTCGCACTCCGCACTTCCCTGCCCCCGCGCAATGTCACCTTTTCATGTAAAATAAACAAACGCAGTGTATTTAGCTTTGGAATAGTCTTCGAAAACTATTTAAAATGAGGTCTAATATCATGGGATTATATACATACTTGGATTTTACTTTGATGTTTCGCAGTATATCGTGGGCTAAATTGAAATAATGGTAAAAGCACATAGCCTATGGCACTAATGGCGTTAAGACGAATCCAGCGACACCTCATACATTGATGCTATTTAGGCTAAAGGAGAAAACAAAGAAAAATACATACTTATATTGACCATGGAGGGAGGAAATATATGGAGGAGAAGTGACGTTTGATGCTATTTAGCTTAAAGGAGAAAACAAAGAAATATACGTACGACCATGGAGGAAGGAAATATATGGAGGAGAAGTGACGTTAAATTTGTGTAGCAGGCTCTAAACTCTCGCGCATGCGCAGTGGCGGCAGTGGTGATATTGCGATCCCAAACAAATGCGATGTTCACATTGAGTTAGATACTGTGATTATTTCATTTTGTAATGTGTATAAGTGTTTTATAATGCCATCATGTGTGTTGCATACGGCTGCACAAATAGGCAAGAGAGGAAAGAACCTGGAATATCATTTCATAAGTAAGTTGAATTCTAATTATCGTTGTTGAAGTGGGCGGTGGGTTTTGCAAACTTCGGTGCCTGTCTATAAATATTTTCTCAGAGCTCTCAATGGGATGACTTTGTTCTCAAATTTTTGTTGGTGTAGTGTAGAAAATCAGCATACCTTGCTATTTTGCACATAATAGACTACCATTACTTTTTAACGAGTGTTGAAAATGAGATTTACATCGCGATTCAGTGAATTTAGTATTGCGCTTTCTTTCGTCACGTTGCAGTTTATACTGACAGTGTATGATGAAATTAAATGTGTTAAATTGTGCTATGCAATCTAGGAAATGAAGTCTGTACCAGAATGGTTTTGTTGTTCCATAAGGGACAAAGAATTTATCTATTACTGTTACTAATTTCATGAGAACCAAGTTAGTGACAAAACGTGTATCGCGATGGAAACTACTTCCACTTCCAGCTATTCCCAATTAAGCTTACGATGTATGGTAACAAGATAACTATTTTTATTCTGATGTAGGCCGCATTTCAACCTAACCGCAAGTGGTAGTAAAAAACTGAAATATCCATTCTGCATGTCCACCATTGTAGCTTTGGCAGAGTTAATTTTTGATCCAGGCCGCATATCAACCCAATCCCAGTATATCCCGAAAACTAAGCAAGATATCAAAAATTTTTATTATTTATTTTCGATTTGTCTCGTCGTGTTACATAAGAATCGATCATTAAATTTGACTTTTGCGAAATTTTTCTTCTGCATTTCAACTCAAGACACCTCACTTTTGATACAATATATCTCGAGAACTAGGCGAGATGTCGAAAATTTTTATTGTTTATTTTTTATTTGTCTCGCCTTTTTAAACAAAAATCAATCATCAAATTTGACTTTGACAAATTTTTTTCTTCTGAATTTCAAGCAAAAACATTTCACGTTTGAGACAGAATATCTCGAAAACTAAGCATGATATCAAAAAAATTTATTATTCATTGTTTATTTGTCTCATCGAGTTACATAATAATCCATCACCAGATTGTGGCGTTACGTTTATCCTAGTCCCCTTGAGGTTTTTGTACATATACCCCGTGTCTGTATGGGTTCGGCCTAGCCCCCCACTCCTCTTCCGTCCGGCTTCACTTCAGTGCGTGGTGAAGGTCTCTTGCGTCGTGTCCATACATTTCCTTCCTCGATGATATTGACAAACA
This sequence comes from Vandiemenella viatica, assembly GCA_031002005.1. Classification (NCBI taxonomy): domain Eukaryota; kingdom Metazoa; phylum Arthropoda; class Insecta; order Orthoptera; family Morabidae; genus Vandiemenella; species Vandiemenella viatica. Next base: position 290,338,816 of record JARYHS010013630.1, on the reverse strand, counting down.
TTAACCGTCACAATTGTAGTCGCGTAACAAAGGAGATTGGTAGATATGTCAGGTTCAAAAACTGAAAACGCTCATCGAGCGAAAAAAAACAAAAAAAAAACACACAACGCGTTCTGGTTTCTTGAAAACGGTCAACAAGTTGTGGCTTATCAGTATCTAATTCCTTGTGTTCTTGACGAGTCACTCCAGGACTGCATTTAATATATTTCTTCTACCCGTCGCGTTACAAGGCTCTAAAAAACGAAAAATGGTAGTCGTCTCGTGTGGAGAACGCGTTCTGGCTGGGTTTTTTTTTTTTTTTTTTTTTTTTTTTTTTTTATAAGTGCCATAACGCGAATCACGTGTTGTGGCCGTTTTAAAGAAACCAGAACGCGTTGTGGTCTTTTTTTCCCCGTTCAGTGAGCGTTTTCGATCTTTGAGCCTAACAGATATATAAAATGAACCAAAACAGCAATATCCATTGTCGTGAAAAGACGATGGATTAGGTCAGGGGTGGCCAACTCAAATGATGTCGCGATCCACTTTGGAAATGTATCATAACTCCGCGGCCGCATATAAAATTATATATCCCCTTATTAGATTTAGACCCACTATAGACAGTTTTTGGAGTGAAAAATTGAAACATAACGAATCATTATTATTGTATTTAGTATTAACATAGATAATACAATAATAATGATACTAAACGCACATTTTAAAGAAATTTATAACACTAAAAATGATATATAAAAATATATAAATATAAATGAAGTAAATTTTGAAAATATGGATGCCCAAATAATTTATTTTTTAAACATTGGTTTTCACTACTTTGGCCATTATAAAATAAATATATTTTTAAAAAAGTGATGAATCTCGTGGGCCGGAAAAATGTTCAAGGTGGGTCGTATGCGGCCCGCGGGCAGCGGGTTGGCCACCCCTAGATTAGATGTTTTACAAGCTGGATTGCCGTGGGCGAAAGAATAATCACTCTCTAACCTGAAATTTTCGAATTTAGCAATGTAATAACACTTTCTTCAGCACCAATTGAGGGAACTATGTCCTAATTTTTAGAAGAATGTTATGAAAGGCTGTCGTACAGTAAAAATGGTAGACAAAATAGGAATGAATATTTCATATTAGGCGATGTTAACGCCAGAGTGGACAAAAGATAGTGGAGTAGAAAAACATGGAGATGAAGTTGTGAAAGGTGTTGGAACACGATTGCCAGAATTGGATCAACAGCTTTCGTTTAAAATATTGAGCACCTTTTCCCAGTACAGAAATATTCACAGATATACTTCGTACCAACATTAGGAACTATTAAAACTGATTACTGAGTATTCTGTCACGAAGAAAGGAACTTACACTTGAACACCTGGTATTATTTGGGTTTCAGAACATCACCTGCATGAGGCAAAATATATTTTTAAAACATCGTTACAGACTTATATGATTCAAAAGAATTATTCTAAGGGCCTGCAGACGCCATTGGTATTAATCATCGAGATTAATAGCAGAGTTGTGCAGACGGGGCAGAACTGCCTACCAAGGTACAGACCCTCCTGCAAAAGAATAAAGCAGAAATCTTCATGATCCTCTTCAAGTTTGCAGCGAAGAACGACATCGAAATATGACACCCGAGCAAGCCGAATCAAGAGATCACACGGGCAGAACTTAAACAAAACCCTAGACACGCAACAAAACAACAAATCCTATAACAACGCTGACCAACAGAACAAACTGAGTGGTTCCACCTAACATTTTAATATCGTGCATGTTAAGTACTGTATTTTATATGTTTGTATGCCACATATTGTACATATATTGTATGCCATACATCGATAAACGTATACTCATTTATAAATTGTAAATCTGACCCTGTAATTCACCAAAGGATAATATGTAGTATTTGATAAGATGTAATCCGCTGGCTGTATGGTACACACCAAATGCCAATAAAAAAATGAATAAAAACTATTCATTACCAAAAGATAATATTAATGACCTTAAAAGTAATTCCACTGATTATATATACAAGCCTAAAGGACCGACGGAAGAAGTAAATACACATTAAAGTCTTGCAGCCATCATACAGATTAGAAATCATCATGAACCCAAGAAAAATAACCCTACAAGATAACAACGACTGCTTAGTTAAGAGAAAAAAAAAATATACAGTTAGGTCTTAAATGACTTATTACTACACACAATGAAGTCTGAAAAGCCTTTGACAGACTTTGCTACAAGCAAAAGAAATAATGAACCTAGTAGGACGCTCAAATAACTGATTAAACTGTATGGAATAAATTCTACGAAAAATTTATTTGAAAGTAGAAGTGGATTTAAGAGAATTAACAATAAACAGAAAAAAACGAACATGAACGGTGGAACAAATGAAGAAAACACGAAGATAGACGAAAAACAATTAATGCCCTTTGCCTGGAGTAGTACTGTGTGACTGTTTAAATACGTTTCTGAAAAGTATTTGATAACTGCTTGAGAGGTGAAACTGCAATATGGGACTGGAAAGTGACATATCTCAGATCACTATTAAAGAAAGAAATGATTGCTTCATCTATCGTGGTTTTAGCGTGGCAGCTAACATATGTGTGCGCTGAAAATCATATTGAAAGCGAAACGCAAGTGCTGGAAGAGGAGAGTAGATTGTAGCGGTTCATTTGTTAGTGATACGTTTGTTTAATATTTCCGCGGACAATTAACTATGAATCTGTGTGGTGTGGGTGATATAGTATATTTGTGATGTTTTAAGAAAGGTGTCTATGCTCCAGGTAGACGGACCATCGTCATTGGAATTCCTATTATGCCGCTTCAGTGCATCCGAACAGAATGCTCTATTCCAATTATTTTTTAACGAGCTGAGTCGCAAAGGCTAAGACTCGTGGTGCTGATCGCATCGTCTGAATGCTGGAATTTCTCTGAGCCAGGTGTACACGGGACTTCAAGTCTAACTGATAATCAAGATGAGGTTTTCAGCCAGTTTGCAGTTTTAATGGGACTTCGGGATTTTTCGATGAACTGAAAGGTGTGGCGAGCTGTCACAAATCAGAGCAGACTTGTGGGTTGGGGTAGGATATTCTCCACCAGCGAAAAACTGTTACTGACCATTTGAAATTTGGATTAACTGCTTCCTTATAATGTTCTCTTCACGTTTTCCGAAAAAGTAGCCACCAATTAAACTAAAAATTCTGAAATGTGATATTGCAGCCTAGCCTGTAGATGTCGCCGGTGATGCGAAATCATTGATAATCTCTTGAAATGTTGATTTAATCCTTTGTTGTAATGTTTCCTTGTCGTTTTAGCTTCACTACGTTGTAAAACGTCGCATGAAATTAACAGATACAAAATATCTATCCGAAATGCAGTACAATAACGCTCGCCATCTTACAGTAGATATAAGCAGTCAGAGATAATCGACTGCTTCCGTTGTAAACAAATGTGCAGTTTCCGAGATGGCTGCCGCAGAACGAACTTCCCGTAAATTTTTTACTCTTGGTCCAGGCCGAATTTCAACCTAACCACAATCAATATGACAAAACGAACCTGTTTAGGTTGATATGATCCCTGTACCGGTAATTTTTGTGTCATTTTTGCAGTGCTGCTAACATTTGCCGTTTTGGAGCGTCCCACATTTCGGCATTTTTAATTTAATTGGTGGCAAAACGTGAAGAGGACATTATAATGAAGCAGTTAATTCAAATTTCAACAGGTCAGTAACAGTTTTTCGCTGGTGGACAATATTATACCCCACCCGACTTGTGTTTTGCTGTTTTGAGATAATAGTGAAGGATTTCAGCTCGTGGTAACTCTCAGTGGAGAACAGACTTATGGCCGGCGACCCCTTGTGAGTTCTCCTTGTCCAAATACGTCGCTGACTATATCACCACAATGAGAGCTCGTCCGAATTCCGAGTAGACGGGACGACGAAAGGCTTCCTGCTGGAATCTACGGGCTTTCTAGTTCCTAGAAAGCTCAGAAAGCTCATTACGCAGCAAGAGGATCCAGAATTTATGGCGGCGTCGGTGGGGAGATTGCTAGCCGGGTTGCTAACTCTGGGGCTACAGTCTCTCTCTCCACGAACTTGACCCATTTGAAACGACATGCATGTTAACTAATATCTTTCATCGAGTTAAGCGACCTTCGAGATAAAGAACTATAGAATTCATGACTCAAAGGTGTATTTTAATTTGCTCAATTGCCTTAGTTTCAAGTTAAATGAATATATAAAGTAGCAGATTCAATCCATTAAATGTATGTAAATAAATATAGTGGTCACAAACACATTCATTTATTGCAGTTACAATATCGCCTTCTTTCAGATATTATTTCAGGTGGTAAATGTATTAATTATGATCGAGCCGACGGTGATAAAGTATTAATCAACAATTGTGTTACATTAGATCTGTATTTAGCTTACTAATCAGGGCTTCAAAACATCGATCAAAACCCAACTTACAAAATTTACACCTGCAAGGGTCATGTGTGGTTAATTTACTTTCCTAAAATAGTTAAAGGAAAATACTATTTCATATGCGCTTCCCAGTGGGAGACTTGAGAAAATGTTATAGAGATGAGACACACGTAAAACTTCCGTTCTTCCATCAATAGCATTTCGTATCAATTTTTTTTATCGCGTTTGTCATTGTCCTAGTCAGTGAACTATGGCTATGGTATGCAACGAAAGTACATGAAAACCACACCATTTACACAAGGGCAAATTTCAGGTATGTCTGAATTAGAAAATACAGTTATCGATCCATTCCCGTATATAGGACGAAGCCAAGGATTTTATACTTCAAATATATATATATAATAAGATTTGAGTTCAACTTTGATAGATGGATTTAAAAAAAACAAAACAAAAAAAAATACAAATTTCTAACAAGAGAAAGAAATATTTGTGCTTTATTATTCGCAGGAGATGTAGTTAGAAAACTTATGGAAACATATATTAGCTAGAGTTCTAGCAACTGATACAGATAAAACTCAACATATGGCAGTAGAATCTAAAACTGAATAAGATTAAACCCTGATCATGTGATTATTATTGCTACAGAAACCTATAAGATATGGAATAAATATGTTTATAGCAAAAGTTTATATTTCGAATATAATGTGTAAGGATTCTTGTATCGTTTACAAAAGTCAACGACCATAGAATAAAAATATAAGAAAAATTACTAAGATAAATATAGTCTAATATCTCAATTAAAATTATGTCTGTGAAAAAAAGAAACACACACACAGGCTGATGTGTGAGCGGTTAATGTTTGGATCTTGCATTAGGGAGGACATCCTGATTTCGGTTTCCATGGTTTACAGAAGTCAGTCCAGGCGGATGTCGGGATGTTCCGCGACCTCGACTGTAACACTCCACAAGGAAGGAAAAACTAGAAGATTGTCATTGGGTTATGATTAAAGCTCATCTGAGAATGGGTGATTACTTGCGCTATTTACGATGTTAGATACCATAGAGAGGAAGCAATTAAGCTGCTGTAGCCATAGAAATAGAATGGAAAGTGATGGATATGTGTTTTTTTCTTCTTTTTTAAATGACTTCTTCAAGAAGTAGAAAGAAAGGAAGACAGCTAATATACTAGATTGATCAATTGAAAGAGCCAATGAATATAAAAGAGGCATGGACACCCATTAGTAATCATTACAAATGGTAGCGATAGTAATAAGTGAAATAACGGCAATGTTAAACAGGGGAAGCGTTGCTTTCTATCACTGCTGTCTGAGCTGGACTGACCACCGCGAACTTTGGGCACTGCCGCTCCTGCTGATCTCTGTTTTCTTTGTTCTGAATGACCAGGAAGGCTTTTGCCTGCCAAGCGCTAAGTGAAATAAACTGTCTCCTTTAGCAAGCGGACTCACCTGGGTCTATCGCACTGTTTGCCTAGTGTGGCCGGCACTAAGTTCCCTGTTCCTATACCACAGCGTGGATAAAATACTTTTATTTATGGGCGTAGAAACCCAATTCTGAAAGTAATTTAAATGTATTTCAGCAATGTGGACAGTAAAAGCTGAATTAAAGATGTGATTAAGTTTTGAATATTTGTAAAAAAAATAAATAAAAAAATAAAAAAATAAAAAAAAAAAATAATCTTTTTCTGCAAGACATAAACCTGAACCGATTGGTTTACGGCATTCCGCTCCACAACCCTCTCACGAGAAAGAGACGCATAAAGAACATGTTATATAAAATACGAAAGCTCCAATTCCTTCAATAAATACGGAAGTTCAAATTCCTTATAAGTTCGCTTAAAAACATGATGATTATTTTTCTGACGATATATCTGACGTACTCCGCAAAAGCAGAGAGCAGCTTTCCCGTTTGTTACAATAAAAGTGACAGGAACTTCTTTCTTTTGTATTTGTTTGTTGTTGTTGGATTTTATAATAATTTTGTTACAATTCGAGCGAAAGATATGAGAACCTGTGAGAGTATTAATTTCTGGAACGTAAGTCTTACTACGTGGTTTGCCAGTTAACAATGGTTCTTAAACTTAAAACAGCTTAATTATACTATGTTCTCAAATAACGGATACTAATATTTTGGAAAATTCAAGCATGGAAGCAGGAGAAGGATGAAGTTGATCATTGATTATTGTGTACTTCTTCAAACCAGATAGTGTTTTTCATTCCGCAAGTCGTTAGTAAGAATTCGTGTTTTACTTGGTCCTGGATATTCAGGTCAAATAACCATATGAGTTGTGTTCAGAGATTTTTTTGTTACAAAAACTTGCATTAATCGGTTTCACCCTTTCACAGCAAGCACTCGAGACGATTACATCTCTGCCTCAAATTTATGTTTGGTCGTGTAGCGGTACTAAGGCCAAAAACATGTTGACACTGCATTAGGAACGGTAATCATAGTCTTCCGGGTCGAGACCTTGGGACCGTCTAATGATGGACTCTGAAGAAAATACGTTGCGCGATCTATAATCAGCGAGTGAGACACGCAATTTATTATCATTACAAAATCGTGAATATCAATGCTGCATGATGTTTCGGGGATTTCAAGTCTGCCTCTTGCGTCTGAGGTGAAGGACCGTACTTTACGTTCCACCAGCTAATTCTAGTTCCGGTGGTGGAGGAAATTTCTACGAAATAGCAATAGGCAATCAACTTCGAATAATCGCGGATCTATAATTCGGTAACAGGATTGTACACCAGAGATTTATGAGAGATGCAGGGCTTTTATTTAATACGAGCAAAGCAAAGCAAAAAAAAAAAAAAAAAAAAAAAAAAAAATGCGCTTTTTATCGTGTTAATTACGGAGACTGATCAAATAGAAGATAGATTTTTTAAAACTGCTTTTTATGTCAGTATATAATAAAAGATTTTTTTACAAATAACCATCCATTACTGTATACACATTTCATTCATCAGACAGGTAGTTTTTTTAATTACATGTTTGGACAAATTTTTTGGGCTTGTACTCAGCCAATTGCTAATAAGTCCTAAATAACCACTTCGTTCTGGAAAATTTATTCACGTCCTTTTTTTCCGAAGCGCCCAAACAACTAATAGTCACATGTGCGAAATCTACACTATAAGCGGATGAGTGTAATTATTCCAGTTTCGCTTGCAGAGCAGCAGCAGAGTGAAACCGAGAATTATCGTGTAAAATTAGGAAGTTCCGAATCAGGATCTTGCGTCTTTGGGATTTATCCGCTACCCCTTTCGCTAGAATTGACAGATCGTCGTGTTAAGAAGGAAATTGACGTACAGTACACAACAGGTCAGCACCCCAAAAGACAACCTTCCCAGCAGACAAACCGTTTTTAGACTTCACCGCAAGTGCTTCCCCTTCTGAAACCCATTCAGTATTTGACAAATTCATTTCAGGAGTGCAATAGTGTCCCCACGTTTCATTACGGTACAGAAAGTGCATCAAAAATCGCGATAGCTCCTAAGAAATTTCGTTCATTACAGCCGTGTTGTTCACAATCAACATTTTTGAAATGCATCATGAACAAATGTTGTGTGAATTAACTGATTTTTAATGATTTTTGGTACACTTCGACAAGTCAGTATAGTTGTTATAATAATGTGTCATTGTGAATAAAATCTTGAATTTGTGTTATTGTCTGCGGTGAGTTGCTCGTTCTGAGATCGCGTGGTTGAGTTATATTCGAAATTACTGAAAAACTTATTCCACTTGATCTTATGAGTAATCGAAAGTATACTGTGCACACCGTCTGAACAAAATCTTTGCTGATTTATCACCTCTGTGTTCTAGAAGCTTAATAAATTTGAGCTGCACAGTGTAAAAACCGTTGTGATAATAATTGAACAAATGACTGGAAACAAATGTGTAGTATTTAACTTGCGTTTTTTCGGGAGGATAGGTGTTGCGTGGCAATACCAGGGTTAGCTATAGCCACTGTAGAGGCGTTGCCCGGAGTTCTAAGAGAACCGGGAACGCGACAGGCTGTTGTCACATTAACTAACGCTAAACTGTTCTGCGACTATTTAAGAAGTCTTGTTTGCATTTGATCGTGTCTCGAACTTTAAGTTGTTTTCTAGCTAAGTTATTGGCGACAGATCACATCTTATTCTGATTCAAGAATCGCAAGAAGTTATTTACGCGTTGTAGTCATACTCGTCCGCACGTGAACATCATTTATATAGATGATTATCCTACTGAGGAAGAAGCAGCGGTGACTACGTACCAGAGGATGTACGCCTTCTCTCCCCAGGGCTCGGTGAACTTGGCCCAGCAGTCAAACACTCCTGGCTCCGCCTCCTGGTATGAAAAGATGAACCACTGTAAGAAAGACACCACCACGCTGTTAACCTTGTCATACTCTCATCCTCGTTACAGACACTACTGCAGATTACGTCCTATAGGTATCATTTACCGTAAACTTCTCAAAGATGAAATTCTGCTGTGGTTGTTTTAAACTTTAGTCTGACGTGTCACATAGATTAGCGTTTCTCAACCTTTTTTAACCCGAGGAACAGTAAAATTTCAAAAATAATTCTACGGACCACTAACCTAAATTTTGACCTGTATGCGTAATCAAGACTGACAATTGTTGTAGGCTCATATCGCAGTCTCTTAAGACCCTCGTAAAACGGTCATGAACTTATTAGTTAAAAATATGCCGCTCTCTTTGGTGTAACCTGGAAAAGTATTTTATTACAGCAATAGTGTAGTCACATCCTCATATCTTGGAAATACTAGAGTTTTGTGTTTTCGCTGAAATATTCATGGCTTTTACAAAGCTTGATTTAAACCAGGGATGGCCAACCCGCGACCTGCCTTGAATTTTTTTTTTCGGCCCGCGAGATTCATCACACTTCTACCAGATATATTTATTTTATTATGAGAAAACCAACGTATTTAAAAACTACATTATTTGTGCATACATATATTCAAAAATTAACTGCCGAAATCATGTTAAAAAATTAAATTTGATTTTAAAATAATATTCTTGCGAATATATAATTTTATATGCGGCCCGCGGAGTTATAATGCATTTCCACAGTGGCCCTGAAGACCATTTGGGTTGGCCACCCCTGGTTTAAAGTATTAGGGCTTATACACGCTTGTAGTCGTATATAGTATGAACACTGTAAACATTTAATGTGAAAAATTTTTACTAACTTATTTTTCGTTACGATATTTTTAATTCTGTTACAACTAAATTTTTAATATTCTTTCCGCGGACCACAGGCTGAGAAACACTGACATAGAGCAATAATTTTTTAAAAAAGAAGAAGTGATATAGCATTCTGCTATATATGCTACAGAATATATCCATCTGTGTTAATTTATAAGACAATCATGAGTCGTATAATTTCTCGTTTTACCAGTTTTTTTTAAGTTCTTACAAGCTCTAAACATAATAGGTTCTGATTGGACGTTGAAATGCAGGTACTGCAACGACAGGGGCGGAATGCGTGTTATCTTGAAACGCGCGCTAAGGGGCAAACATGATCCACGTTTTCCTGGACAGATATTAGTTTTGTGTGGATAAGTATGTTTACTGAGTAAAATATAGTTGCTGACAAGATATGTCACTGAAAAAGAATCCAATATTACATTTATCAAAAACTTCAGCTAACAATAAATCAAAACTTAAATGCAGATTGTCATAATAATATAGTAAGCACCTAAATATCATTAAAGAGCTGTTTCCTGTCGACTAGGATCATTTATAGCATGAAAAAATTTGTAACTCAAGGTTTTTTCCTCTGAAAAAAATGTAATTTACGTCTCTGCACCACTCACTAAAAGAAAGTAATAAATGCATACAGGGAATGTTAGGACCTCTATCACGATATTTCATAAATTTTTTCCGTCAAAAACTATGGCCCATATCGTGAGTCGTCCACCAACCTAACCAATGGCATCACTACGTTAACCACGTACTCTGTGTCGGATTAGGGATGTAACGGATCTCCGCATCCGCAAGTGCGGAACTTTCTCATAAAATCCCGCTTGCGCATCCGCAATATTTATTGCGGATGTATAGTGGATGTTTATTTACATTGCGATATATATTACTCTTTTCATTTTATATGAGATTCTGCCCATCTCTCTTAGCTAACAACAATGTGTTTTTTTTGACGATATTGCAATAAAAATAACAATGAACTAAATGGTGTCATTACCTAAGCGACGAATTGGCAAGTTTAAACTCGCATCTAATGTAAAGCGCCTTCTTCACAGTCCAACTTACAAGACATCCGGGTAGAACTACAATAGGATGCGCTCACCCATTCACGCTAGTAGAAGGAGTCCAACAAAATGTTCCAAGCAATCCTTTCCACTCTTTTTTATTTTACTTGTGACTTTACGCCTTGTCGACGTCGAGGTCATTAGAGGCGTGAAAGATCGGGGTTTTGAACGGGAAAGAATTCGGCCATGGTCTTTTAATCGAAGCATTCGCCTGTAGTGATTTGGGGAAACCATGGAAAACCCAAATCTGGATGCCCGGACGGGGATTCGAACCGCCGTCCTCCCGAATGCGAGGCCAGAGCGTTAACCACTCACCCACCACGCTCGGTTTCCACTCGTACTTTCTCGCGGCACACTATGTGTCCTTATCGCACACTCGCAGGATTTTTCCTCCAATCATGATCCAACGCCATAGCTTGTGTGACAGCAAGGACTCGTGTTGGTCGTTTGGGAGTCCCAACATCCAGCACATCCTGCATGTAGTTCACTAATCCTTTTCACGGCCCATCAAGGTTCTTTATCGAAAATCAGGTGAACGTAGGTCCCACAAATTGTACTGTGAATGGGCCACTAGAGCGGTGGAAAGGCAAGTGGCGGGCACGGAGATGTGTGGTGGCGTGGCCTTGTGTTTGACGCTTGAATTAGTCGAGTCCCAAAGTCCTCAAAGTTCACATGACAAAGATTGTTTTTTTAGACGTGCATCGTTATGTAAATAATTTAATCCACTAGTGAAATCATCCCATGTTTTTTGCTGTCGAAAGATGAGAAAAAAATAAATCAATGTTGCAGTATTATATGGAAATAGACGTTACTTCTGATAATTGTAGAATTTGGCATAAAAATGTCCTTATTTTGATTTTTAGTTTATTTTTGATAAAATATTAAAATCTAAATAATGATAAATTTATTTTTCCACTTCCGCATCCGCAAAACATCAACACCCGCGAATGTCAAGCATTGATAGATAGATAGATAGATATGTTCACTTTGATCCCATGTGAGAATAATCTCGGGGATGTGGAACAGTACATACACTTATTAGTAATGTCAATGTTACTATATAATTGATAATATTATTATATATTGACAACAAGTTAGCTGCAACCCATTAGTATAATCAATATCTCCTGTAATCTACAAATACAATCCCGAGTTAATTAATACTTATTACGTGGAACAGTGTATACACTTGTTCCCAGCATCTAGTAACCAGTTTTTTTCTTACCAACCAGTTACCATGATACGTTTCACTGTAATTTGCGACTACATATTATATCATGTTAGTTGCTATTTATGTGGAACAGTACACACACCTATTAACAATATCAATTATATTACCAACAACTCATAAGCAGTCAATTACTTAAAAACCTGTTAGTATCATAATTTTCACAGCATTTTTTGAGTGCATGCTATCCCATGTTAGTTACTATATTTTGTAAACAGATATTACCCTTAGTGAAAATGTTGCAGAATTCAGTTTTTTAAGAAGTTGTTGAATATGCTGTTTCCAGTTCAATTTGTCATCTATATATACACCCAGGAATTTTGTGAAACTGCTTTCATTGATTGCTTTTCCTTCTGATATCACATTATAGCTGTCCTTTGTTTTATTTTTTGTAACAAACTGAAGTAAATGTGTCTTTTCTACATTAAGTATTAGTTTTTTTGTCATTAAACCACCTGTTAATTTTTTTTATAGCATCATTTGCTGTGTTTTCGAGGTTTTGTGCTGATGAGTCTTTCAACGATATGCTAGTATCATCTGCAAAGAGCACCATGTGTTCATTATCACCTAGTATATGTGGGAGATCATGAACATCCGCATCAGCATCCGCATCCGCAAAGATGACTTCCGTTACAACCCTAGTCTGGATCCCAATGTGCAACGTCTTCTGCTAAATAGCTGTACACAGTGTGTCACTGTCGCTTTGACAATTTGTTCTCTCGTATTACAAATGATTGTACCTGGTTGAAACCAAACGCAGCCATTAAGAGTCTGCAGTCAGTCGCGGAGTGAAGTAATTACCGTGTAGTAACAACATGTATCCGACAGTGAGTGACTATTGTAAGGAATTAACAGTTAGCCCATGGCACTGCAAAGTAGGCGTAAACTTATTCATTCAACTTTATAGCTAGGAGAGCCAGCAGTAAGTTGTTTAAATCTAAAGTAGTGTAATTCCAATCCGTGCTGTGTTATAGTCCCTTTATGTTTTTCAGTTGTAGGAGAATTCTGTGTTTGAAGCATGGTATACTCCAGTAGCATTCGAGGTTCCAATTTAAGGTTGAGTTATAGTTCCCTGGTGGTTGAAGCTTTACCGAAATGAGTGGTAAGAGGCGATTTAACTACCCTCCGCGGACTCACAGCCAATAAACCAATACGCATTTATTTTAATCCGTACCAGTGTGTCGAACAAATTACTTTTGGCTTAAGGATAAGCTTTTATTTTGTTTTGTATTGGTTAACTGAATCACGCGGAATGACTGCAAAACTTTTCGTAAGTATTCAGTACATTTTATTCTTGACTTTTACGGTTCGTCCACAAACGGGCAAATAGAATAGGGAATTTGTTAGACACCTGGAACGGAATAAGGGAAAATCTATCATGGTCTACGCTATGGAAATGTTTGTTACCAACCTATAATAATTTTGTAAATAACAGGGAACAGCTCTTTGGGTGAGCGGGTTGGTATTTCATCCTGGTGACTGCTTCCGCTGTTGGTGTCAATGGTTTTTCAGTGAGGTGCCGTCGATTAATTTAGACATAGTGGTTCAATCAACGTACTGAGACTTCTGTCAGACAATTGGATTTGACTGGTAGCGTCGTTCATGTACGAGTGTTGGCTTGTTTAGTGACAACGTTCAGACGTTTCTTGGCTGAATTATGAAGAAGCGCCACCCATGTTTACTTTAACGTTTCAGCTGTTGTCACCTGTCCTCTTGAGATAATTTTTTTTTTCCGTGTGGGTCCCTTCGATGTCTGTGTCATTAGTGGTGGGAAAGGACATGGAGCATAGAATGCGGAGGAATTCGGCCATGGACTTTTGAAGGAACCATCCTGGTTTTCGTCTTGGGTGATTTGGAGAAATCATGGAAATCTGGATGGCTGGACGGCCATTCGAACTCACATCCGACCTTTATCATTCGCCTGCCGCGCTCGATGAGAGTTAAGAGAGAGTGTAATTAATTTCTGTATACACGAACTTCAGAGAAAAACAAATTGTAGTATAACAGGCTACCTAAAGTAAATAATTACTCTGTGAAATTGGTAGCCAGGGTAACGTTTATAAAAATGAGAAGTTAGATATAAGATCGGACAAGCTCGGAAAAAACCGTTGGTGTGTGTTCGCTTTGAACTTTAAGTTGCTGCTGAAAGAACTTGTAAACATTCGGATAATTAAGGATATTATGACATGATAATAAAAAAGGAATTAAGTCATATAAGTTTATTATTTATTTGAAGTATGAAGAAATCGAATAAACAGTAAGCTGAAAGTTTACTCAATCACGAATTAAAACCGATCGTGTATCCTAACTACGATACAAAAGGAAGAAGATAAAAATAAAACATTAAAAGGGAGTATCATCATAGAAAATACGACGACAGGTAAAGATAAGCATAATAAAAATGCGATAAAATTTACTCGTAAAATATATTTTTATAGTTTTTTAGTTTTTGTTTTTACTTTTTCAAGGCTCTACGAATCACACAAAAACTATACGCGTTCATTTCATTGTATGTGAAGATTTGACCGTCAAGCTCATCATGAATCAGATTTTCATTTTTATGGAATACATTAAAGTTTATAGTGAATAATGGAAAATATTTTCTATGTAAATAATATTTCAATTTCTTGGAGAACGTGCGTTCAAAACCCCTTTCTACCACCCAGATTTCGGTTTCTGTAGTTTTTTCTATATCAATCCACATGAATTACAGGATCGTTCCTTCTAGAGCCCGTACACGAATTTCTTCCTATTCGTTGCCTCCCAGTATGCTTCGGGCTGTAATTATTATAACGCTGACGAGCCGTTAAGACAGTATTCGAAAAACCGTGTATTAATCAGGTTACATAAGTATCAACAACTTAAAATTCAGCCACAAGCTGAATTCTATTCGGTAGGGCTTCAGTAGCATTGGTACTGTCATTAAAATGATCAGCATAGCAATTATTCCCTTTGCCAGGACTTTTGTCTTAAAGAAATGCAATATTTGTGAAGGGTATCCGGTGTCGCTATTGGAATATGGTTGCATTGGTCATGTGTATTTATGTAACTGTGTTTGTGTACCTGCGGCACGCAGCAGACGAGGGCGGCGACCCAGGCGACGCGCACCATGTGCTTGGACCTCTTGTAGGTCCACGAGCAGTAGGTGAGTGGCCTGCAGACAGCCTGGTGGCGGTCCAGCGCCGTCGCCACCAGCACGAACGAGCTTAGGTACGGCCCCAGCGGCTGACCCAGCTTCACCAGCTTGCACAGCACAGGCCCTCCCTGCAACGCCGTCAAATATGGAATCCGTTTAGGAGTATCAAAAGCAATCAGTAATTAATGAAATCACAAAATTTCGCTGGCATGGTGGAGAGTTCGAAATTTGTAGTCAGTTGACACCGTGTTCTGCCTGGTAAGATATTAAGGAACCATGAGCAGATCATGTAATGCTAATTTCAGATAATTAGTTTCTTTTTCCAACGATACATAAACAGAACTTTTATATGTTTAGAAACTTGATATAAAATAAACATCATTACCTAACACTGTGATATAGCATTATATCCGAGCTACCTGAAAGCTTATTAAATGGAGAATTATTGACAACAGTGTGTTAATGACCAAAGAAACATATGATATTATGTTTCTTTTAATTAAATTCCTGGCGACTTTTCCGGGATGTATGATCGCAAAACGTGTAGAGGACATCTTGACGAAGCGACTGATGTAAATTTCAACAGGTTAGTAGCAGTTTTTCGCAGGTACCGAAAGTGGTGCAGTTCCCTGATATTACTAATTTCTATCACACTAAGGAAAATTCTACTAGCCAATGTAAGGTAGGAGTAGAACAGAGTACTAGAGAGAAAAATTTGATCACGTTGTGGATTGTAAGGAGGATAATTTGGAACGAACCTTAATTACCCTTAGCCAGCCCTCCCAGAAGCGCTTCTGTAGGCCATCGTTTTGTCCAGCCCTTGAAATTCGTAATATTTTCCAGTTGAGAACCAATTTAAATTCGATCTAAGGATTATAGTAAAAAACCATAAGGCAAGGAACTTATTAGAAAGTCATATAGCACCAAGAGCTGAAATATATGTAGTCTGCAAGACAAATTGTTGGGTATCTACTGGCTCGACGAAACAAGCATGGCTACCGAGCATACGTATAAGCCCACCACAATTAAAGGAAACGTTAGACGGAAGCGGTGTGAAGAGGACACTACAGAACTACCTGAACCAGGAGATGGCTCTTCCCACTGCACCTGGTTAGCACAATCATCATTACTTAAGCTTTAACCACTAAGCAGTAAGTCTCTCTCTGTCTCTATGATTACTATTATGACTACTTGAGTGGAAACTAGACAGATTTAAGTAATGCTCGATAACGACAGAAGTGGAAAATATATTCCAGCGTATTGGATGTTATGATTCAGGATTAAAGTAAATGTGTTGTTTGTGATGTGAATATTTAATATGTAATGTGTACCTGTCAATATTTTAGTAGTCTCCCAGATACTACAGTCAACGTACAAAATGCAGGGAGGGAAAGGAGATAGTTCGTAAGTCAAATTAACATAGTTTAAGAGGAACATCAAAGTTAGTAAAAGACGGGAATAGTAATATCTGAATTGCTTGAATCCGTTGTACATAACAAATCTAACGATCGTTGACAGGAATGACGCGTCCTACAATATCGTTAAAGAACGATACAAAATATACATGGTTCCTCGAAGATGACAGATCAGCGAACAGACGGAACCATTAATAATACCTTACCAATTAGGCGACGGTGTGATGTTATGACGGATTTTCATACGGCGTTCTTGAACACAGCATGAAAATCCAGAATCAGTGTTTCAGTGGGTTTTAAGATCCGTTCACACTGGCGACCAAGTCAGCTCAGCTCACGATTCAGGAAGCATTCTTCCTACCGGTCAGGTCAGATCAGATCAAATAATATTTGAGATAATTCTACTCGTTGCGCAATATTGTGCAGTTTTATACTTTTTACTAGCTACATAGTTGGTTGTTTTTACAATATTGGTGCATAGTGTAGTTTTTTTAAGATGAATAGCAATATTATTATCAGTAAAATCATACAGCACTGAAACTACGAATAAGCTATGAGACGTTCGTCGTCCATGTTGATCTGACCTGAACTGACTTGACCTGACTGTCGCACGTTCACACTAGTGCTCAGCTCAGCTCAGGTCTTGACCGCTGTTGATCGGCGGCGGCGAGATCTTCAGGTTGACCTGCCTTGCCCTGACCTGACAGAACCGAGAAGTGAGAATGCACCCATTGGATTACACGTATAGTGATTTTGGTCTTTGAGCTGAGCTGACTTGATCGCCAGAATGAACGGGCATTTAGTGTTGCTGAAAATGAATGGAAATAGATTGCTACGAATGTTGTTTCGACAAAAATTATAAAATAATCTTGTGGACTTATATCGTTGACTACTGTTATTGATACACAACATATTATTTATCGCTTGTGAACAATTTTTGCACTGAATCTGTAACCTCCTTCGAAGTCAATTACTTTAAGTTCCATTTGTATTGTTTCATATGACAAAAATTTTTGGACCATTTTGCATGACGTTTGTTTTTACTACAGTAAATTCATAGTATTATATAGATCAGTGATATGAAGCTAAGTATGAGCGGAGTAGTTTTTTTTATTGCGCTTCATTAACAAATAAACCTATGGATCTGCTCATGTCATCGGTAGTTTAGGAAAATATGTTTGTCACCAACCATGACATAATGAATATTTGCACTTCAGAAGTGCTAAGATTTCTCCACCCACTCATTTTTGTTCCGTCTCTGCGCCTCGCGTTCGTAGAGTCCATTAGATGCGGGAAAGGACAGGGGGCAGGGAACGGGAAAGTATTTTCCATGGCCTTTTCAAGGAACCCGAATGCGAGGCCAGAGCGTTACCCCGCTTGGTCCCAATCACTCGTAGTCCACCTAAACTCTATAGCAGAGACTAAATTCTTGATCCGATCAAAGCAATCTACGAAGAATTCAGTGAGGCGGCGTGGTTATTATTTACACGAAGTGAACAGCATGCTAAACCAATTAGAATATACTTTGGGAATGACTGAAGCAGAACGCAAAGTTTATCAAGTACTTAGTACAGACCCGCAAGCTGCCAACTGCTATGGGTATTTATAACATACAATTAACCATGAATCTTGTCAATACCACAGATTTTTGAAGTTATTTGCATATTGCGGTCAACCAGATACAGAGAGAAGGCTGAAATAGAAATAAGGAAAGAACATATGAGCAGAAATTTGGGCATCGCCATACCCCTTTACCATATCAGTTAAAGAATACAATCAGTAACTGATATGATAGAGGAGCTGAAATGGAATACATTCAAGAAAGGAGGCTGAAGAAAGTGCTGGCAAAGTACCAGGCACATATTGGTGATGAGGCGTGGAAAGATATTGGTGAAAAAAATTAGGAGGGGTGCGTGGAGGAGAAAAGATGACAATGACCACAAGCTGGCATTCGTTTTTAGACATAAGGGTGTAGGAAAAATATTTTTCGTAGGAAATGGGGACAGGGATTGGAATAAATTACCATCAGAAATGATGAATAATTTACCAAAAACGCCGAAAGAATGTAAAATTAATATTCGTAGAGCGCAAAATTAGGCTGGTACAAGAAAGTGGAAAAATGAGTGTGTATGTGTTTGGAGGGAAGGTGCTATTGCCTCCATGGCAATTAAATAATATGAAGCAACATTGCAGGTAACACGATATGAAGCTTACTGCACTATTCTGTCATAGTAATTGTAGTAGGAAAGTGAGATCTAGCTCCATCGCCTCACAGATCTTCTGAGAGGGTGTCGTCATCAGAACGAGATACAGTTCTTTTCGAAAGCACAAGATAGTTATTCTGACTGTCTTAAAAAAATATGTGCCTGAATTTAAAAGTATCGAATAAACGCATTGAAACTTGTAGCGAATCGAGCGGCAAATCCGCTACATACGGTGGGTTCTATCAACGAGGACTGCCGTCGGTTCAGTTTCAACCGGCGTATGCATCATTATGTTGATAGACAACTAGTGGTTTAATGTACTTCTACAGTTAGCTAGACTGATCGAAGCAGGTAATGCACCTGTTACTCGCTGCCTGAGACAAGAAACAAGGTTATAGCTAAGCAACTGTCCGTTTGCTAGTGCGGCTTAACTAGACAAGTTACTTGCTGGAGGAAACGACTCACTATTGAATGCTAATACTTTAATTCTTAACTAATGACAAGGTATTCTTGAAGGAAAACACACCTATCCAGTAAACTCTATAATTTATTCTATCACTTGATGAAAACATATGACATTACATAGATCACACAATAAGACTGAAATCATGATGGCATAAAACATTTACTTATACTCCGTTCTAGGCACATATAACCTTTTACGATGATCTAACTGTTACACAAGACCTATCCCTTGAAATGAGTGACTTGAATGACTGACTATAAATCTTTAAGCTCAAGCGTAGGAATATCAGATGGTTCGGTGTTACCTTAAATTCTTGTAGATGTTTCTTGAGTCGAAGATGGTGGTAGACTCCCCGTTCAACTAGGTACAGAGCGTCGTCTGCTAGCATTAGCGGTGGAGGGGGCATCTCGCCCTATAATTGGCTAGATCCTTCACGTGGTTACTTTTAGAGTTCATAACTGGCGTTCAGCGGTTCAACACGTACCACAGGGTGGGGACGGTAAATCTCACGCACTCAGTGCTTACGAAAGGGAAACTTGCTACCCACGCATTTCCCAGGCTACACGAGTGAAACTTTCAGCGCTCAACCTTGAAGCTCGTGTGCTGTTACAAGTCGACTCTGATAACAAGGCTCGCTTCCTGTCCGGCCGACTGGGAACCTGGCTTGCTCGCCGAGGCCCACAGCTCAATAAAGACAACTGAAATCTAATAAATATTCCTTTCCTCTCCAATTGATAATCCAAAATTAGCGCCATCGCTACACCTCCCCCCTTTATTTAGAAATTTTCTGGGGCTTCAGTCACAGAAAATTTCGTCAACCCTAATATAAATCTTCAGTTCAAACTTCCATACTTGAATTCCCTAATTAAAGTCCTTATTTATATTCAACTTCCCATTAAAATACTCTAGGTTACGACTCTTAATTCTCAATTAAATTCCTCTACTGGTCTGATATTCCATGCTTCAATCTGATATGATCACTTTAAAATAATTCAAACGAATGAAATTCATTTATACAGAAGAAATCGCTAACTGTTAGTTCTTTCAAGCTTTAGCAAACTACTGTCACTCATCTCAGTACAATATTCAGATTCAAATTCAAAAACATCAATGCTCTAAACTTCCAATGTAAGTCCAATAGAATTTCTAAGTGCTGTAACAGATTACTTTCAAATTCATGAAAAGATTCTACTGACTCGACAATTTAACTGATTCATTAGTATTTTAACTCGAACAATTCAACTGGTTAATACTCAAGATTTTAAATCAAACAATTCCTTGCAAATTCTACATTAAATGGTCTCAAGATTACAATGTTTACATCATGGACCAACTGAATTCTAAAACAAATTAATCTTTAAAAATTTTAAACTCTGACTGCAATATCTATCTGAAATTAATTATTAAATTCCAGGAATCTTAATAATGGTTACTTTAAGTAATCTCAATCTTTCTAAGATAAAAAAAACGTATCAGTGTAAGAGGTCATTTCAATTCAACTAATTAATTCTCAAAGTTTACAAAACAAATCCAAAATCTGTTACATGTGTATAAATATGTGGAAATAAACAAACATGTGTCTCTGTACATGTGTAAACAAATGAAATCAAAATATCGTGTAAAATAAAATCTTGCGTGTAATCAAAATACATGAAATTCCAAAATATTCATAATCCACTGTCTAAAATCTATCATCCAAACCAAAACATGTGCCATTAAACTTGTAAATTAAAATAAATGCAAATGAATCAAATCAAACAAAATACAAAATAATATGTTGACTAACAAATCTACGACATTCATGACATCGTGTAACACTTGGTTTAATTCAATCTCTGTGTCACTGTTCCAAAATTCAAACAGCTCAAATGAATTAAAAAGTTTTGTTTACATACACTTGAATTAAACTTTCAGATTACAAAAGTCCTTTCAAAATCAATTTCTGCATAATTTACAAACAATACAACAAACAAATTCAATTTGTTCCATTCCATAGTTACATTCGATATAGACATTCTGATGTCTTCCGAGAATTCCTGATATGGACCAGTGCTGTCCAATTAGGTTGAACAGGGCAGGTAACATTCTGCCTGTTCGTTGAACGAATCTCGACCTGACACGCTTGGGTCAAGCTGGAATGGCTCTGGGCAACTCCTCGTTCTCCCATAACACCAATGATAAAGCTGCAACAGTTCAGTACACAGCAGTATTCTATTCTTTGGCAATCTTAAATCTAAAATTAATTCATGCATTAATTGCTATGGAACATCCTTGAATCAATTTAAACAATAATTCTCTTCCAGTTACATTTCAAATCACAATAAATTCTTTACAATCCTTAATAAAATTTAATATTTACTTATTTTAATTGAGTGTATGTCAGATATTAGCACAAAAAATTTTCTCACTAAATTATTTGAATATATTATCAGTATTTATCAATTTCCGATCAATATATCTATTGGCTGATCAATAGATTATTCAGTTACTATTACCAATCAATAATTGGCGATTGATCACTGATTCTCATGATTTATAGGTGATCATCAATCATTGTTACTTCAATCAGTCATGAATACAAATCAAAGCTACGTTACTGATCTGTGTGAATCATTCCTTTCCAAAAATTATTCTACAAGCAAAATCGATAAGCATCTACAGACATTTAATTTAACACATGCATAATTAATTAACATATATGAATTCAATTCAATACACATACATCACCTTACAATCTAACACAATTCTTAGTTTGCAAAACAATTCATAATTTATTTGTTTCAATAAATCACTTACTTTCAACACTATTTCAAACTGAAGTGAATCAACTGATTACATCACAAAATTCAAAGATCATTGAAAATAATTTGATGATATTATTCAAAATTCAAATTTTATGCATTCTCTCATATTAATAAATTCACTGGAAAATTTCTAAATGCATACTAGATAAAGTCACATCATTGCTGTGTTTACATAATACTCCAAAATATTTGTTACTCTCACATCATCACTTGCTTGCAAACTGACATTACAAAATTCCTATAATTAGTTTTTTTTTTTTTTTTCCATCACTACAAGTTTCTTCCTCTTAGCATCCACTAGTTTCTTTCTAAATACTTTGGTAAATTCTACTGTACCTTTCATTTTAAACTGTTTCATTACAATTGCCATTTTCATTCATACTCATACTTTCACACAACTTTCATTCAAAGGACTTCTCAATGATTCTTAAAACAAAATTTGGATGTTTGCATAATCATTCATCACTTTCTCATGTTATTATTCACTTTACAATTCTTATTCAGTCACTCTTACTTGACTTCATACTCTCATTACATCACCTACTATAAAACATCTGATTGCCATGATTACACCTGATCATGCAATTTCAACTCCAACTTTAGTCGTAGCTAATTTTAGTGAAATCTTATCCACTATTACTTATCGGTTTACCCAATTTAACACTCTCGTTAACCCTGAGATTGTTTATCTATTCGCTTAGGCCATCTCACGGGCGGGTTGTGAACGTTTCTAATCATTCACACCGACATCCTGCCATTAAGACTTACCCAACTCCATCATTTCATAAATGGAACCCTGTGAGTAGCAAAATGCTTTACCCACTCCACGGTTACAGAATAACGTACATAAGTCTTGGCTAACACTAACAATTCTCTAGCTTCAATTCCATCTACTATTCTTAAACTGCACAATTCCCACATAAATTCAACAAACAATATTCCATTCTCCTATTTAACTGTTAATAAACTTCTCCTCAATTTTCTGCAAACCTCTTGACTGATTTCAAACACATTCATAAAGTTTTTCCAATCATACATACATGCATCGTATCAGCCATACAAAATCCATAGTTGCACTTCTCAGATATACTTAGCATACTCTCATGCATTCATCCAATCCTAGTTAGTATTCTGACAAAACCTATTCCAAAAATGATTTGTTTACTTAAAACCGTCCTATTACCAAAATCAATCAATTCATTCTACTCAATTGTTGACAATTACCTTCCAAATGCCATTGAACTGTTTGCTCTACTTGTATTGACTTAAATCACATGCTATCATTTATATCAGGTTCCTACTATATACATATTTCTGCACTCCTATTACTTGTTTACAATATTTTATATTTACCCACAGACTTCAATTCATATTCTTAACTACCACAGTTTAACATAGATCTCTATCTCTCAAGACTTCAATTCACAATTCATTGTACTTGTACTTCCTCATTTAACATATTCCATTTCTTAACCTACTCTGGTATTAATATATTCCATTCAACCTTGTTGTTAATAAACATGCATATATTTCACTCACTAAATGTGTGTGTGTGTGTCTCCCATCATACATAATTCCCATTATTCTGTTTCCTAACAATTCTCTCTCTACATCTGATTTATTCTGAACTTGTTTACCAAACTGAATTTCCTCAAAATGTTTTTACTGCTTATAACTGTCTCCATTAATCTGACTTTTCCTAGGGCATTTGAATATTACTCTAATTTTTCAAAAACATTTCAATATTACACTTGTTGCTATCTCGTTGCATCTCACTGGGCATAATTTGACTTAGTATACAAAGTCACACTGAATGCGGTTACTAATCAATTCTAATTATGCAAGTTATCACCCAAAATAAATATTTGTAATTTAAATCAATATGGTGGTATCAAATGACTATAAAATCACATGTAAATCTGTAACACAAGGGAGGATAAAAACTACAGGTCAAATCAATTGCATATCTTACAACTGCATTACTAAATCAGCTCATTAATTCAATTCTTTTGTTTATCTATAAAATTCATCACTTAATCTCGTTGACTGTTTTACCATCTTGGTTGTGGTACCTTTCAACCAAAATGATAACTGAATTCAACTCTACTGCACCAATTTAACTTGTTGACTTCTGACTTACTGTTTGTTATTTAAATTCCTTGTTACTGTATTGTGAAACTATTTTTGGATATTCGAGTGTTTTTATCCCTTTCTGACTATCAGCTGATTAGCTATGAATTCACTCTGAGCCTGTATCAATACCTTCTGAACTCATTTGAATATCTTTAAATAAACTACTCCCACTAATGCAAATTATTTCCTATTATGCATCATAACTGGACCTTGTGCCATTAGATTGACTTTATAAACTCTGTTAAAGCAAACTCAATTTCTTTGGACACCCCTTGCTGTAAAAGTCAAATGCTGAATAAAGTGTTAACTCAATCACATGGAATTTCCTCTCTTCTCAAATTCGAATTACTACTCACTGAAATTGGAGACTACTGACCAATGAGCATGTTTACCTTCTGCTAAACTGTCATTCCACTTTGTTTACAATCCAGACTGAATTCTAACTTATCTTAAATCATCTTCATATTTATTTAAACTATACAAATTTCTGATCACTCAAAATTCTTATTACTGACTTTTAGGCATACATGGAGGATAGATTGCATTCATTAACTCCCTGATAATCTGAATTCTACTTTTACTTAACTTTTAAACACATGACATGCTGTTTTCATTTACTCATAGAGACTAGTTAACTTGTTCTAACATTTTCTGAATTACCTGTTACCATTCTTTCTTAACTAGCGAAAGTCTAATTCTTTAGCATATGACTTTGATTTCACCTGGCAATTTTTCGACATCACACATTCTGCTATTCTGAACACACACATCTGACTTTCATTACTACAGACTGAATTCACTCATAACGATAATAAATTGCTTACCTTAATTCTAATTCACAAAATGCTTTCAGTTATTACAACTCCTTGCATGGTAATTACACACACTGCACCTTTGAATTCAACAGGTTGCTTTTAAATTCCAATACACACATCGGTTTTAACACATTCACATCTTCCGTTTAGACAACATTATTCTATCCAAAATAACTTTTTAAATACTTGTAGGAAGGATTCACTTTTTCTATAACTGAAATGCACTCAATTGTATACACATTACAATTAATTTGAAACACTGCGATACCCTACGTAAACAAAGCGGTTGCTATTTTGACTGCGTGCATTAACATATGGGCCGTGCCTACAGCAGCGCCGTGTGGTGGCAATCACGAACTACACATCAAACCAATAGCCAGTATCGCGTGATGCACTTTAACTAACTCCTTTCTCATGACTTAAAATTCACATAAATACAATTTCTAACTTCCTACAGTACATTTTTCAATCTCATATTATGATTCTAAGCTTTAATTCCTTACTTAATTTACCAAAAGTTGTTACAATAAGCTTACGAATGTTTCTGGCTTTGATAAAATCACTGTTTTTACTAACTTCACTTCTTACTCGTAATTACAATTCTTAATCCACACACTGCATAATTTAATTCTCCATACATTTATATTCTCATTCAAAACTATCCGTCACTCAATACTTCATTTTCTGTACTCTTACTTATTGTGCCTTTAGTCACTCTGTAATCTAATTCATAAAACGTACTGTCATCCCCTAAACAGCAAATCTAATTTAATTCACAATACTGTGCCCCCAACACAATTCTAATGTAATCCATTCCCTAATTTAATTCACAACTGTTTACTGGTGTGTTCCCTTCAAACAACATAATCAATTCTAGCTTTATTCTTTCATTCCTTTACTTATTCCATTTAATCATGCGCATTTAACATGAACTATTCTCATATTAACTCTCTTACTTTATTACACTCTTACAGATTCCTCTAATCAATTCTTTCTGCTCTCATTAGCACCTAATCAATTCTTATTTAATAATTCATTCCTTAAGACTTTAATTCGTAGTTAACTCCATTTGCTTTCCTTAGCAACTAATTAATTCTTACTTAACACTTCATTCCTTCAAGACTTAAATTCGTAATTAACTCTTGTATGACAGCGCAGGGCATAACACTATCATTTACATTCAAAGTTTTCTCCTAATAAATTCCTTTACACCAAGCATTACTTTAATTACTTAACAGATTCGTGATCGACTTCTAAGCTTTAGAACTTTTACACAGACTGTTTCGATGATCGCATATTCCGATTTTACAAATCTCCTTACTGGCAACATTTCATAAGACTTAAAATTCTATTCACCACGTTCGTCACCACTTAACCACATTAATTCCTAATAAATTCACATTTTATGAGCCTAGTTTACTCAATTTGCATATAATCACATTCACCTGACTTAAAATTCTTAATTTTACCGTACAATTATCACATTCGCAACCATAAACTGAATTTTAACGTACTTTTCTCTCTTTGAAATCTTATTATCTGTCCAAAACTGAATTCTTACGATTTATTACATCTTTAGAGATACGTAACTCGCCGAAATGTTTCAATTTCCGACACTTCGCGAATGTTTACATATTAATTTCGTTACAGTTAGATATATTTACTGAACTGATTCTTAAATTTTTTCTACTGCAGCATAATTCATTTTTACAAGTTTTACAGAACATTAGGATGACTTGCTGTATAACTATTATTAATACCACAACATTAATTTTTCCAACCTACATTTTTCACGGAAAACACGATTGAAATTCACTTTAGACTTTCTGATACAGAAATATATTTTTCTCGGCATTAAACATTCTGTTGAACTTTGTTCCTAACACAATTTACATTCTTTTAAAACACAATTGTCACTGTTTACTCACATTTTGACTTCGCTGAGTAGATTCCATTTGGCTGCCTGATGTGTTGAATTTTCCGCGGCGTCCATCAGCTGGCTGCTCGCGCGCATCTGTTACGACTTCGCTGATTGGCTCCGACGTTCCAGCTTGTATCGGTTGCTCCCATTGGCTGCGACCGGCTGCAGTGCTCACGAAGGCTCCCTCTAGATGTGGCGTCTCTAACTAATTATTTCGACACGTAGAATATAACTTTCCACTTTCTGAATATAATTCACACTTAACGATCATCTTGCTTGGACTTAAATTCTTTTTAAGGTAACACCATCTGATATCCTAGCTTGGCTACGGGGATTTCGGGGAAATGGCGTAGGGAAACAATTCCAGCTTCCTGCCATGTTCTAGCGAGACGTACATCTCAAACATTACCTAATTAATTTAACCACTAATTACTCCACAGCCCTGACACCATTTTCTTATTGTATGTAGCGAATCGAGCGGCAAATCCGCTACATACGGTGGGTTCTATCAACGAGGACTGCCGTCGGTTCAGTTTCAACCGGCGTATGCATCATTATGTTGATAGACAACTAGCGGTTTAATGTACTTCTACAGTTAGCTAGACTGATCGAAGCAGGTAATGCACCTGTTACTCGCTGCTTGAGACAAGAAACAAGGTTATAGCTAAGCAACTGTCCGTTCGCTAGTGCGGCTTAACTAGACAAGTTACTTACTGGAGGAAACGACTCACTATTGAATGCTAATACTTTAATTCTTAACTAATGACAAGGTATTCTTGAAGGAAAACACACCTATCCAGTAAACTCTATAATTTATTCTATCACTTGATGAAAACATACGACATTACATAGATCACACAATAAGACTGAAATCATGATGGCACAAAACATTTACTTATACTCCGTTCTAGGCACATATAACCTTTTACGATGATCTAACTAGTTACACAAGACCTATCCCTTGAAATGAGTGACTTGAATGACTGACTATAAATCTTTAAGCAACAAGCGTAGGAATATCAGATGGTTCGGTGTTACCTTAAATTCTTGTAGATGTTTCTTGAGTCGAAGATGGTGGTAGACTCCCCGTTCAACTAGGTACAGAGCGTCGTCTGCTAGCATTAGCGGTGGAGGGGGCATCTCGCCCTATAATTGGCTAGATCCTTCACGTGGTTACTTTTAGAGTTCATAACTGGCGTTCAGCGGTTCAACACGTACCACAGGGTGGGGACGGTAAATCTCACGCACTCAGTGCTTACGAAAGGGAAACTTGCCACCCACGCATTTCCCAGGCTACGCGAGTGAAACTTTCAGCGCTCAACCTTGAAGCTCGTGTGCTGTTACAAGTCGACTCTGATAACAAAGGCTCGCTTCCTGTCCGGCCGACTGGGAACCTGGCTCGCTCGCCGAGGCCCACAGCTCAATAAAGACAACTGAAATCTAATAAATATTCCTTTCCTCTCCAATTGATAATCCAAAATTAGCGCCATCGCTACAAACTCACTTAATTTTTACTGGAGTTGACGACGTTTTTAGGGCGCACAGAGTACAGCACCGTGGCACTGTTTTCTGTTAGGTGAGGAAGATAAATACGACTCACCCTCCAGCGGAAGGTGACCTCCCAGGCGAGCTGCGGCACGACGTTGAGAAGGCCGTTGATGAGGTCTGCGGCGCTCAGCTGCGCCATGAAGAAGTACATCCGGCGGCCCGCCCACCGCCTACAACAACCACTCTCTCACTCATTGCTCCAGTCTGTCACACTGCGACTTTTTATGCTCTCACATTTATCTGTTCTACTGCATGCATTCCTGAGGCAATTGACATTTAGCTTTGGGAGTGGAAAGGTGATTTTCTAAAAGAAAAAAGAGATATAATTTAAATAAAGGTACATGATGTTGTAAACTTCTATTTGGACACTACAATTGTGCTCAATTCTAGTGTCCCTTGAAGAACTATTTGAGTATATGTTTTTACGTACCTTACAAACAGCTCAGAGTATCAGGTGATGATAATTACTCAAAATTTTGTACTAGTTTCCGCATAATACCATCCCAGATAGACTATTTCTCCTGAATTGGACTTACATTTATATAGGTCATACAGCCCTTTCCTATGTCGATTGTTCCAGAAGTGTTCAGTTTCGATTAAATCTTCATGAGCGTATCAGACTTCAATAATAATGGTATCTCTCATCAAAGAAGGTAAAACGGTGCCTTGGTGTTGTTTCTTAATGGTACATTATTTTAGTTCTCTTTGCACAGTATTTCAATTTTCACGACGTTTTAAAATTATGAAAGCGAATGGATTATCACCATTATTTATACACTTAGAAGATAACTAAACTAAATCCATTTTTTCTTATCACACTACTCGTTTTTTAATAAAGGAAATATACAATAATCTTGTGTCCATAGTTGCGAGATGAATTTATTATCTAGGTGCAAGTGCAGAAATGTCTAACATCTGATTTACACAAATACTGATATAAATTGGTGAAGACATAAAAAATCATAAGAGGTGCAGTTAATCCCTTTTACTAAACCAATTACGGAAAAACCGAGATTCTTTTTAAATTATTCTGTAGGCCTCAGTTTTGTGAGCATTTATTGGAAAAATATAATTAAGGGTGGGTGACTTATAGAAATTCATATGATGACTACGGTATGACTCTTTACAACTAAAAACAAAAACAAAAACACAGAAGCATACAGGCGCGTTTCACATTACACAATAAGATGTGCCAGAGGCGATGGTCGGGCTAAGGGCCTTTAGAAATCCCCACTGAGTCAGGGTTTGAACCGCCGACCTTACGATCTCCAGTCAGACGCCTTAACCACTGAGCCACCAGACTAGCCCCGTTACAACTTTTGTCAGAAAAATCCTCAGTCTGCAATTTTTCCTGGCTGAAATTTTTTGACCAAGCAATGTCCAGTGTGTCGTATATCACATCGCGAAGGACTGCTCCAAGCGATAAAAGTTGTGATCCTTCTACGTGTACCATTTAACATGGTAACCATGATTCCCGAGGGAAAGGGTGCTCTGCTTATACGCGAGGATTTGAACGCCAGCGTGGGTCAGGCAATACAATACCGCATAGAAATAGAAACAGTCGAGTCAAGGTGGGAAGAGTTCAAGGAGATAATAAGAAAGGGGGAAGAAAAATTTATTCCAAGGCAGAAAATAAAGAGAAGTACAGAATCAGTGTACTATAATAGGGAAGTGAGGAGGTTAAAGAGATTGGTAAGAAGAGAACATAACAGAGTTAAGAGACAGCAGGGTAGTAGAGAATATTTAAAACAATTAAACAAGGACTTAATAATAGCAAAGAAAGTGGCTAAAGATGGGTTTATGAAGAGTACTGTTATTACAGGAGGACCAGTGACTGATGCAACTAGAAATTTCTATGGCTATGTTAGAAAACTGAGGGAAGGGAGGGTGTTGAGACACTTATAGATAAGGATGGAGAAGAAGTTACTGAGAATTTGAAAAAGCATAGATTTTAAGTAATTGGTTTAGTGAGAGCATTAGGGACATTGAATCAGAAACAGGAGGGTCTGATTTGGAGAACGAACATAACAACACATTTAGAAATGAAGATACCAAAAACTTTGAAATACTTCCTGAGAAAATCATGAAGAAAATAAGAAAGCTGAAAAAACACTGGGACTGGTGTAGATAAAATTACTACAGATATCTTAAAGATAGGCGGATGTGACATTGTACCTCATCTTAAATATTATTTAAATTGAGTCTAGATACATGCTGCTTACCAGAGGACTAGAAAAGTGTGATAGTAGTGCCGGTACATAAAGCGGGGTGAGAAATAGAGTCGAAAATTATAGGCCAATCAGTTTGACATCAGTGATAGGTAAATTAATGGATAGATAGATATGCAACCACATCAGAAGTATATGTGAGGAACGTAAGTGGTTTTCAAGTAGGCAACATGGCTTTAGGCAAGGATTATCTTGCGAATCTCAGTTGGTGGGATATATGCAAGATATTTTAGATGAAATGGACAAAGAAGGCAAAATTGATAGTGTAGCACTAGATCTGTCAAAGACTTTTGACAGAGTGAGCAATAAAATGGTAGTAAATAAGTTAAAAACTAATGGAGTGGATGATAAAGTGATTTTCTGGATAGAAGAATTTTTAAAAGGTAGAAAACCAAAAGTTAGGGTAGGATATGCAGTATCAAAAGAAGTGGAAGTAAAAATGGGGCTGCCGCAGGGTAGCGTATTGGGATCATTGCCATTCATTATTCTAATTAATAATTGTGTTGATTGTTTACTATATGAAATTAGATTGTTTGCAGCATCAAACAGTTGCTGGGTGATCTGGACAGGATATCTAGTTGGACTGGTAAACATGAGTTGAAGATAAATGCAAAGAAGAGTCATCTTATTAGATACACAAAAAAGGTCGATTATGAAAGAATTGATTGCTGAGAACTTGAAATGTAAATATCTTGGCATTACATTTGATAACAAGCTTAACTGGGCGGGATACATTTGACAGGTTGTAGTAAAAGGTTTCAAAATTCTACACTTGTTGGTGAGAGTGATGAGGGTATGTACGAGGGAAGTAAAGGAACTGGGTTACAAAACTTTGGTCAGACTATTGCTGGAATATGGGACCCACATTTTTAGTATTAAATACAGAAGTTGGAGAGGGTGCAAAAAAGGGCTGCTAGATTTGTTACTGGAAATTATCGCAGAATGTAATCAGTTTATTTATTTATTTGTCGTATGGCAAGCAACTAATACAATAATAAATATATACAATGACAAGAACGTTGGTAGCGTTCACAAGCTGATGTCCAATTCTTCCAGCCATTCTAAGAAGGAACTTGAGGCTCCAAAAACATCTTCATATGGTCCATCATACTTCCGTAGAGGGCATTTCCTGATAATATGCTCCACACTCTGGGAAGGAGCACCACAGTCACATGCAGGAGAATCATGAAGACCCCACTTATACAGCATGGCGTTGCATTTCGCATGGCCTGTTCTTAGGCGATTTAGTTTGACCCACTGGTCTCTATTTAGATGGAATCCTGGAAGTCCAGTTGTGGGATCTTTAATATCTGCATGTTTTACAGATGCAGGAGTTCCAGCTTTGTCGCCATTTTTCCATGACATCAAAGTCAAATACATCTTGCCATACTGGATTTCTGGATTTAAGACGAGTGGGTGGTAAGTTATTTAGAACCTCGTGGATTGGGAGATCCTGTGGATGATCAGGATGGTGTAGTTTTTAGTTTTATCCACTCACTTGCCGTTGCTTCTTGGCGTCTTATCTCTGGAGGTGGTATTTTGCTGATCAGGTGCAACCAGGGGACTGGGGTGGATTTTAGGGTGCCAGTTATTACTCTCATACACTCATTCACGTCGATTTTTCTAGTATGAGTACTACGTTGCCACACTGGAGCACAGTACTCAGCAACAGGGTAAACCATGGTGAGAGCGGTTGTTCGTAGTGTGTTCGCATCAGCTCCCCACGAAGTACCAGCTAGCTTCTTCATGATGTTGTTTCGTGTTTTCAGTTTCTGACTTGTGTTTTCGAGGTGTTTTTTGAATGTTAAGGAGCGGTCTAAGGTGATGCCAAGATACTTAGGATAAAAATTATGTTTCACCCTCTGGTAGCAGAAGTTCACTTTGAGCTGCTGATGTTCTATTCTATTACTCAAGTGGAATGCGCATACTTCTGTTTTCATCGGGTTCGGACAAAGTCTACACTTTCTATGATATGTGTTCAAGGTTTCTAAGTCGTTAGAGAGAATGCTCTCACCTTCCTCTAATGTGGCAGTTTGGACAGCGATAGCTAAGTCGTCAGCGTAGCAGAATTTATTGCCGGTTGTTTCTGGCATGTCACTGGTGTACAAGTTGAAGAGCAATGGAGCTAGTACTGACCCTTGAGGTAATCCATTTTTTTAATTGTAAATGACTTACTTGTCTTATGTCCAACGGTGACCTTAAAATATCGGTTGATCAGCATATTCCTCAGGAGTGATGTTAATTTCCTGCAGGGTATATGTTTTTTAGGTTTAAGTAGCAGTCCATCCAGCCAAACTGTATCATATGCCGCTGTTAGATCGACAAAGGCTACTGATGTTTTTAACTTCTTCTGAAATCCAGCCTCAATGTATGATGTCAGTGCTCCCAACAGCTCCGTTTTAGTCTGAAACCTGCCTGATATGTTGGTGTTATGATATTTATTATTCCTTGTATGCGGTTAAGGATGAGGCGTTCTTGAAGCTTATAGCAAACACTGAGTAGAGCAATAGCTAGATAGCTTGAAGCATTATCTGCTGGTTTGCCTGGTTTGAGGATCGTCAAGGTGTGAGCCATCTTAAATTCTGGGGGGACTATCCCAGTGTCCAGGATATCACTGAAGAAGTTATTGAGCCAAGTTCTTCCCTGCTTGCCGAGATATCTTATGAATTCTGGGAAAATGCCATCTAACCCTGCAGCCTTCCTCATTTTTAGCATTTTGATGGCTTTCTCAACTTCTTCATGACTAATTGGATTAGAAAGGATAGGATTAATTCTAAGGTTGTTATCCATTTCAATCATCTCTTTCTCCATTTTTCTTCATGGCAGGATCTATTGGGACTTTGTCAGCTCTTGTTTTGATGTGCAATGCCATTTCAGGTGGTGTAATTCCTGGCTCCTCTTTGCACTTTGAGGCTGCACCCAGTTTTCTAAGGAGAGTCCATGCATTTCTACTGCAGTGAGTAAAGCTCATTTGAGAAGTTAGCTCTTTCCATTTCTGTTTCCTCCCTTCATTCAGTTTTTCTAATATTCTTTTTCCTGTTTCAGGGTCACCAGTTTTTTGATAATTTTCATATAAAGTTTGCGTAGATTTGTCCCAGCATGGAATGCATTGTTTCCTGTACCCTCGAGGGATGTTTCGTCTAGCTGCAGCAATAATAATACCTACAAATCTCTTGTAGTTTTTCACTTTTGGGGGTATCCATCGCAGGTTATTATCTACCTCGGAGCTATAATTGTCCCAGTTTGCCCTCTTTAAATTCCACCTTGGTTTTTGAATTGATCTGATAACAGGTATTGTGGGCCTGTGTTGGCTTCTGGGAAAATGCTGAAGGACTTTCCTTGTGTGGTCTAAAGGTTTTCTTTCATCTGTGGAAATAAAGACCAGATCAGGATTGGTGTCAGATTGCCATCTAGCAGAGTGGAATGTTTTCTTTTCTTTAGCATCATAGCTGAGATACAGGTCTTGACTTTCGCACCATACAGTGAGTTTCTCTCCGTTTTCATCAGAATTTGGGTAACCCCAGGATGTATGTCGGCTGTTAAGTCCCCTACATATATGCAAGGTTTTGGTAGTGAGGGCAGTGGTGGAGTTGGCCAGTTGGAAAGAGGTGGTTTATAAACTGATGCAACAGTTAAATTGTTGAGTTTGGCAGTAATTATTTCCACTTCATTGACTTTTTGACACCTCACTTCCGAGATGTTGTAAATGTTACTTTTGGCATACATGGCCGATCCGTGTATAGGAGAGGGAATTCTCAATATCATTCTGTATCCTGCAATCTTGCCCCTGCTTTCCAAATCTTTTTCAGTCATGAGGGTCTCTTGAACAGCTAAGATGTCGATTTTGAGGTCAGTAGCTAGTTTACTAAGGTATTCACATTTGGCAATTGTTAATCCTTCTGCATTTATTTGATGAATCTGAGCGCTGTGTCCAAACGTTCTGGTCAGTTGGCTCTGACAAGTGCCGTTGTTCAATTTCATCTTCAGATTTTTCATCTTCTGGTGTTGATTTGTGTGACCGTGAGAGATACGAGATCTAGTTCGGTCGCCTATTGTGTAGATTATCAGCCGTCCTGCATCAGCAGTCCGTTGTCCAGGGTACACCACGAGGAGGTTATCTACACGTCGTACCCCAATGCAATCAGTAAAAGATATGATAAAAGAGCTGGAATGATATTCATTACAAGACAGGAGGAGGGTGAAGAACGTCATGGGAGTGTACAAGGCGTATACTGGTGATGAGGCGTCGAAAGATTTTGGTGTAGGTATGAAAAGTAGTGCATGGATGGGAAAAGATGACCATGACCACAGGCTGGCACTCGATTTCAGACACAAGGGTGTGGGAAGATTTTCTTTTTTAGGTAAGGGTGTCAGGGATTGGAATAAGTTACCAAGGGAATTAATGAATAATTTACCAAAAACCTTGTAAGAATTTATAGTTAAAATTTGAAGAGAGCAAATGTAGGTGCAGAAAAAGGAGAAAAAGGGTGTTTAGGGCAATTGCCACCGGAGCGTGTGCTCCATTACAATCTAATTAAATTAAAAAAAGAAACGTTCAGCTTTGACGACAATGCTAGAGATTGAAACGAGGGAATTCGCTAGAAGCAATGGGTTGCAACCACGAAAGAAAGGGGAGCCGGGCCGCATTTAAGCATAGCAGAGCTAAAAAAAGGTCGCCCATAAGTTTTTTGGTCCGAATTTTGAAATTTAAGCATCCATATCTAAAGACAGCCAGGGCCACTGCCGACAGGGGGGCCAGCACCAAATGTATAGCGTAGGGACCCACAGAGACTAAATGCGGCCTTGAAGGGGAGCACGAACAGGTAGACAACCGTTTCTTCCGGATCCTGCCATCAAAATCTGTGAATTATATGCCGCATGCTGACCTTTCCGCATGTGTGATAATTCGCCGTTGCGGTCAACATCCGCAGTGCTGAGAAATATTAGATCTTTGCCCAACACTAGCGGCCAATCAGTCCGCTGCCTATGCTCTGCAGGTAATTCGAGAGGCTTCTGCTCAAGCGCCTCGTCACCCACATCGAGACTAGATGTCATCTTCAAACACTCAAGATTACTCCAGCAGCCAACAACTGATGCCTGTCCTGATAAATGTGACAAGGGCCTCTAATGAGAAGAGCTGTTTTAGTCTATTGCACCGAGATGCTCTGGCCTTGGACTCCGTATAGCCCACCGACTTGTTATGCAAGTTCTACAAAGCGGAATTGTTTACGACATCCCCGGCGCAGTTCGAGACGCCCTTCCCACCTCAGAGTCCACGAGGCAATCTCAAATCCTGTGTATCTGCTCCACAGGGCAGCGTGCTGGATCCAGTGCTATTGTCTTACGTATATACAGCCGGCATTTCAGCATCAATTCATGAGGATTTGATACATTATGCAGTCTCGACACGGCCTTGTCCACGTTAAGTCACGACGCGAAGGCTGTAGAAAACCATGCAACAAACCGAAGTTTCGTCAGACAGTGGAGAATATCACTTAACTCCAGCAAAAAAATTGGTACTAATGCTGGCCTCCAATGGCTTGTTACTTCGGCGTTTCTCTCTACAGCAAGTTGTCTTGGCAAGCACGTATTTCATATGGATTAACCCCCGCACTCTCACAACTACCCCGGATTAAGCAATAACCAACCACTTGAAAGAAACTGTACGCAATGATAGTTTATGTCACATTAGTGGTAGCATGGGTAATGTTTCTATGAGATATCAACACGCTGTGAAATTATAAAAGAGGCCGATAATTCAATGACTCAAATATGCAGTGGGAATGTTTTTCTATTTTATTTAGTTATTTATTTATTCTTGGCTCGGGATTTATACCTCTTCGACGTTAGTCGAGGTCGTTAAGGCGGTAAAGGCTTGGGGGCAAGTAACTGGAAGGAATTCGGTAATGTTCTTTTTGAAAGAAACAATCCTGCCATTCGTCTGGACTGATTTTGGAAATTATAGGAAACCCAAATCTGGATGGCCGGACGGAGACTCGAAGCCGCATCCTCCCGAATGCGAGGCCACAGGCTTACCGCTCACCCACCATGCTCGGTGTGCCATTGGTTATGCTAAAGGTGACAAGGTAAAAGGAAGGGGTTGCAATTAAGATCTTCAGCCAAGATCAAAGCTTGGTAATCCCCTTAAGACTTTAAATAAACTAGGCTATGTTAAAAAGCAAGTACAACGTAACAGCAACGTGTACCTGCGAGTGAGCAGCGTGAGCAGGATGGCGGCGTTGCCGGCGATGGTGAGGACGAGTATGACGGCGAGCGTGGCCAGCTCTGCGCGCGCCAGGGCCTCGTCCCGCGCAGGCGCCGTCTCGTTCAGCGGCGCCTCCGCACTCGCGTTCATCACACCGCGCGCACTCCCAGCGACTGCTCGCAGCTGCCGGCACGTCTCCTCCGCGGCCTCATTCTCAAGGTCAACAGCCCGCGGCCTAACATCAATTATTCCATCCACTGCACCCTTTTGGCGGCTTACGAGAACTATTACTTCCAAATCAGTGCTAACTTCAGAGAGTTAGAGTATCTTAATCAAAGCACCAAAGTTAGAGTTAATTCAAACTTTGTAGGTTTCGCGCCAGCAGCGTATCATTCTCAAAGGATCAAATAAATCAGCACTGTGCCGTGAACCTCATTTAGTTAGAAACTTCGTCCTTTGATGTTGTTTTACTGCTTCAGCTCTGTCAGTTGCTGGGATATGGAGCACACGATGTCTACTCCTACGGGCAGCAGATCTGAAACAGGAAGAATATACCAGTGATAAGTGCATAAGAAAATCTTGCAGCTTCTGGGATCTATCAATAATACATCTTTCAGAACTTGTTTTTTTTGGCGATACTGTTGGATGTGGCTCTATGTGCGGTGTGCCGCCGATGACAAATATGTTCCAGCCGGCAGTGCTACTGTAGCGCAGGTCAGCTGTTCGAGTACTGTCCAGGACATTTTAGCTTTTTGTTTAACACTGTGCCAACAGCGGGATGTCGAATTATAAATAATACTTTTCACGGATGAATGAATATATTGGCTTTAGTTTGGACAGCTTCGTTGCGGAAAGGTATTTTATATCCTTTGGAACATTTGTAATTGTGTCGTACAGAAAGAATGAAATTTTCGGTTACGTGTTACACAAATTAAAATAAAATATTCACTACGGTATTTTAAA
This sequence comes from Vandiemenella viatica, assembly GCA_031002005.1. Lineage (NCBI taxonomy): Eukaryota > Metazoa > Arthropoda > Insecta > Orthoptera > Morabidae > Vandiemenella > Vandiemenella viatica. The sequence continues at coordinate 290,301,054 of JARYHS010013630.1, read as the reverse complement.
ATATGTGAAGTTTATTTTTTCAGAAAAAAAATAGATTTTCATTTTAAAATCAGATGCACTGGTTAGTTCTCATAACTTTCTTTTAGGATCATCAATGTTTTTTAACGGAAATTAAGAACTGATCCTGGTGCGTCAGCGATAACGCTTGGGAGTGGTACTGGGAATGATGCAGATTCAAATATCAGTTCTGTCACCCATGTTTCTTTTTTCCGTGGTTGCACAACTTAGTAAAGGTGAATTCTGTGATGATTCCTTCAGAAGGTCATAACTGAATTTCAGCGCTTTCCTTGTCCCGCCTCTAAAGACATGGTTGTCGACGAGAAGCTAAGTTCTAAGGGGAAAAAAAGAAAGAACAATTGTAAAAAGAAAATAGTACTTTATAAAATTTCTCACTGATACGGTCAATTCTTCTCATATATTTGCAGAAAGTACCTCAAAAGATTTACCTACAATCTTTTTTTTTAATTTTATAAAATTTTTTTCTGAAAACATTAACTATAGTGATCGATGATTTTTAAGAACTAAATAATATACTTTTATACTCGAGACTTAGCAGTTACCACTTGGCTAGTGCGTGGAAGAAATACTGTTGTTGTTATTACTTTTTTTTTTGCTTTAGGGGACATGGATGGCGTGATCATAAGTGCCCTACCACAAGAGTAGCTAAAACACTTTAAGCATAGGGCAAAAGGTGAATAAAACTGGTGCTTGTACCAATAACTTGTTCGTTACGAATAAATTACTGTGCTCTGCGAAATATTCTTGGAATAAGACCGGAGAAAAGAAGCTTGTGGAAGAGTCTTACAGAAAGAAGAGACAGGATGGTCGGTCACATTTTAAGACTTGCGGGATTGGTTAATTTGTTATTAGAGGAAACAGTCGAAATAAAAAAAAATGTAGAGGTAGACAAAGATTGGAATATATGAAGCGGGTAATTGAAGATGTAGATTGTAAGGGATATGTTTAGATGAAGAGGTTAGCGCAAGATAAGGAGGGATGGAAAATTGAATCAAACCAGTCGAGAGACTTATCGGCTGAACAATTGGCTCCTATCCAAGACGCCTAACCTAACCCGATAAACCTACTGGGTATAGAGGACCTGCAGTTTAACGGGGAATCCGAACCACGGAAGCGTTCTGGCGCACTTCATATCGTATAGGAAGCTGTGCCAGAAGTGAACGTCGAGTTAACGGCCGAAACAGCGATTCAAACCGTTGGCTTTTCTCCACTCAGACGCCTCAATCACTGAGCCAAAGTGCCGCTGCAAATATTCTGAATGAAATAGCCACTTCTGCAAATGATAAATTATTTGGAAAACCACTTTCTCAAGTACAGTCAGGGATTTGTTCCTTTTTGAGGTGTTAAAAGAAACTCTCTCCTTATTCCATTCATCATTGTTCATTAGTTGATAAAATAGAACAAAGTATACCTGCCGCACAAAATATTAAGAAGCTCTTTTTTTTTTTTTTTAAATAATTTTGCTACAGTTCTGTAACCTTTATTTCTACATTAGCACAGAATTATTCTTTGTTCTCCTCAAAATATTTCCATAGTTCATTGAATCCATTTTAGATATCAAACCGAGCGTGGTGGGTGAGAAGTTAACGTTCTGGCCTCGCATTCGGGAGGACGCCGGTTCGAATTCCCGTCCGTGCATCCAGATTTGGGTTTTCCATGGTTTCCCCAAATCACTCCAGGTCAATATGCCGGGATGCTTCCTTCAAAAGGCAATGGCCAAATCCACTCTCCCGTTCCTTGCCCCCAATCCCATCCCGCCTCTAATGACCTCGATGTCGATGGGGCGTAAAGCCATTAGTAAAAAAAAAAAAAAAAAAAAAAAAAAAAAAAAAAAAAATAGATATATCAAAAACTCGCTGGAGAAAACATTTCGATAAGTATTGTAAAGCTTATTGTACTGCGTCATTTCATACCACATTATGAACTAGAAATAAACTATAGCGGTCACTATGATTAAATATGCACTGAAATTCACTAGATACAATAAAATTCTATCAATGAGTTGAGTGCTAACACGCGTGTAATCCGAAAATAAAAACAGTTTTTTTTTTAAAAACACACTATAATACGAACTGTGGCTGGCGTGGAAAATACCGTGTGATATCTGTAAGCGAATTTGGATCTAGATACCGCATGCCTTAGATTTTTCGGCGCATAATGCTTCGTCCCGTGTCGGTTCGTTCAAACTCGCCGGCCCCATGCGACACGAACACTATTTACAAGGCCACGCATGCGCAGCATTGTCTTTTGTAAGGTATAATTAAATGACGGAAATAAACATTCACATGCTGTTGTGGTTATGCAGATAGGTCGTGCGAATTTGTAGTGGAGGTTCTTCTGCTTTTGCATAAAATATATTTTTGGGTGAAGATTTCATTGCCTCCAAACAGGTGCGTAGTACTGTACTCTATACTGTAGAACGTCAAGCCCCGCAAGTACACAATAGGGAGCCGATGCTTAAAATATGCACCCATAATCAAAATGTGGCTGGACTAAGGATAGCTAACCCGTCAACGCTTATATAATGTTATTTGTTGTACGCCCTTTTTTTAAAAAAAAAATTTGTCTGTCGTGATCGTGCCATTCAAGTTATTCACCTGTTGTTACTCTGAGGTATCTGACGCTATTCTTAATTAGAAGGTGGTAAGGTCCAAGGTTCATGCTGGGCGTTGGGGGTATCCTACGTCGGCTAAATATAGAGTCAGAACTTTTTTTGATTAATACTTTCTGTCCACTGACGAAAAGCCACTGTGTCAATCGCTTCATTTATTATGATGTGATATCTTTCTATGGTTGCACCTACTGTATGAAAACAGATGTCATCAGCGTGTTGTAGATCTATGACTTAATACGGCATTATCTTTTGTAGATGACAGGAATGTCATGCGCCACAACGCTTTGTCCTACTCGAAGGCGAATGAGGCTGGAATGGGTTGTTCCTCGGTTTAACCGTCTGCGGTTTGTTACTGCCTCTGCCACGCAGTCTGGATCCTCCCCTTCAATAAAGTTATTAGGTCGGCTTTAAGAGCAGATGGAAAGCTGTTCCTGGCTAAATTGGTTGCTGCAACCACTTCGAGTCCTTAAAATCGGGAAACAAGCAGGCATACCTTACCATAGGGCTGCAGAAGCAGAGTACGTGATGGATGCCCTTAATTCGTAAACGTGCAGAGTACATGTTTCCTCTTACTCAGATGTAGAATGTAGAATCACAGCAAATGAGGATTTTCTAATGCCTAGGAGCTCTGGTTTGTCGAAGTAATTTTAAACGAGCGGTCTCTCGCTAGAGAACTATTAGCTGTGCGATGTTCGAGGAGAAAACTATAGAACATCGAATCCGTCATCCTCCATAATTATGAGTGTCATCCTGATGTGCAGTACAGATATAGTGGCTTAATTTTGCTGTAGATATTATTAATGTAGCGTTCATTTAGATTTGTTTTTGGTTCATGGAACTCTGTTACCAATAGATATATAACTTTTTCATTACAATATTAATGTGAATCATTCAGAGACAAGCCTCTGGATAACGGATAGACTTTCGGAGGATTACCCGGTGGTCTTTAAAGTTCAGTATTCCGACAAAGGAAATACATGATGCTGGTACCAAAGTCTTGAAATTATTACATGAAGACATGAAGTGCTAGTGCACGTATTACCGAGTATTCCGTAATTCTCTGTACTTGTTATGACAAGGCCCCTCATTATATTTCGAGAGGTTAGATAATGAAATTGTATAGAAGTTATTTCAGAGTCCTTTTGAATGTTTTCTTATTATAGCCTACCTTTAATCAACAAGTCGGTTAGCAACCTCTCATTCGGGAGGACGCGGGTTCGAATCCCCGTCCGCGCATCCATATTCGGGTTTTCCATGTTTTCCCCAAATCACTCCAGGTAAATGACGGGATGCTTCCTTCAAAACACCATGACCGAATTCCTTCCCGTTCCTTGTCCCCAGTCCCATCCCGCTTCTAATGACCTCGACGTCGACGAGGCGTAAAGCCATAAGTAAAAAAAAAAGAACTGTTGCTTTGAAATGATGTTTTGCTCGAAGACTGTAACGGTACAACAGCTGGCAATGGTCTAGAGTTCGATGACGAGAAAGTTAAAGTGTTGATATCAGTCCTTCATCTCGTTTCGAATTTGGGTCTGTTATGACTACGAGAACAAACTGTATTGTTTAATTAACATTGTCGCCGAAATTAACATACAATTAAGAAATACCAACGCATATTGGTGAAGAGGCATGGAAAGGTATTGGAGTAAAAATGGAAAATAATGCATGGAAGGGAAAAGATGACCATGACAACATTTCAGGCACAAGGGTGTAGGAAGATTCTCTTTTTTAGGTAAGAGTGTCAGGGATTGGAATAAGTTACCAGGAAGAATGATGAATAATTTGCCAAAAACGTTGAAAAAATTTATAGTTAAAATTTGTAAAGGGTAAATATAGTTGGATGCAGGAAAGGGGCCAGATGGGTGTTTAGGGAAATTGCCACAGGAGCATACGCTCCATTGCAATTTAATTTAATTTAATCAGGTCAACGCACAGCAGAACTTCATGTTTCATAACAATGATCGACTGCTGGTACAGCATTACACAGTCCTCGGCGCGGCGGTCCGTCTGATTTACATGCTTCAGGTCACGAAGATGTTCTGAAACTCCACTCGACGGACACCGACGAAAAAACGGCAAAACAAAGCTAATGTTTTATGAAGTTTCTTGATCCCTCGCTAGTCTGATATGAGTGCTGCCAGGTCTTCGTATTCCTCCACAGTTTTCAACCCTTGCGCTGCAGCGAAATAAACAAATGGGTTTTACTATAACCCCAATAATCATTTGGAAATCACAGTGAATTGAAGTTCAGTCTCTCACATGCCCATTAAAATTTTTATTGCTCATTTTCACCAGTTATCAGTTATTAGGGCATACTTCTTCTTACCCTTCAGATGGAACCATTACGTAGTACCATATTGCTATTTTTTAAGACCCTCAGGTTGCGACCTTGACCTTTTGTCTGATAACTCTCTCTTCTTGCTTTACAGCGCAATAATAACATAATGTAATATGTCTTGTAATGCAAGGTTAGCGTGCTTTGGTGAATCTTGCTGTCAGTGGATTTGAGATTAGAGCTACCACTGTGCTTTTATTTCTTATTACTTCTTTTTTTCTACCTCGGCCATCTATAACGAGCGCCTCGTGGGGACCTGGAACTGAGTCAGATGTCTTGTGGAACGTACCGTGTGCCTGGCCGCAGGCCAATCCGCATTCAAAGGGTGGCGGAGATAAAGGGCTCGGCACCCCACCGACCCGAACTCACTGCCACCAGTAACACTGTATTTATACGACCGTCTAAAGACGAATGGAGGTGTAAGGGTTTGGGAGAGACTGTATTAGACTTTTCCAGCCAAATGTCAACCTCTTCTTCATGTGGTGCACCCTGTTTGCTTTGGCGACTTAATGATTTCCGGTACAAGGAGTCACCCACTGCTTGCCAACGGCCTCCGAAAGGAGGTCTGAAGAGCGGATGAAACATAAATGATCAACGGCATGGGGGTGCAGAAGGAAACGGGAAGCCACTGCGTTAAAATCACAAAGGGTATCCCGAGGACATGTAATACTCTCAAATTACATATATCATGATGGCTTCTTCCTGGGTAAAATATTCCGGAGGTAAAATAGTCCCCCAATCGGATCTCCGGGTGGGGACTGCTCAGGGAGGAGTCATCAGAATGGATAGAAACATTCTACAGGTCGGAGCGTGGAATGTTAGAAGTCTGAATAGGGCAGGTAGGTTAGAAAACTAAAAAAAGGAGATGCAACAACTTAAGTTAGATGTTGTTGGGATTAGTGAGATAAATGGAAGGACGCACATGATTTCTAGTCTGGGGAACACAGGATAATTAGCACACAAGCTGTCAATGGAGTCACTGGTGTAGGATTTTTAATGAATAGGAAAGTAGGGAAAGGGTGAGTTACTATGAACAGTTTAGTGACAGCATTATTTTGATGAGGTTAGAAACTAAGGCCGCCCCAATCACGTTAGTACAAGTTTATATGCCAACGTCACAGGAAGATGATGAAGAAAAAGAGAAAATATACGCCGAAATTGAAGAATTAATCAAATAAGTGAAGGGGGAGGAAAATCTTATAACATGGGAGATTGGAATGCGATAGTGGGAGAAGGAAAAGAGAGGAGCACTGTAAGACGTTTTGGTCCAGGAGAAAGAAATGAGTGAGGAAGCAGGTTGTTAGAATTTTGTGAAAGATATAAGCTAATCGTGGCATACACATTGTTTAAGAACCATGTAAGAAGGATATACACCTGGAAAAGTCCAGGGGAAACAGGCAGATATCAACTAGATATCAAACAGAGATTCAGGAATCACGTTCTGGACCGTAAAGCGTTCCCAGGAACAGAAATAGATTTTGACCATAATTTGATAGTAATGAAATGCAGGCTGAAATTCAAGCGAGTAAGGAAGCAATATAAGCGGGTTAGACTGGAAGTGAATAAACTGAAACAAAGTCACATGAGAGAAAAAATTTGCAGAAATGGTAGACTCGTGTCTAAGAAATAACTCTGAAAGGAGCTCAACCGAGGACGAATGGAATGCATTAAAGACCGAAATAATGGAAGCTGGTAAAGAAACATTAGACTTCAGGAAACAGGCAGTCAGAAAACCTTGGATCGCACAAGCAATTTTAGAGACTTGACAAATACCGTAACGGAAAAGGAAGGCTATGTCAACACTAATGGCTTAGGATATTCTGTTTTGAGGACAGAATTTGATAGAGCTCTGAATGAGTTGAAAACAAATAAGATTATTCGAACTGATATAAAAAAGTTATGAAAAAGGAGAAATTCCAACCGATTTTAATAAAAATATCATCTTCACACTTCCGAAGAAAGCACAAGTCAACAAATGTGAGAATTATCGCACTATTAGTCTAGTATCAAATTCTTCAAAATTACTGACAGATTGAAAAGGTTAGTAGAAGAGATAGTAGGTGAAGATCAATTTGTGTTTAGGAAAAACCGGTACAAAGGACAAGGGAAGCAATTCTGGGTTTAAAATTAATACTTGAAGGGTGGATTAAGAAAACCAAAGATACTTTTATGGTGATTGTTGATTTAGAAAAAGGTTTTGATAATGTTACCATAGGTAGGACAAGATGTTAAAAATTTGAAAGAAGTCAGGTAAATATAGAAGAATACTTTATAACCTATATAAGAATAAAGTGGCTATAATAAAAGTAGAGAATCGTGAGAGACATGCGTCACTTAAAAAGGGTGTGAGACAAGGCTGTAGTCTATCCCCGTTAATATTCAACTTTTATTTAGAGGAATTAATAAAGGAAGTAAAAGAACAATTTTCTTTTGGCATAAGTGTTCAAGGTGAAAAAATCAGTATGCTACGATTTACTGATGATATTGTCTTGTTAGCAGAACAGGCTGGGATATTGAGAACTTACTGAGTGTCATGAACAAAATCCTGAAGGAAGATTTTGGACTGAATATAAATCAAAGCAAGACAAACGTGATGAAATGTAGCTGAAATGATACCAATCACAGTAGATTAAATATGAAAATAGGATCGGATGCAATAGGAGAAGTAAGTGAATTCTGCTACTTGGGGAGAAAAATTACAACCGATGGGAGAAGCAGGAATGATGTTAAAAGTAGAATAGCCCTAGCAAAAATAACCTTCGTGAACAAGAGAAATCTTTTAGTTCCAAATATTGATATAGGCCTTAGAAAGAACTTTTTAAAACTCTATGTGTGGAGCACAGCACTTTATGGTAGCAAAGCATGGATTTTAGGAATACCAGAAAGGAAGAAAATTGAAGCATTTGAATTGTGGTGCTACAGAAGAATGCTAAAAAATCAAGTGGACAGACAGAGTACGAAATGAACGAGTTTTGGAAATGATGGGTGGGGAAAGAAGTTTGTGGAAGAAACTTACGGAAAGAAGAGAATGCCTGGTAAGTCATATTTTAAGACATGCTGGATTGGTTAATTTTTTAGTGGAGGGAGCGGTCAAAGGTAAGAGCTGTAAAGGAAGACAGAGATTAGAACAATATATGAAGCAAATAATTGAGGACGTGGGTTGTGAGGGGTATGTACAGATGATGAGTGTAGTACAAGATAGGAAGGGATGAAGGATAGCATCAAACCATTCGAGAGACAGCAAAAAAAGAAGACTAATGTGCCGTCAACGTTTCCGCACGGCATCCATTTTCATCTCCTCGCAATGCTGCGACTTCAAATATGAGCTCCTAACTCCGATTATCACTAATTAAGTTGTCGTGGCCGTGAAGGAAAAGATATTATGCCGTAAAAAATATTCGATGGAAAAAATAATTTGCTTGAAAGAGTTCTTTAAGAATGTAAAATATTTTTATTTCCGGCAGTGATTACGAATTTGCAAGGAAAACAGTGATTCATAGCATTTAGAATTCTATAATGGACAATTGTATTTAGAATAGGCCTGCTAATCAAACAACTGTTACATCTTACCTCAAAATAAGCACGTGGATACAAATTGCACTTTGATTTCGAAAGACTACACTTTCCCCATTCAGTTTCTGAACTATACGGTTAAGATTTTATCAGCATAAAGTCTCCCAGAAAAACATAACTGAAAATTTTGCTTGGAATTTTGTCACGTAAAATATTAGTAAGATGAAATGAGAAACCCGATTAATCTTCTTTGGATCTGCGATAAAGTAAGGATGGTGAATAAGTAAATGTATGTCTCATTTTTAAATAGTAGATTAATGAAGAATAAAAGCAAAAGCATTGAGTCTTATACAAAAGAGATAGAAATACAAATAAAAGCTTAAAAATTGGTATACAATAGGGAGCGAAGATAGGGGTTACGTATGAAATGGCAAGGATGATACTACATTATACCCTTCAAAAGTCTTAAAGGACTAATGCTTTTTTAAAATTAAAACCTTAGCTTATTGCCAGCAAAATGATGAAAATTTTGCTCTGAAGGACTGAAAAGGAAGGGATTTTTCTTTTGAAGGAAGAAAGTACGAGTTATAAAGGAAAGCGTTCAGATCGGTTTTGTCAGGAAGAAGAATGTAATTGTTGGAAATTCTTGGATCAAAGTAAAGACATCAATGTGTATAGCAGAAAATAAATTGATTTTTAACATTATAGTTCGTGATTTAGAATTGAACCGCAGCTGGATTGGAAATATTTTGATGCAATAGTTGTGAATACTTAAAAACTGGAAATATCATACATACGTTTGATCTAATATTTGAGCACTTGCTTGCTAGAATGCGATATAAGAAAAGTGATGAACCAAAAACGGCGTTAGATGAATAGGCAAAAATTCTTAGGATTGGATGAATCGAAAGGCAAGGATATTTAGAAGCGAAGAACGATGCGTCTAATGGAGAGACATTAAAAATTTCCTTCCAAATACATTAGCACATATCAAAAGGAGGGTAACCAAGTACTAGAAATACCAAAGTAAATAACATTTTTCTGAAGAAATAAAATTAAAAAAGTGAATAGTGAGTTTTGTTGTGCTACACATATTATTTTGTTTGTAGATGAGAATTAAGTGCAACGTATTCGACATGACGAGAAAGGTGACTTGTGAGAAAATTTTCCACATGGGACTCTTGAAGAAGGGCTGTTAGAAACGAGAGAAATTTCTTTAAAAATGTAGCTTAATGCCAGCAAAACGAAGAACATTTTGTTCTGAGGATCTCAAAATCAGGCAGATTTTTCAAGTAAAGAAGAAAGCTTCATAACTCAAAGTGTTAAAAGCAGTTTCGAATGAAGAATAATATAGGTACATCACTTTGAGAAATTTAACTATCGCTTAAGTTAGGTACCCTAGGTGCTTATAGCAATTATTAAAAGTTGGTAATTGTCTTTTAAAATCAGCAAATAACTAAAGGTTCAAAACTGGAACCTAAAAATAAGATAGCGCTATCCTATTCGATTTTAGAACAGTAATATTTGAGAATGTTTAAATAACTACACCACGAATAATCACTCAGGAAAACTGAAAACATTACTGAGAAAAGAATGAACGAATGCAAGCAGCGAGCTAAGCCTAATATAAATATATATAATTCACTCTTTATGGTGTTAGCCCATCAGCATTTTTTGTTCGACAGTATCACTGACTGAGATTGTGCAGAAAAACTAAGTTTCAAAAACTGAAACGAACGTGTAAAAAGAAATAAAATGGAGAAACCAACTGATTATTTCTATCAATAATATGCTGAAGAAAGAGGTGATAAAACAAAAATATCCACTGTATGGAATCTGGGGATAAACTAGTCACCCCCTCCCCTTGCCACTTTGTCAAAATTAAATTGTCAGCTGTCATACTTAGTTCTCTAAAATTTAACTACTACAAGCATTAGGAAAAAGTAAAAGCATATGGGTTACTGCTAACAATGGACGGCATATAGAACTTTCATAATAATTAGAAATCAGGAATTGAAAACTAAACAAAACAGAAAGTTAAAAAAATGAAAGAATATTTAAAGTAAAAATATTTGTCATTTATACTTGATGTGAGTATATACAAAGAGTTGTAAACATATACACGTTACCTAAAATACTGATGAAACTTGTTGTACTTCAAATTTGTACAGGTTTACAGAGAAGCGTTACTCCTCATTGTGACGGAATGTGATGGAAAAACTTCGGCTGAGAAATTGAAAGGTTTTTACTTGATATTGTAAATTCATAATGTTCATAATGCAAAAAAGAAATTTACGATATGCTTATAAGATATTTAATTTAAAAAAAAATAGCTTCTGGATTCTTTAAACGTGTAGGGTGAAATTACAGCAATAGTTTTTAGTCTTCTTATGTAAGCACCAGAAAACATATTACAGTTAGTCAATAAACATTTCATATTAATGTTTTTTAGAAAAACTACCGAAATTATCTGGTCATACCAGAAGACGAAACACATTTAATGACTGAAGACTCAATACGGGTGCTTATTTCAGAAGAAAGTGTCAAATAGATGTGACAAATATGTAACACCCTTTTTTTAAATATAAACAATTTGTGGCAGTAAACAGTGTCTTTGAACGAATTAGTATCACATTCGGGGACGTAGTTCCCAATGATGTCATCGTCGAAAATGTTGTTGGCATTTTTTGTTATTTTTTTGGATTGTAACCAAAAATTTGGTGTGGAGTTAGTTTTATAAGAAGCTAACACTGAAAACTTATTTAATATTTATTGTGTGGTATGCTCATGTATAGTTAGTTGAGCCTATTATTGAACAGAGTTTCCGCAGGATCAGTCTAAATATTCATTTGCTATTGTTATGACGTTTGCCACAAGCTGAGTTGGAGTATGTAATTTCCTATATTGGTTTACAGTACTTTAAATTATACGAGCGTGGACCAATATCAAAGTGAGTAAAAGTGGAGACGGTTAAGGTAATGGTTTTTCTTTCGACTACTGCAACGTGAACGTCCAGTAATACCAGTCCTCTGCTGGCAGTCAGAGAACAGTCGAGTATAACATTAACTTCCAGCAAATCAGATTAAACAGCAGCCGCGCAGTCACTAATCCAGTGTTGCGTTCTCTGACTCACATTAATGCCAGTAATGCCACCTCAACGCGGCTCAGCAGCATATTCATGTACTACACAGCACTGAACCAGGCCATCACCCGCAATACTACTCACTCTGTAGGCTTCCTCATACAAGTTCCGAAAAATATTGCATTTTCCTTTAATACAGAGACAATAGTGTATAAGGCATACTACTGCGCCTTTTTTTCTTATTGCTGTACGCCTCGTTGACGTCGAGGTCATTAGACGTGGGAAAAGACTAGGGGCAAGGAAAGGGAAGTAATTCGGTCACGGCCTTTTGAAGAAACCATCCCTACATTCGCTTGGAGTGTTATCGGGAAACCATGCAATACTCAAGTCTGGATGGCTGGAGGGGTTTCGAAACAGCGTCCTCCCGAATTCTCACCCACCACACTTGGTGCAACTGAGACATTTAATTTTAACGTAGTAACGTTTTTCCAATCGTAGAATCGTCTTCTCTATTTCTTAGCAATAACGTCCTCTCAATTAAAATGAGACAACCCCAGTCTACGCTTGATGCAATGTCCGGGAATATATATGCGTTATACCAGCTTTCTAACTGTAACGATACAGTAGGTGTTTTAAATAAACTTGTTTTGTTGATGTGTTTTAACTTAGATAGGGGAATCAGAACACATGACCACCCAATATAATCGATAACGACAAAAAAAAAACCGGCTTCAAAAAACACACTAAAAATTTTAAAATAACTTCATACTCTGCTTAAAAGAAAATAAATCTAAATAGACAATATTTTACATTACTATTAATAATTTTTTTTATTAAATCAGAATATTTTACAGCATGTAGTGAGGCAAACATTGTTTATGCGGGAGGCAGTTTAGGGTAATAAATTAGTTGGTATTTAATCTGTGACTCGGTCTCATTGATGGTAGAGGGATATCTCTGGTGCTAAATTGTCCGTTGATGGGCTGCGTCAGATAGTAGACGCTTTACAGTTCGGTGTATCATCAGTATGTTTCAGTTTTATTGAAACATGTTTCAAGCATTAATAATAGGTAAGTAGTAAGATAATTTTTCATGTATTATTGTCATTCCTTATTGCTATCATTTATTGTTTTTCTTGGTTTGGCTGGCACCAACTTGAATAAACCATTTTATTTGAAGTTTATAAAAGCATTGCCGTTTATTGAGAAAACAAAGAAGTGTTCAAAGTATTATTGTTTCATCGATCGTAAACTAAAATTTTAAGATTACTGTTTTCTTGCAATTTACAGTGTTGGTGGTAAACCTGAAATCGGCCGTATACGTGATTGATGTGGACCTATCGAAGAAATTCGGTACGGGGAAACGAAAATAAGCACAATTAAATAGCAAAGGGAAAGACCACAATATTATATTCTTACAGGTTTTCTGAGAAAACATGTACTGTAAATGGAACCAAACATAAAACTGTTACTCTGAATCGAAGCTCAAACAGGTAAGTGGAGTGTAAATTCTTCACTCTCTCCAATATTTTCCATGGGATTCGTTTATAATGGTATATAAATATTGATCACCTCACATAAATTTACCCCCAAGAACCCAACATCAAAAAATCTGAAACTCAGAAATGCATGGACACAAGAGAGACGTCAAGCCCACAGCGAAAGGATGAGGAGGTTTTGGGAAAATAAGAAGAACAGCAAGAAGAATAATGCAAATTAATGGTTCAACGCGCTCCTTAGCGGGCTAAACGATATAATACTAATAAATAATTTTAATATTTTTCCTGATGAGTAATTTATCAGAACAACAGATAAATCGCTTACATTCAAACATGTGCAAAATATTTGATATTAGTCCCGTATCTTCCTGAACCTTAAAAATTCAGATTCGCGTAACCATTGGGTAATAGTATCTGGTCACAGTATTCCTTACTTATTAGAGTGTTTACAGCTAGAACTAAATGCAAGGATCAAATGAACTGAAATACTTTAAATCATATACCAGTCAGCTAGTACGTTCAGTATCAACTAGCTGCTAGGCAGGTGACAATACCGTGGTAGCAGTTAAATCGTTAGAGTGGTTTCAGTTTCATTTCGGCGTTACCAGCCATGTTTAAATTTCACATGGTTTACAAAGTCATTCTATATGAATTATATTAACGTGGGTAATGACCCCTTTTGTTGCTGCTGTTTTCAAATATTCTGTTGTAATTCGCGGATACAGCAAGGGGTGAGTCAGTCGTACTCTAATGTCAGAAGTCGAGTATTATAATTTATCCAGAAATAGTAAACTCCAACAGAAGTTTAGTAAACAGATTCACTTACTGTGATGAGGCTAGCGTGTAAGGATAATTTACATGGGCACTGAGGACTATTGAAGCTGTTCGTTGAGTGTTGCCATCTGATTGGCTGTGTTTACTCCAATGCCCACTAATTTTATTGGCCCCTTTTGTGAGCTTTGTCTCGCCACTGGCTTAGAGGCACAACCAATCATTTCTGAAAGAGAAATTTTGCGCCAGTGTTTCCTGTCGTCTGTTAAAGTGGGAGGTAGGACGTTTCGTATCGGTTTCATGGTTTATACGAATCAGAATAATTACCATCTGAAAACACAACATATTACTTACAAATGAAACTGATGATTAAGCTTAATTGTAAAAGAGTACCTAAAGTAACCGCAACAATTCAGGTTATTATATTGTTATTTATTATGTCCGGTTTTTGGCATTACGTTGCTGCTGCCAGTAGAATTTATCCGAAGGTGTTTTTAAGAGGTTATTGCATGTTGACTTGCAATCACTCTTCTTTCTTTTTACCAAATTGTGACACTTAAGGCTTGCGAAAATTCTAATGTTGTCGAGATGTGAGCTAAAGCTGTGAATTATTATAGCCGCAGTACTACATCTGAAGTACTTACGGGAGGTAAAGGCCTTACTAAATAATAACAACCATTACGTCAAGTCTATTACATTTAAACCAGTAATGAAGCAGGCGTTATTCACTTGTACAGAAAATTATAACTGAAGGTCAGTAAACTCGTGAAGGTCGACCTTCAGATTTTCAATTGGCCTCGCATTCCGTCTCTTTCATCACTGGGCTTATAGTTTAACATGGAATCAAAATCTCGGAGTGTCCTAGTGTACAACGACTACAAACATATCGCTCAACCTGCTAGCATACCCTAAACTGAACTTTAATCTAGCTGGCCGGACCAAAAATGGCAAGAAATATATACCGTTAATCGACCCATCGTCGACCGTTTGGGAGAGAGTTTAACCGCAGGACGGCCTGAGGTGAGAACTGATGAGCGGGCTGCCTACCTACGCAGGTAGTAGGCGCCGATCTAATTGTGCCATTCTATACAAATAACATGCACAGCAGTTTATTAATGTTTTCACAGCAATGGTACATTAGGCGGACATGAGAAAACTTCTTTAATTATTGTTACTTCTGCGATTTTATCAATAGATTGCCGCTTGGTTGTACAAGATGAAACAATTTTTCTGTATACTGAAAAACATTACAATGATAATATAAATTCTCCGCTATTCGATGATATACAACAGGCATGCAAGAAACACATGAATATTCTACTACTTGAACGCTCATTTAATGTTTGTTGTTTTCAGCGTTAAGGCCTCTCAACATGTCCTATATAGGAACCTCACACCCAGTTAAGTTATATTAAACAGTTATCCGTTACATTTACGGTTTGCTAGCTGGTCGAGATACGTAGATTGCTTTCCCGAAAAACCTAGTTTAGAAGAAGAGATATCAAAATCGAGAATTGCAACTAACAGAAAATTAGTTAAAGTAAGATTAACAGAATTGGGTTCTAGTTAGTTCTCCGAAAAGTGGTCTGGTGGCTCAGAGGTTAATGCATCTGACTGGAGATCGGAAGGTACCCAGTTCTATTCTTGGTCTCTGCTGGAATTTTGGAAGACGGTTAACGCTACATTCATCTCTGACGAAACTTGCTTAGTGTACACGAACTATTCGAGAATGTTTTGTGGTTCGGATTCCACGTTAAAGTGTGTGTCACCTGCGCCCTGTAGGATTATCGGGCTAGGTTAGAATAGCCACGATGCGAGGCTGATGGGTGGCGAATTGAAAACTCTCTCATTCCGCGGCCTAATCCTTTGGGGATATTCCAGCCAAGGATGTCATGCGCATTTACTTTACTTTTCTTTTTTTCTTCTATAAAGAATATTAAAAGATTTTATCCAGCGTGATTGCATACAATCTGATAAGCTTGGATGGTATTGGCGGCAGGCCTGAAAAAATTAGCTTTTACAATTCAGCGAATCTTGATTCATGGTGTAAAGGTACCGTTCATTAAACAACATTAAAAATGTCCAGTCCGATACGAATGTTCCGCCCTCTATCCGAACCAAAACAAAGGATCCTCGCGAAGTAAGAAAAGTGATAATTCTGCAGTCTCTGTAAGAAGACATCTAAGTTTCGATCGAAACGGTTGCCATTCGAGTCACTGGAATTTTTTCTAACACCCTAAAACCGCTCTTAGCCTCTTCTAGAGTTAGACCATACAAAAAACGATTGCGCGGTGCGTAAAATTGCAGGTACTACTAGCATTAAGAGGCTAACTGAGGAGGCTAAGGGAAAGCCGATATTAACTTTGTCACCAGGTCGTTAAGATGACGACTCGCAAATACTATTTCTACGAAAACCAGAAAGCTCCACATTCATTGGATACTCTTACGAGTCACTTATTCAACCAAGGTGGTCCTTAAAGCAATCTTTCTACCACAAGGAGTGTTGCAGGTGAATAGAAAATCACAAGACGGTTGGAATTCCTATATTCAGCAGAATAGTGGTTCTTGTATTGCGAGCACTACATCTTGAAGCGTGTTAGCTAAATATGGGAATTACAGACAAGCTGTGCCGTTGCAGTGTTGAGCGTAAATGATTGCAGCCTGCAGGGTAGTGGGTGGCGTAGAGTTGCAGGCTCGCTGGTTTGATCAAATATTGTCATTCGAACTATTGCGAATATTAAAAAACAAACTGGCAAGAATTACTGTGCGCTAATAGAACTTTTATAGCCTTGTATAATCAATATAAACTTTGCAGATCTAGCAGCATAACAATAAAAATCAGAACACACTTCGTTAAGAAGTTCAGAGGATGCCGTTGTAAAGGAATTTTCTTTAGCTGTACTGTTGTTTGTTGCTGTAAGTAGTGCCATACATATTGATGTAGAATCTGTCGCTGGAAGGGACTAATTAATATCTCTTTTAATGACAGTGACGGTATTACGAGAAAAAAGTAATAATCCCTTAACTTTAATCTAGTGAAAATATAAGAGCTTCTAATCTACATATGACCTAAGTACATATTAAAAAATGTCGGAGGTTCACATGAAGGTGGTTTGGGAATAAAATCATTCACAACATATTCCAGGCTAGCACTACATACCTGACGCCACCCCTTCCTTCGTCTACCCAGGAAGAATGATGCTGTTGGAAACAGTGAGAATAAAAAACTGAAAATTATTATGATTCTTTGGCGGGATGTGTAACGACGTGTTCATGTAATTTGGTTCTTGATACGTACCCTCTCATAACAGGCAAGTTATAAGAACTAACACGCGCGCATCCACTTTCACTAATTTCGTTTTCTGTGAGAGGTGGCGTTGCGAATAATGTGCTCTCGTCTCTTTCAATAAAAATAAACACATTTCGGAGTTTTCATTCGTGAAACTATATTAATTCTCCGTTCTGCTGTGAATTGACGTCATTATATTGGCCAAATACGATTGCATGGCATACTAAATAGCTAAGCAGTCGTGTTGTCGGAACCAAGGCCGGATGAAGAAGCAGAGTCAAACGATGGACCTTTTATCCACTGACGTAAAAGCGTAAAATCTCATAAATGCGAGGATTACCTCGGAAATTGCGATACTGAGTACGTCTGTGTATAAGACCAATAAAATTGGGATGGCCGAGAACTAACAATTGCTGTTTGGAACGTCAGAGAATTAAACAAGAAAGAACAACTGACCAGATGCCGAAACGAAAGTGATGCTGCAGTCATCGGTGAATAAAGAAAAAGTTAGTAAAAACAAAATATTACATCACGGTGTGGAGGAGTTTCTGAAACGCATAGATCGATGTAATAAATGTTTCAATAAAAATACTAATTTGTTAGTAGAAGAATGAGGAAAACCTTTTTAAGCCATGATAGGTGAACATTAGTAGCAGGATTCTTCCTTCACTTCAGTCTGTAGTCAACTCTCATCGCCTGGTCTAACCGCCCTTCCATCTTCCAATACGTAGCCTTCTCTTCCCATTGTTCAACAGTGCTAATTTCTGCATGCTCCCCTCTTCAAAACATACCCCAACCACTGAAATATTTTCTTCTATTTGTTTCGACCTTCCATATCTCCCTGATGTTTTCTTTTTGTGATTCTATCCTAGCTTGTGAGGTTTTTTATGCCTGTCAGAAACCTCATCTGTGCCACCTGTAATGTGTTTAAATCTCTCTTTGTCCACGCTCAGGTCTAAGAACGATAGATATATAATATTAGTCAATACATTTTATAGAACATGATTTTGGCTTCCTTCCCTATATTTTACCTCCATATTATATCCTTGATCAGAAGATAAAATTATCCGCTCTTCCTTAATCTCTGTCGTGTTTTCTTCTCCATCTTTGCATTAATGGTTAATTTTCTTCCCAAGTAAACAAATCATTCCACCCAATCCAATTTCTTCCCATGGAGAGACACCTCATTTTATTGGCTATTTTTCTTAATATCTTTATTGTTTTAGCTTTTACCACGCTCATCTCCTGCCCATGACTCCCCACTGCAATTGTCAATTTTTCCATTTCTCTTTGCAGATTCTGTTCTGTCTCATCTTTAGCCTGGGATGTGCTGTACAGGAAATGGAAACGACGAAGAATCAAAAGAATTCTATAGCTGTAAATAAAAAATTACATCAGTTTCCCCCGCTTTATTAACAGTAACAGTGACCAGTAATGAAAGAAATGGTAACTTGAAGAACAGATTGGTCCCTGCATGGTTAATCTTGCCTTTCTACAAACACTGATGGAGAAACAAAGCGAGTTTAATATAGGTTACGATAAGCCGTTCGATGCAATGAAAGGAAGAACATTAGAGCAGATAGTAGTAAGAAGACGAACTCCACACCCTCTAATAACTATCATGAAAAAGTTGTACGCTGGAACAAAAGTAAGTATTACCTTTGATGGAAAACTAAAACAGAAAAAAGAAACAGAGCAAAAAAGTTGGAATCTCTCCCCCAAATATATTTCAGAATTTTAAGCCAGATCTGTTGATCTGTTGACAAAGCAAATGTGAGTAAAACAATAATAATAAAAAGTCATTTTGCTAGCAATCCTAATCCTAATACAAATGGAAAGTTTCAATGGGTGAATATTTCGATGTATGTATAGATCATTTTCTTCAATTACGCCTTTAAATTATGTTCTTCAATCAAGCCTTTAGGTCTGAATGAAAATTGATATATAGTCTTGACTATAACATAGGATACATTTCATACCGGAAAACTAATAGATTCGAAATAGAAAATGGGAAGCAGTTGTCAATCTTAATTTTTTTATTTAGTTTTTTAGCTCGTTGAAATTGAAAGTTCAGTCCTTATATAAATCATTTAGAAATCTGTCTGCATAATAGTCATCCACGTGAACAATAGAGCATGCAAAAACTAGTGTATTTATATTTTAGTTTTATCAAATGTAAGATATATACCCCAGATTCCTGTTACTTTTAGAAAATTCAGGCTCAACAAAACTGGACGGTAATACAAATTATCCGTAATGCCAGCTATTTAAAATTAAGCACATTATGTGTTGAAAGACTAACGTTGGTACCACCAACAGATGCCGCAAGCAACGTGTATGTAATTTTCATCATAGTCAACGCTATGCACTTTGTTGATAACAAGTTTATCCTCGTGAAATATATACTCCATTTCTTAATTATTATTTTATACACACAGATCACTAATTACCTTAGTTGTTACTGTTCTAATTAACAAATGCACTGTCGAACTATATATTTGCTTTCAATAATTAGAATCATCTTAAATCTCTTATTAGAATCGATAAATTCGCAATTAACATGAGTCGGCTGCTTCGCTATACTAAGGTCATCTATCAAGCATAGAAATAATACGCGGTACGATACTGTCATATTTTACTGTTACTTTTTTTTGATCAGATATTAGTTATACTGCCCTTCCGCAGTTAAAGCAACACAATGAGTAATATAAAACTCATATTTCAGGACAGACGCTGAGCTTTGAAAATATAAAAAACCGCCAGAAATTGTCAATAGTTTTTAAGTTTTGCCAGATTATAGATAAAAGAATTCTATTTTCACAAGAGATTGTAATATACTCTTGAGTCCGATGGCATAGGAAAACGAGACATACTTCTGATTTTAAGACAGAATCTAAAGGTTCAAAATCTGTTCGGCTAATGTATTGTACAGCACAGAAAAGTAGAGGAACAAAGGCAAATATACAAAACTTTATTTTTATAAATCTATAGAAATACCGAGTGTAAAAATTTTAGTGAAGCACTAGTGATGGAGGAAGGAATATATGGAGACGACGCAAGGGACCTTTACCACGCAACGGAGTGAAACCAGGTAGAGAGAAGTGGGGTCGGGAGGCCGCCATATTGCTTGGCCGTAGAAACACGGGTAATAGGCACAAAAGCCTTAAGGGAATCATAACGGTGGCACCGCAATTTGATGATGGATTATTATGTAACTCGACGAGACACATCAAAAATGAAGAATAATTTTTTTTTAGATATCCTGCTTATTTCTCGAGACAAACTGTCTCAAAAGTGAGGTGTTGTGGGTTAAAGTCAGAAGAAACATTTCCCCAAAGTCAAATTTGATGACAGATTCTTATGGAACACGACACGACGATACAAATCGAAAATAAATAATAAAATTTTTCGATATCTCTTTTTTTTTTAACTGCTTTACGTCTCTCAACAGCGAGGTATTTAGAGACGGGTTCGATATCTCGCTTAGTTCGCGAGATACACTGTCTCATTTTTTTTTTTTTTTTTACTAATCCTTGTGCTTAGGTCGAAACGCGGACTGGATCAGAATAAAAACGTCACCAAAGGCACAAGGAACAATAACCTGTAACTAATTTTTGATAGTTGATATCTAGAGAACTAAGGGAGATATCAAAAAATTATACTCTTGATTTTTTATTAGTTTCTTCAATTTACATTAGAATCAATCATCAAATAGCATCACCATGGCCATAATAGTGCTGCCCACCTAAACAAATAAAATTCAATTTAAACTACAGTTCTAGCTATTACAACATTGGCAATATCAGGATCCCTAGTTCACGTAGCATAAATTATCACAACTAATTTCAACATATACCTTCAGTATAAACTGCAATTGAACTAACACACGTGCAATAAAAATTTTATTGTATCGCGATGCAACAACAACGTTTATTTCATCACGTTTAGAAGTTCGCACAGAGCAAATAACCACAATTAATTTCATCGTACACTTTCAGTGTAAATTGAAACTTGAGTAAAGCATGCAGAATACCATATTCACTATGTCGTGATGTAAAGTTCACCCGCTTAAATTAAACTTTCAGCACTTGTCTACAATAAAGCTAGCTTTTCAGGTGCAAAGTAGTAACATATGCTAATTGTCTACACTACACCAATGTGACTTATTTATGAAACGTTATTTCAGGCTGTTTTCTATCTTGTCTATTTGTGCAACCATATGCAACACAACTTGGCATTATAGAAAACTTTAGAATATGAAAATAGAAAATAGAAAATAGAAAATAGAAAATGAAATATTCTCAGCAGCTGACACAGTGCAAACAGCCCAATTTTTTGGGGTTCCTATGATGTCCGCTGCGCATGCACAGTAGGAGACGAGTTTTTATATGAGGTTTCGCGCATTTAGCGTTATTTCGTCTCCATATATTCCTTCCTCCGTGACCTACCACGTAAAAGATGAGCATCCAATATGCAATTTTTGAAGGCCATAGATATTACAACAAACCCGAATGAACACCCTAGAAAGTCCTTCTTTTGAATACGATAAACACTGGTGTAATCACATGGAATTAATGAATTACTATAGAATCTCTGAACAGCTACAAACTAAATGAAAGAGCTGCTGTGGCATGGCGCATGAGGCGATGTGCGTCGGAACAGCGAAATATGGTTAATACCGATAACGGAATGACGATACCAGTTTGGAATATCTTGAATAATTTTGAGCGTAGCAAAAAGTCATCTCCCTCGTCTGAATGATATCCAGACCAGGCATCAAACTAGCCACCAGCCAGTGATAGCATTACTAATTTGCCAATCACGGCCAGTTAAGGAGAAAATAAGAAAAAACAACAAGTTCAGCACATCCGTGAAATTTTATTGTTATGGCCTTGTTTTAAACAACAAGAATTCTGCATTAATGCTATTCATTAACAACACAGTGACAGACGATCATATTCTCGGAGACACGTGTTTTATTCTGCTGTCTGCTAGGCATCAGGAAATCGAATGGAAAAGAGTATTATTTCTTCAAATATTACAATCCTTTATTTAGGTAACATCCCAAATGATAGCACAGCTGAGGCAGCTTACAACAAGTTAATGCAACGATTATTAAGATATAGTAGTGTTTTTTTGGGTCTAAAAAGAAACTATACTACATAGTAGACAGAGTGGTTTAATAGAATCCTACAACACGTGTACCGGGTAACAATGGTGGACCAGTTTGAGGACGAGAAGAAACAAATTTCGCACAGTTTTACTTTTAGCAATATGCATCGTCGCATTTGTAACGGTTTGTACATGTTTCACCCATTCTTACTGCACGTCATAATAAATAGCGCACGGATACGTACAAATATTCTCCATAAAAGGTAGGTATGTAAAATGTCACGCACATGCTATGCCACGTACTTTATTGTGAGATGTTGAGTGTAGATACGAAGCGTAGCTCCAACACTGGCCTTGTATGTGAGTGGTAATTGATGTGCAGAGTGGCCACTTGGTGCTCGCTACACCTGTTGGCCCTGACCTCGAGCCGCAAACAAACCGGCCTCGCCGCATAAAACAACGTGCCGCAGGGAATGAAGGCCCCGCGCATCCCGTCTCCAATCAATTAGTTAGCCTAGACTCTGTCTGCTACATACTCACGCGACGGGATTCCCTACCTTCCCTACTTTCACAGTCCGCCCCGTACAGATGAGAAATATTTATCGGAGACGTATGGTGAAAACAAAACTCTTTGTTTACATTTTATCAGTCACAAAGTATTTTCTGAAAGGTCTTCAGGCAAGGCAACATAGGAGCTAGGACGCAAGCTTCACGTAGCAGGAATTGACAGTTCGAAGTTGGCCTGGGTGTGGATCGTTTTAACTGATTGTTCTGTCCATCCATGCAATCAAAGAATCAACAATAAAACAGTGTTGGGGCTTTTCAATTATGAAATTATAAATAATTGACTTAAAATACACTAGCAGTTACCCGCGACTTCATCCGCGTGGAAGAGTGGTGTAATATAAGATTTTCTTGAGAGGTATGGACGCTCAGTGGTTACGGCGTCCAATTAGAAATGGAAAAGTCCCTAGCTTGAATCCCAGTCTCAGCGAGGATTTTCATAGGTCCTTAGCTCGACCTTCACCTCTGGCACAGGTTGTTGTGTGATGTGAAGTACGCCAGAATGCTCACGTGGTTCTGATTCGACGTTGAACTTTAGATCCCCTATGCCCGGTAGGAGTACTGCGATCTTGTAGCTCGTCGATGCGTTGTAACATCTCTCGTGTTGTCCTCGTGGCACACGGTCGGGGTGGATCACTACCTTGCAGGTTACTTCGGGCAGGGCCGGCTCTAGGATTTTGGGGCCCGGCGTGACCAGTTGGGGGCCCTGAGCTAATCATCATCTAGGGCCCTCCCTGAGACCAAATGGGCGACCTTTTTTTTTAAGCTCTACAACTTGTCGAGTGGGAGCCCCTACAGCCGGCGATCGGACCCCCAAACAGCCGGGTGGGCCCTGGTACATTTAACCCGCTTACCCCCTCCCCTCCCTAACGCCGGCCCTAACTTCTGACATATTCTCCAAAGCCGTTTTGAATTCCCTAACCAAGGCATTGTTATCGTGTAATACCCGTTGTATTTTTTGTACCCTTCGATAATTCTATAACGTCTTTCAGTTTCTGCTTCTTCATCGCCCATGAAATATATCTGTAAAAACTGTGGTTTCGTATTCGACGAGGGAAGCATAGATCCAATTCGGTCATATACTTGCCCCTGGATAGTAAATGTCGGTTAAAATCCTTGCATTCTATCGGTTCCATCGGTGGAAGCAGGAATTATACTTTCTGATAAGATTCAAAAATCACTGCGATTCATCTGTGTTATTAAAAAACAACTGTTTCATACCTGGCATGCTGATGTCGCCTAGCTCGCGATTGTTCCAAAGTTGCAGCAACTCGGGGTGATGCCAAATATGCGGCGTTCTGTCGTCACCGATTTTACGATTGCTCCGGTGTTTCAGTAGCACTTGATGGATGGGTTGTTCTTCTCGCCGAACTCGCGTTTGTTCGGCTGTTTCAGCAACTCGATGCAATACCAAATATACGGCGTATTGTTGTCTCAACATTTTCGTTTGATTCGGTGTTTCAGCAGCTCTTGAGATCGATTGCCGTTCGGCTTGCTCTTTGCACTGAGCTCACGTTTTTCCTGATGTCTCGGCAGATCGTCCAGACACCAAATGTTCAGTTTGCAGTCGATCCCAATTTGTGTCTGCTCCGGCAATTCAGCAGCCTCAAGACGTGCCAACTGCTCAATCATTTGCAGCTCTGCTTGAGGATTTGTCTCCTGGGTTTTGGATGTTTTCATAGCCCTAGTTTCCTAACATTTCTTTGAAAGATTTGCCTTTCGTATACCCGGCATCTCTTAAATTACTAATTTCAAGTCTCTCGAATAAAAATGAATATAGATTTAATTAATGGAAACTCAAAACATTAGATTACTGATTTATTTATTTCTTTTTAAAAAGAGAATTTATCTAGCTCATTGAATATTGATTTTGTTTTGAGGATATATTGATTCCATCAATTAATTCTGCTTTAAAATAGAAATATTCGTATTATAATAGTAATTGATTCTTTTATTCATAATGATCTGTTAATGTTGGTTTCTTTACCTGTGGGAACAGTTGAATACCTTTAGACCAGTTTACTATAGTTCGTTCGTTTCAAACCATTAATTCTGTGCTAAAATATGTTCCAATGTTAAAGTAGTAATTGATTGTTTCTTCATAATTGGTTTCTCAATCTGCAAACAGACTACCGGTGAATTACGTCTGCCACTCCACTATCTGAATAAAACATTTATAAATTTCAAAAATTTACTTCGGGCAACGCCGCGTGGTTCTGCTAAATCGTCCAAGCTTACTATAGATCCTTTGATACAATATCGGTACAAAGCGATATATGATGTCACTAAAATGGCGCTCATGAAAGAAGCTTAAATAACTAATAATGTTTCAATTCTCATTCTGGCCCAGGCTGCATTTTAAAATTATCTCTGGAAAATCAAAGCTTCTATCACTCGCACATTAATACATTCACTATATTGTATGTTAGTGACGTCATGAATAGTGAAATAAACTTGACTTATTAATTCAGATTGCGATACTAAATAACCCGAATAATGACGCTGGCAATGCGGCTCTCGTAAATACTGAATACATCTGAAACTACATTCAGCCGCATGAACTATGTCGTCAGCTTCATGACAATTATTGAAGTAACGTAATTAAAAAAATTATACTAAAATGCTTGTAACTTACGGTGTACAAGGGGAGGTCCAGAATTCTCTACAATCGTTAATATTGCTGGTCAAGTTTACATTGCGATAAAGTGACTGTTATTGCTCGTGATTTAGTAAGGTGTGTAATGAAATTAATTGTGATAGTAATTTATGCTATACAAATTAGGAATCGTGATACAGAAAATTATGTTACTACTTGAAATGTAGTTCCAGTGTATTTAATGTGTCGAGATGTGTTCGTATCGTTCGATTTCGTAGCGGCAATATTAGCATAAATAGAGGTTTGGTTGAAATTCTGCCTGGTCCTGAATGTTTTTGTTACAGCATAAGGCAGAAGGAATTTATTTATTATTAATAATCATTAAGCAGATTTCATAAGCTCCGTGGGATCTGTTGGAGATCGCGATTCCGCTACAACAACATTAAATAATATCGTTGGAATACTGATGCAGTCAGTCGCAAGACCTATTATTTTCAAGCAGTAATTCCGTTGTAATACAGCCTGGAACATTATTTTCAATCATAAATTAGGTTGCAACACAGCCTGGACCAAAATAAAACCGTTAAATGTACTTCGGAAAGTATTTCTAGCGGAGTCTTGCTTGCGGTTGACCACTGCAGTATTATGATGCCAACTCCAGGTGGAATCGCGAACTCCAGCAATCCCGCTCCGTGTAAATGAGGTGTATTGTGTTGTAAACGACTTCCAGTGTTACTTCATGAAACAATAAGTTTCTACATTAGCCCATTGGATACATTCGTTTTAAGTGAAGGATTCGAGATGCTCGCCGAATATTTAACAGTAAGTAAAAAAGCACTGTTTCGTGAATCATAGTCTCTACTATTTGTACAAAAATTTTGAACAAAAAATAAAAAGGGTTAGTTAAGTTTTTAAATTTTGGCAAAAATAATTTGTAATACAGAGACTGTATAGAAACAAAAAAGAAACAGGAAATAAATTAAACCGAGATAGAATGGAATCCTTTACATTTTTATAAATACCACTTGTCGGGCACGACGATTTTGCACTTTTAGAGAACCGACTTTCATGCTGGTTTTCTCATAGCATTTTACGTTGTTTTTTTCTTCCAAGCTTTGATATGTCACACTACTTTATGTACTCAAATGAAAATATCTCTTTGCGAACTTAACAACAGTACCTACCTTTTTTTAAAAAAATTCAAGGTTAAGTACAGATTTATATTTCCTGCTTCCAAACTATTATTGTCAAGTGCATCGGTTTTAAACTAAACACAAACTTGCATATGTAAGACGGTTTTTGCTTTTATTTCTGAAAAGTAGTGTTTACGATTTACGGAAAAAGCAACGAGTAAACGTGGTACGGCTGTCTACGAAGAAGGAAATTCTTTGTTGTTTGCGAAAATAATGGCAATTTCTAAAAGAACTATGCGTTTTTGCGGGATAAAATCTATCCTATGTCACTTCGCACATAATTAACTGACTTCATGCCAAATTTCATTTAAATATGTTGAGTTATTAAGGCGTGATTGATGCCAGAAGTACATCCAAACATACAACCAAACTTTCTCATTTTCTCATTTATATAGATAAAGATTATACGTTAAACGAAAACAACTAATGGATTTCTAATTTTTAAACATTGGTAATCACCTTTTTTAAAATTAAATGTGATTCATAGTATACGCACTCAGATTCTTATGTCAGAAGGATTCATCACGTGACTAAAAGTGCTACATTTTACACCATGGCATTTAGTTGTTAGTAATTCGTCCTTTGGTTGAAACATCCTGGGATGCATACACCTAACTACTAACAGCCTCTGATGGGCAAGATGAAGAAAGCTAAAAAGATGAAGTTCTCTTCGTAATAGCTAGTGGAGCAATGTTTTTGCACCACTGTTTAAGTCAATTGCTGGATGAATGTCGCAACAATTTTCTTACAAATTTGGCAATCGATTAGAAAGCCTCGGTGGTTCTTGTTAAACTAGTGAATATGTGATAGCTGAGATTAATGTGTATAGTTATTTACATTAATCGAGTTTTAATTTTGAGGTAATTTCAATGACCATCACCATTTATCCGACTCCACCTATCTGACGATAGGGTTTAAGGCTATGAAAATCCCCGCCGAGACAGGGATTCAAACAGGGTATCTTTCGATATCCAGTCAGACGCCTTAACCACTGAGCTACCAGACCGCTCATCACCTAAAAGCAAGCTCTCCGGATGGCGAATCGATATCACGAGCCGCAACAGCAAGAATAACACCATTTCATGCTCAACTGAGTCGCAGTACAGAGAAGTCACAGGTACGGTCAAGATTTCACAGACTTAATTCTCAGAATTGTTCTCAAATGTCAGGATAAATGTAGCTATGTCAGCGCAAAGCAGTGAGGTTACACGTCAGTGACGTAAACGGATGATGGGCCAGTAGCAAGTAGATGGCTGTTATATAAGAACGCAATCTTTCTCGGCGTTGGCAATATAAATATTGTTCTCGGGTGACTAGCCGGGTTTAAGGTGTGTTGTAATTGCAACTGTATAGGTGGCCATACACGATCACTCCATCCGTTCAAATGGAGCGATGTCACTCCATTATCGTGTCGTCTGTGGGTAAATTGATGTGGATGACGTGGACTGACAAGATTATTTGGATATCCAGTCAGTCAAATATCCATCAGTTTCATCCATCATGCCATCAAGTCAACTGACGGGGTGTGGGGAAAACCACGTGGAGCGACACCAAGCCATCACTCCAGTCGGCTCGTGTATGCCGAAACCGCGGTCCAAACTCTTCTCATTTTGTCACCGACCACCGAGCAGACAACATCGGTGCCTTGAGTGAACTATGCAACATTGTACCATTTCTTTTTTGTTTTCAATCTGCTATAGAAATATTTGTTTTGCTACTAGTTAAATATTATTTTGAATGTAGAATTGAAAATAATACAGTTTTAAATATTATTAAGTAACAATTAGAACGATTATTTTCTTTTTTTACTTTTTTTTTAGAAAAAATAATAATGTCGTCTCAATAAGACTTTGTGCTGGAGATTATTGAGAATTATAAGGACTTACCATGCATGTAGGATCGCTAATCCTGACTACCATGATAAAATTTAAATAAATGTGGCAATAGATCAATTGCTAATATTATTTAAAAATAAAGACATTAACGCCAACAGAGAAACCGTGTTGAAAAAAAAAAAAAGATAATTCTTTGTGGTCTTCATTTTTAAAACGATAATAGTATGATAAGATTAATTTTATAAGAGCCTACTTGTTTAATTATGTTGTTTTACAATATGTGACGTACTTGTCACTATTTCCGGCCTGGTAAAGTACTTAAATTTAATAAATCTGTTTTATAATAATTTTGTAGTAGTTTTAAAAATTTTCGTAATATCACAGAGCTTATTGTTTATAATTTAGCACTTATTTTGACGTTTATTTAATTCTCAGCATTTGTATTAATTATTCGATAGTTTGAATATCCTTTACAATTAATTCAGGCTCATTTTATTTAGTACTTGGCATAACTAGATTGTTGTATTGCAAATTGACAACCTATTGTTGTTTGCTTTTCCAAGTTTTTCATTGTCGTGGCTGACTGGAGTGATGGAATGATGGTGTACGTGCTACGCTTTTGGATGTCATCCGCGTGGATGTCATCCATATGGATGGCATCCAAATGAAGCGATTGTGTATGGCCACCTTAATTGTAATTACCACACACCTTTAACTCGGCTAGTCACCCGAGAACAATATTTATATAGATGGCTGTTGGCTATTAATGTCCGACCGAAGGTCATTTTTTGGCCGAAACCGAATGTTCGGCTTTTGGGATGACCTTCGACCGTAGCCGAAGCCGAAGGTTCAAAAATAATCATATATCTTAGAATACTGATGCGAAGTATATATGACATGCAAATACTAAACTGTTATTTTGTGTTATATGTAGTATTGTTGCACCTTTACAGTAATTATAAACACAGTTTTTAATATTTATTTATTAGAATAAAAATAACCCCTGAAAAGTAGTACCAAACCAGGTTTTGAACAACGGAATTTAGCAAAATTGAATGCAGTTATTTTTATTTAGCAACAATAAAAGAAAGTATAAAATTTAACAGTAACAGCCCGAATTAAATTAGAATAATTTGTCTCGTGGATTAAATTAGAAATCAATTACTTGGATTTTTAGCTTTTTTAAACTAAATACATGTTAGCTTAAATATAGAAGTACTGTCGTTTTTTAAAAATAATAAAACAAGTTTCAATCTTCTTGCCTAACATAAATTATTATAGCTTTTAAAACACGATATCCTACTCTCTAAATTAGTATCACACATTAAATTTTCAGTTAGAACCGAATCAATACCAATATTTTTAAAGTAGTTTCACGTGTACAGATTAATTAAAAATATACTAAATATAATCAAAACAAAAAGTAGATCGGCACTAATAAAATAAGATTTAATAATCAAAGCCAAACAGCCTGATATTATAAACTAAAACTAATAGTTTTTCAACATTTTCGCCGCTTAAATTATCTCTTCTGTCGTCATAGATTTGACAGACAGCATTGAACAATTATTTGCTAGGAAGACTAGTGGGATGAGCTGATAAAAATTTGGTTGCTATCGCTCGTATATAAATACACAGACTGGAAGCTCAATATTGAAAAATATTAGCGGTGATCAGCAGCAAAGTTTCTTTTAAATAACAATTCATGTGTTCTTCAACGGCAGATGACAGCTGTCCAAATATTCCAATTCAGTCTCAGTCAAATTCATTTTGTCAAGGGTATCCCTTAAATCGCCTGCTGGGAATTTGTTTTCAGGAATAGAATTTGGTGTTGAACAAGAGGGTACATGTTCACCAGCATTTAAATGGTCCCTTTTATTTGATATTGCCAGTGCACAATTTTGACGTAGAAATGCCAAAATTTCAGTCTTCGTATTTACGATTTCTTCGCTAGTCAAATACTTAGTTTTAAACCGTGGATCGAGTAGAGCGGCAATCGATAACTGTAAGGTTTTTCTTGCTAAAGCAAATATCAGGTTAACAGACCCACACAAGCGGCATTTGAGCAAAATTATACGATCTGTCTTCATCCTTTGAATTTAAGATGGCAATCAATGTTTTAATTAAAGATACTGATGATGAATCATAGAAATATAAGTTGTTGCTTGATAAAAACACTTCAGCACGGTTATACTATTGTTCATTTGTATCAATTCTTCTGCAGTTGGAATTTAACAGTTTCAGTAATTTTTTGTGCAATATATTGCCCTGTATGATCTTCTTCAAAGAAACTATCTGTCAGTTTATTTTATTTTATTTATTTTTCCTTTTGTGACCATGCCATGTGCCTTGACACTCAAAAACGTGTTTGCTTGATCACTTCATACGTAGTGGTAAGACTGATCCATTCAGCCTTTTTCTAAACGCAATGTAACTTTACTGTTTACTTTTTCGTAGGTAGTTGGCATTCAAGACTTTCTAAAATATTTCTCTCGCTTTTGTCTGTGTTTGGTCGAGTTTGAAGATCAGTAAAATTAAGTCTGGGAAGTGCTTCTCCTTCAACGAGGTTGTTCGGATGCATGATTACGATGATGAGGTCCGTAAGTAATACATTAATCCGCAAAGAAATCCTATGATTATCGGGCCATGATGGCACTACATTTTTACTGCGATATCCCGTAAAGTAGATGGTTAAACTTCCTTTTGAAAATCTTGGGGTGCATACAAGATCTCTGATTTTTTAAAAAAATATATATAATCAAGCTTTGGTATTTAACACTGGCTTCACAATAGACTTTTCACTCATTTTTATGATTTTTTCCAAATGGTTCTCTATCTTTGCTATAGTCTGTTGGCGCGCTGCGTTGACGGTATTCGTAAAAGTTGGTTCATTTTCGGCGGCTAGGTGTAAAACTTTGGCTTCGGCCAAACATTCGGCTGATTTTGGCCGAAGGTGGCTGAAGCCGAACCTTCGGTCGGACTCTATTGGCTATAAGTAATGTGAAGATTGTCAATATCGTTTCCCAGGATTGTCATATTTCTTATATATAGTTAAGTTTTATCTTCACAAATTTTATGAAAGTGCAACAGCAACGGAAAGATTTCCACACGTACCACATAGGCAAAAACTTGGGAGATGAACGTACTGATTCAATCAAGAGGAAATTCTCACGGTTAAATCAATAAATAACGATGGTAAGCTTATTCATTGCACCACTAGATGTAATGAGAGTAAAGTGTAGTGTTACAGAAACCTGCGATTTAAAAAAAAAAAACATATACTAAAGAAAAAAACAACTCAATGGCTTTACGATACAGTAGATGACACTTTCAGTGCCTGGGAAAATAGAAAATTAATCACTCCGAAGTAACTTTCTGTACCTGTTAACTAGGTGGTGGATCACTAACTTTATTCCTTCTTCTAAACTGCATCATTACTATCGTATGCTTTATATTGTGAATCTGAGCAATAAGACAGAGCTTCATTATTGTAACAGTTCTTTTTTTTTGTGATGAGAAAACGTATTTATTTGGGGTACAGTATTATCATCTAACAGTTGAAGAACGATTTGTTATGCCACTTGTTACAAATTTTTATTTCACACATATTTCATTTTAATCTTTGATTTACTCACATCGCGTAAATGATGAACTATTTTACCATAAATAATTCTTGATCTGATTTTGTTGTTCAGATGAATTGTCGCGCGTCCTTTGTTTCACTTCAGTACGAAATTTTTCGCCTAGGTCTTTTAAGTTCAATCTTAATTTCAGGCGGAAACTTCAAAATTTGCTGTTTTGTAATTTCACTGCTTTGTTATCTAGAAGCATACAACAGGTGAGGTTATAAGGGTAGCCGACGGAGCGGACGAAATATTACTCGTGGCCACTCGTAACTTATAAGACCGCCGCAGGTCACGGTTTCTACAGCAGATGTCACCGTCCTGAAATTACTGCTAAGAATTTCAGCAACCACGCCAGAAAATATGAGCAATGCTCCTAAGAGCTGCAATAATTTTTCACCAAAAACATATTACATCATTCATGATTCATCCTTCTTCATTTTAAAAACCTAGAACTTTATCAAGTTTATAACATAATGTTTTGCGCGTTTGTGATGTGAACTTTCGAACTATTTGTTTAGCAACTATTTCTTACAGCACAGGAAGAATTACGAGATACAAAAGTCTGCACCACGCCCGACTGGTTCAGGAGTGAGAGGCGTTTTTATCGTACATAAGTGGCAGTGTCCTTCGAATATGGTTTTAAGCCGGTTCCACTTGAACTAGGCGAATGCTAGTATTATACGGCTTTTTTTTATAGAGAATAATTGGTTCTATCAATTTGTATTGCATCAAAATCACTTATTTGATAAACATTTTAATATGGCAAACACTAGCGTATACTTTAGGAAATACTCTGTGACATCATGCACCCAACTTTTATTGGTGAGCAAATATCGTCCGCTTTCTTAAATAAAGCGATGTTTTTCGCTTATATGTTGCTTTTTGTTTATTTAAAACAACAATTAGATGCAAGAAGAGAAGCATCTGATGTTTACGCTCTATTCATCTACATGTACATGCATTCTCTGAAAAGCACAAAATTGTGAGTTTTTTTTGCACCAAAACTAGTCTCTGATTTGTGAATTTCAATTCCGAATGACACTAGGGAAAAAAGAATTCATATTAGCATTAGTGCGGTATCTTATTTCTATATCTTATCCCTCCTACCATTGCGCCCCAAATAAGTTGGTGGATGAAGTATTTCGCACATTCGTAAATGAATGTGGGTGTACGCATGTTTACTAGTAAGTTCAAACGGAACCTTTGTCTGTCTACCCATTATTTTAAATCGTTTGATTGATCTCATTCGATGTCAATAAGAGATAGAAGCAGAGCTCTTGTCAGTAAATGCAAAGATTATTCTACTGAAACACTGAAATATTACTTTTGAATTTGCAGTCACTAGCCTTGATCACATGCCTGTCATTTACATAAAAGATCTCGTTAATCGTTGACGTCATCTGAAATTGCTACTTTTGAATCGCTCGAAACAAATTACACGTTACAGGATAAAGCAGACGTCAAGGAATGTAGTTCCTTTTTCAGTTTCAGGTGAAGTTGGATTTCTATGGGATGATTTATTACAGTGATAACTATAAAGGTCAGTTTCATCCGAATATTAAAGGAAAACATAGGACGTAGAAGTTCTGATTTAATGAGATCGGTAAAAATGTGCCAAGCAACTAAAAACATGGATAATATATGAATTGCGGATTTCAAACATCCACTTGTTTTGAGAGTTGAAAAATTCTTCCCAAGTTTAGTAAACTAGTGCGAGCAATAGCCCTTCCTAAATACTACTCTGAATAGCATTTAAATATGGGAGCAAGTCATGCCGGAGTGATTCACCAGATTCCGCTAAAACACAAACAGCTTTTAACCAATATACTACGAAATATTCCAAGACATGTCAGTTCTGTCTCTTCAAAAACCCAAGTTACGTTATATTGCTTAAGCAGCCAGACTGCCACATCTGAAACCGTTTTAGTTCTAGGCAGTCTGAAATGAATTACATCATTCAGT
Source organism: Vandiemenella viatica (assembly GCA_031002005.1). Taxonomy (NCBI): domain Eukaryota; kingdom Metazoa; phylum Arthropoda; class Insecta; order Orthoptera; family Morabidae; genus Vandiemenella; species Vandiemenella viatica. The sequence continues at coordinate 290,267,046 of JARYHS010013630.1, read as the reverse complement.
TACAAAATTTCAACCTGTAATAACACTGTGACATATTTATCATTTGTTAACAGAATCACCATTACGATGCAGAACTATGGATTTCAGCCTGGAATTTTTGTACCGAAAGGAGTATAGTGATTTTGTAGATTATTTCAAATACCATAGTTGAGGCGCTCTGAATTTAGCGGACAATCATATTTATCTCTGTTGTTATATGAATATTATAGGTGGAGCTAACTGTGAATTCGCGTTTCAGTATTAAAGTTTATCTAGATTATGAAAAACTGTATTTTGTTCAGTCATAATTGCATTTACTCATGATTACCGAAACAACAAAACGAAAAAAGAAGCAAAATTTCGGCAATTGGGATCAACACAAATGAACATGTTACTAATAGTTTCATAGAATATATATTATACTACCAAGTAAACATTATCTTCTGGAAAAGGAACCAATCTTTCAGTGTTCTTAGTAAAAATCCTTCTTCAACAACAAAAAACTTGAATTCGCACACTCTAAAAAAGAAGTTTGACCCCATATCAGTTAAGTGCAAAGGAATACCGTAACCATATGCATAAACGGAAGACTTAAAGTAAGAATCATGGATGAACTATGTAATAAACTGTATTTTATGTTAAGGTCGATGGATTTATAAATGATTGAACAACGATTCTCATGTTGTTTAGAGTGCGGGTTTAAAAGTTTATGTACTAATTACACTATACATTTCGTGTAAGTATTCGGACGGATTAATTTAGAAACCCCACGATGAGATATGTTGAATCCAGCTAAACTCTCACATCTGATCTTTGCAGAGAAGAGGGCACGAAACAGGGACAATCGGGTTAGCGCAATGCCGTCGGTGGCTGAAGCGAGCTACTCATTACCAGGCTTCCTCTCTACAACAGCTCACCACTTCAAGCGCAGTGTAACATTGAGCTGGCATTGGGCACCGCTTCCGCTGTTAAACTGTCGTGAAGTTCGCTCAGGCAGGATTTTTATCGCATTTATGAGTGCAAAGTAAAAGAGCAATCATTTAACCGTTTCATACCACATGCAAGTGATGAGTACAAATCGGCTCCGTTCATTGAGCGAATCCACGACCAACTATAGCAGAATTAGCTACACTTTAGAATTAAGTAGTACAACACAGCAAAATTTTGTAGCAAAACGCATATTTAAAAATGGTGTTTACACGAATATAACATCTCAAATACTGAGATAGTGAACGCGTTAGATGATTTGGAATGTTTGGGTGAGGATGAAAGAAGAGCAGAAATATACGAAGGAGAGATATGGGAACATTTTAGGACTCATTCTACTGACCTTATTGTATAAAAGAAAATCTCTCAGTGCATCTAATAGCTAGTATTCTAGCTACTCAGTTAAAAGTCTTCATGTTTCCGTTCCGCTTTTGTTTTCACTGCAGGTGGTGACCATGGTCAACACGTTTTAACAAAGTTAACGTTGTTTTGCGAATGTAAGTACAATATTATTCTTTATTTTCAAACATCAATCTCTGATATTTTCATAAATTTATGTCGAAGTGTTAGGTGTCGCTTGCATTTACTTAGTTTGAACCTGACTGGAACCTGCGTGGCAGATAGTATTTGTTCATCTCGTCATATTCTCCCCCAGACAAACAGCAATCCCTCTGCAACTTCTGTAGTGGTTAAAAAACAGTAATGGAGCAGGAAACTTTTGGAAGAAATGAAACCTGAGACGCTTGGTACTCCCATTGTGACCATAGAACTAAAGAGCTTACTTTGAAATTTTAATAATGCTTGGCCTTATCTACATATTTAATTCATTGAAATAAATATGTGTAGAATATTACAAAGTGGTGAAGAAGAGAAGAGAAATTAGTAAAATGAAAAAAGGGCATAGCGACTGGGACTAAACTGTCCTCTCGCTCCATTGTGCAGCAGATTAGTATATGCAGTCTGCCCGACAGATATCATAATAACGTGATGTAATCATACATTATTATAAATAACACAGCTAATGCTTAAATTATGTTTAAAAGCTTAAAGTTAGACATGACCTTCTTTTAATATGTTGCTAAAAGCCTTTTTCCACATTGATTTACAAAGTTGAATTATTATTACTAGAATTGCAACGAATAGTATTTTCCTCCATACGTCGAATACCGAATATTCTGCAGATTTCCTGGCCGAATAGCCGAATATTCGGCAAAAGTATTCGGTCTGCTTAGCGCCAATATCTGCGCTTATCTCTCGCCCGCCTGTTCAAGTGTAGTTTCTTCCGACCTCTCTGTGCCTGTTTTGACATGCTTGAAGTATGGCCTCAAATATCGATTACTTGAGCTAAAAATCCTTTCCACGAGGTTTAAAGACGGCAAAGCTTTCTTGCGATATTTCATAATATAGGATAAGCAACAGGAATATCTTTCTGAAGCCCGAACTGCTGATACCACTTTCTGAACTGCGCTTTAAGCTGTTCGATGGTGACTATTTCGATCAATTCTTCTCGTACTACGATGTGCCATTTTTCAACGGCACGATATGGATCGATAACCGAGTGCGGTTTTTCGTAGTCAAAACAACCTGAAACCTCGTTTATAAGCCTGTGAGAAGGTTATTTAGGCTAAGTGTTGAACATAGGCAAAAACGTCATCATCGTCAACATTTGTCAGTGATAAGTTGGGGAACCGGGAAAATTTGTGCCTTCCCATGTTTTGCTTGAATTGATTATTAATTCTGCCAAGGAAAGCTCAAATTATGGCCTTAATTTTATTAAATTAAGACTGTCACCTTGTAACTATTACTACTGCCTGACAATGCAGAAAAATTAATTTTTCTGCATCACAATCTTACAATCCAAAATCCAGTTATCATGATACAAGTGAATAGATATTTAATAAGTTTGTGCGTCTTGCTTTGATTTTGTTGAATTTGATTATGCACGAATATTTGTGTAATTATAACTATAATACATTATCATATAATAAAACCATCATTTTATTTCAGGCAATTATACAGCTACAAAAAAGTCCCTAAGTTTTCGGCATTCGGCCGAATACCATAGTAGCTAGATATTCGGCATTCGGTCGAATAGGATAAAAGTGGCCGAATACCGGATAGTTGCCGAATATTCGTTCCAAACTTAATTATCAGAGACACAATTGCAACTCTTTCTGAATAACTCAGCTTCGTATCTCTCTTTTCACGCAAGATTGTTGTGGAAATAATATGTCGCTGTTTCTTTTGGAAGTTGTGCAAGCATTAACCTCTTTCATCGCACTTAAGTGGCGAGAATGTTGCGAAATTAGGAATGAATTGCGTGCTCTGTGTCGTCATGCATTCGTTTTTCTCAGAGGCGGAAGTTTTTGCCGCGCACTTATCGACTAAACGATTCGTCGACCTAATGGTGCGTTACGCTAAAAGACACAGCTTGCTTGCAAATACATTTGGATATTTTTCTGCCATTTGCAACACGCACCTTAGGATTTTGTGTCTGAAAAACATCAATAGTTGATTGTTTCATTGTTCTGTTGTTTCACACAGCCTTGTACAGCTCATGTTGTATTATGCATTACCACTATCTCTTTCTACTCCAACACGTGTCTCAAAAAGAGAAACAATACGTAGAAAACAATAACTTAAACAATGTTTTCATTAATCAACAAATGCTAGATTTGTTTATAGTCCGTAATTCGCAAATCAGTTTACCTGTCACGAACGTGATACTGGACATATGTAAATGTGTCATAAATGTCAAATATGACTTAAATATCGTTACAAGTGTCTTTGCGCAGTAACGTATTCCTTAATCATTAGTGTATCGTACGTGCACGGGTCATGTAATAGTAACATATGTTTTTAATATTTAGTGCGAAAAGTTTTCCAAAATGTTCGCCAGTCTGAAAACTTTTTAGTAATTTTCCCAGGCGGATATATCTGTATTTCATTTGTAGTTGCTGTTGTTTCTAGAGCTTTAGGGCACCATTTAGGTCATTAGCGCCCTGACTAAAATCCAGTATGACAATGTGGTTGTATTTCAGTACCTCATAAGATACTCATGTGGCAAGATCGTTGATGCGAGTTTGAGCTAAGTTTGAAGCTAGTTTTCCCTACTGGCTGTATTTAGTGTTAAATCGTCACGCTGTGTCTTTGGACGATCTTTGACTTTGAAAATTCGTTGCTTCAGGTTAAAATAAATAGGATATGCTTTTAACATGTTGGCTGTATAATTTTGAGCCAACAAGATAGAAATGAAAAATAACTGTGGAGGTCCGTAAGAGCTGCCAGAACAGGCGCCAAACACCCGCAGTAGAGGAATCTATCTATCCGCCTGCTCAAAGTTACCGATACGGAATAGCTACACCACCATAGGATATCCAACCGTTACAGAGACAATAATATTGTTCTACGAGCTACATATCTCATGTTAATAGGCCTACGAATTTTCTATCGCATTAAGCTATAATGTTTCGTACCATGCGTCATTGGTATCCATGCAGCACTGCATGAAACTTATTTGAGGAAGCGCTGATTAAATGCTTAATCGGGCTGTGTGTTATAATTTCAAACAAATAATCGATTTATCTATGTAGAGTGCTAAACCGTTTGTTTTAAATTTGTTTTTTTTTTACCCTCTAGCTTCTTGCATGCGAACTCAAAACTCAATTTACCATTATTCTAAGCAACTAAAAACGTCTATTTATGTGGAATTTTGAATTGTAATCCCTACTTAACCGTTTAATGTATAGAATGTAATCATGGTCAAATAATTTCAAAGGAAACTTTAAGTTATGCACAGCGAAATTTTTTGCAGGAAATCACAATCCATGTATCACACTTTCACAGGGTGGCTGTAACGTTAAAATACACTGGATAGTAAAGGTATGACGTGACGAGTTTAAAAATGTATGAATGGTATCCAGTTTCCTACTCATAAACAACATTTATTTTACTAGCAAAAATACACATATGATACAAAAATTACACGATTCACACACTGATGAAAACAAAATCCCTCTCCCGTTGGCATAAATTTCCCTAAAAAAATGAAACTCGAGTCAAATAACCTGCATGTGTCTCTGAGCTCTTTTAACCATAAGCTAATAAAAAGGAAAAAACAAACAAAAAGAAACATGACGCACATCACTCCGCAATAACACGTTCCCTGTGTTCTTTAAGTAGCGTGACAATATTACACGCGTTAGAGATGTCCGCCAAACATGGAAAAATTCTTGACAGACGATGACAGGTAATTAATGTCTTCTGGCCTTACTCCTCCGGTTGAGGGTGGTTCTGAAAGAGAAATGGTTAACTATACTCATCAGTTATCTTTACAGGTGATGAGAGGTGATTAACTGGACCTCAAGGAACATCTCCTCTGCTCCTGGCCGGCGGTAGACTTAAGCAGAATTACTTTGAGGTCCTTCAGCACAAAGGAGGAAACGGGTATTCCTTTGACGCCCACATTCGGCAAAAGATGTGGGTTCCGAAAACATTAATCACCTGTCGTGATAATTAGTGAGGATGGTTAATATTTTTTTTTGTTAGCCTCCGCCGGCCAAGGGGCTCATTCGGAAACCATTAATCAGCTGTCAATAATTATCTCACGTTTGGATGCCATTTTAAGCCCATACTCTTCTTACCATACTAGTTTGCAGATGCGTATTGAGCGTCTAAACAAATCCACTGTAAGAACGGTCCTCAAATGCCTGACCCACTCCCAGTTGCTTCTAATTCTATAGAATTTACAAAGCATCATTATGTCTGAAACAACTAATTATTATTATAAGTACTAGTATCACAAAACATTTTTTTGGGGTGAAATCAGTGTCAATCGGAAGAGTCTAGGTAGCTTGGTGTAAGAATATGACTATGGTAAATTCTAAATGTTTTATGTCTCCTTTTCAGCACTGACATATAGACGTCTTGGCGTTGGTGTGGACCCATATCACGAGCATGACATTGGATTTATGATTCAGTCTGTCATCTTGTCAAGATAGTTGGTGATATTTGTTTCCACACCTGCAGTCTTTTCGTGTGGAATGGTTAGTTTGTGATGTGTTCTATTTTTAAAAACTTTCTTGACTCCAGACTGTGCGCAGAAGACTCATGTCCGTACGCAGGATGAGCTTCGTCGCATTTTACTTTCACCATCTCCTTTCGAGCAAGTCGTACTGTTATCTGAACAAGGTGATATAATTTTAAAGCAATATATCACGAATATATAGGCGTCTTTCCGTATCACATCCAACTGTTTGGTACGGGACGAATTGCAAAAATAATGGACAGGCTTATTCTGCAGCAGATTAGTAAGTGCTAAAGCAAGTGTGGCTTGTGGCTAAGTAAACTAATCAATTTACGCAAAAGGGGACACAATAATCTACACATACAGTACCACAGTGCAGCGACATTCACATTCACGTTTTGGCACTGGGGAACAGTGCTCGGTTTCTCCAAGTACCCCTATTAAATTTCTGAGACAATGGCAGAACCACTTAAAAATTGGCTTTTTTAAATGTAAGGATTTTTATTTAAAAAAAGTTAATACAATCACAAAGAACAATATGTTATTCACTAATCTGATGAATGAGTTCGTTTTTTCAGTTAGAAGTAGACACAATCCGAATCGACATAATTTTCAAAGTTTATGAACTGGATAACGTTTGAGTGTCTGGACATTCTTCGCGTATTGATCCAGTTTCTAACCACTGGTTCATGATTGCAACCACTATTTGATCAAAATTGCTTGATTACTTTATGTCAAACGATCGTAATAAGTGCATCTCTTGTTTTGACAAAGAGCAAGCAAAGCGTGCGCAAGAGTGTGTACACCTGACTGACACATTAGGCAACCATGCTAAACAACGTTACATACTTTTCGTCCATCACATGATATTCCGTAATAATACGTGACGTGACGGCAGTGTAGTCCTGCCTTTCATGCTTTCTGCCTCTGTGTGTGTGTTTTTTGTTTTTTTTTTTTTTACTTATGGCTTTCCGCCTCGTCGACGTCGAGATCATTAGAGGCTGCATGAGAACAGGGACAAGGAACGGTAAGGAATACTGCCATGGCCTTTTGAAGCATTCGCCTGTAGTGATTTGGGTAAACCATAGAAAACCTAAATCTGGATGCCAGGATGGGGATTAGAGCCCGCGTCCTTCCGAATGCGAAGCCAGAGATTTAACCGTGCACCCACCACGCTCGTTGTTTTTCTTGGAGTTTGGGGTCTAACTCCAATGCGTAATTCAGAAAAGTAAAAGCCACAATCAGTAATCAATGAAACGCTACCAACTATTAATATAGTGCTCTCAAAGTGTCAACTACGTATATTGCACTAATGGAGCTCTGACAGTTCTAGTTGTCACGATGACTGCGCGCAAACGCCTTGCATCCTTGGACCAGTGATTGGAAAGTAATCGGAGTACCTAAACCAGCTGCGTCACGCTACTGACGGGCATCAAACAACCACAACTACTTATCGGAAATGCTCCACTTCCTTACTGCTCGCTATCCTGATCGAATGGTTTAAAGAGCTTTTTTGAGGGCGATGACAATATTCGTAATACACATTATCTACTAGAAACGTTTAAGTATAACTTCAGGAACGTACAAAAGTAAGAAGAAGATATGCTAATATAATAAGTAGAGGAGCAATTTATCATGGTGGCTACATACTCCATCATTCTTCATGTTTTCTACTGACGACTGCTGGGTTCTTTTTTTTTTTTTTTTTAATTGCTTAACTTCTCTTAACGGCGAGGTTTTTGGAGACGGGAAAGGATGGGGGGCAAGGAATGGGAAGGAATTTGGCCATGACCTTTTGAAGGAAGCATCCCGGCATTTTCCTGGAGTGATTTGGGAAACCATGGAAAACCCTAATCTGGATGCCCGGACGGGGATTCGAACCGGCATCCTCCCGAATGAGTGGCGAGAACGCTAACAGTTACACCACCACCCTCGGTACGACTGTTGGTAATGATAAGGACATAGAAAATGCGCAGTAGTGTTCACAGTTTACTTAAAAGGAAATGAAATATTGCAGAACAGAAATCCGTAACACCCCACAGAGCGTATGACTTGATGGTTTTGAGTTATGTTAAATATGAAATTCTACTGAAATTTTTTTCCCTCGGGAAACTGAATGTAGTAGAAGAAAAATGTTGTATATTATAACTGACAAGATGTTTTAACATCTTCGAGACGTATGACTGATATAATAAATTTTTCTCCCTTTCGGAAGGCTGTAAACCCAGTCTATAATTCAAAGATTTTCAGAGAAAAAGAATGAGGTTTAACATTGTACAGACCAGGGCTTCCTGCCTGCAAAACTGAAAAGGATTATCAGAAAGATACTGGTAATATTTACACCATTATATGTTTGTAAATAAATATTTTGAAGCAGGAAAGATAGATTAAACCAGTAATCGCCAGAGCAGATGAATTAATGTGTTTGTAACCATTATCAATGCGACTGCTATAATGTATTAAACATTAATTACCTAGCGTGGTGGGTGATCTCATTCTGGAGGACGCCGCCGGTTCGAATCGCCGTCCGGGCATCCAGATTAGGGTTTTCCATGATTTCCCCAAATCGCTCCAGGCGAATGCCGGGATACTTCCTTCAAAAGGCCATGGCCGAATTCCTTACAGTTCCATCCAGCCTCTAATTACCTCGATGTCGATGAGGCGTAAAGCCAAGAGTAAAAAAAAATAATAATAAAAAATGAAATATTAATACCGCGGCGCTCGGTTCTCTTCAAATGAGAATTGGGAAGTTGCATGGAAATTAAAGTTTGTCATTTTCTCAAGAATTAGCATACACAAGTAATATATATACTATTACTTTTAAATATACTTTACAATGATTGGCGTCACCTATCCAGCAGCTAACGTATTCCTTGAGAAGTAAAAACTATAATCATTACCATTAATTAATTCTTAAGGAGCACATTCCCAGTGATAGGCTTCTTAAACCACCCTTTTTCATCGTACCAATTTTCGCTTTAAATTGCTGCAATGTACGAGAGAATGGTCCCATTCTCAGGTAGTGATCTCTCTTAGTCACCTCAAGTCCCTGGTATGTACCCTTACTACCACTGTTTCAACAGATGCAGCATCTTGAAACTCCTCCCTACAATCTGCCCATTGTGCCTTGCACCGTTGAGTTTACTATAAAATGACATGCCAAAATATTTACCAGCAAACAATTCTTCCTACAAACAAATTATAATAACACAGAAACATTTATTTTCCAATTTATGTTCGTAATAAGCATATTCTTTTTTCATTTATATTCATTCCAGGTTGAGCTTTTTAATCTCAAATTTTGAATAACTGTAATGCACATAGAAAGGAAATAGCGTACAAAACTCTCGTACGGCAACATTTGTACTACTGTTGTACCGCTTGGGATACGTATCGCAAGTGATTGACTGACAGGATAGAGAAAGTACAGAGAACAGACTCGCGATTCGTGACTTACGAAAGTGCCACAGAATTGTCATGTATATTGGGCTGGGATTATGCAGCAGACTGAAGACGTCGGTTTCGTTTGAGTATATTGGCAAAAATGCGAACAACATCTTTCATTTACTAGTGCGTTAAATACTTCCTCCAGCAATCTATTTGGGTGTAATGACAGGAGAGAGAAGATTAGAGAAATAAGGTGCCGAACTGATGCATATATGAATTCTTTCTTCCGTCGTGTTATTCCGGATTGTGATGCTCAGAGTTTTGGTACAAAGCACCCACTGCAACCCGGTAAATATCCTCTCCAGATTCCGCTAAACCTGTTCACAATCCTTCCTAATATTAAATTTGTTATACAATTGAATTTCATCTGCAAACAATCTAACTTCTGATTCTAAACCACCGACACAGTCATTAATTCTGTTATTAATTAGCTATTGTCCCAATACAATACCCTGTGGCACATATATTTTCACTTTAACCTTCCTTGGTACAGAATTTCCCATCCTAATTCTTCGCTTTCTCTTAAGAATAACTCCAATCTTCAAGTCACTTTTTGATGCATCTGAATGGTTTTACCTTTATGTACCACTATGCTATTCCTCAATCTGTCATATGCCTTAAAGAAATCCAGTGTAAACTTATCTGCTTGGTCTGTATTGTACAATTCATTTAAAATGTCTTGCATATGGCTATTGACGATAAATTTTAAATACCAGCACACTGTGTTAGTACTTGGAAAGAATTGTGAATAAACCTCCATTAACCCACCCTCTATGTTTAAGGTACTCTCAATAACTCTCGAGACAACTCTTCGCCTAGAATTTATTCCTTTGACCAACACTCTACCACTATAACTATATTCTGTTTGTGCATATCTACTAAGTTCTCAAATCCTCTTTGTTATTCTACTTCACCTCACTATTAGCAGTCTGATATTTTGTTTTGGTGTATTCTCATCATCACCCTCGACCTACCATATTACAACTCACTACTCATTGCTAAATCAATTTCTGTTACGTGCTACTTCACTGGTATCAATACATCTTTAATCTTTGACCCTTATTCTCTCACCAGCAATCTCTTCCCTTTAACAGGCATTCTTCTGACATAATAATGAGTGGAAATGAGCTCCGTTTCAGATGTAACTAAAAATTAAAAACTTACCCTACGATTTATATCGAGGATATGCTAAGGGTAACTACCTTTACAAATGGTGAAAGAATGTAGGCTTTCTCGGTGAGTCAGTTGCGTAAAATCTTCTCGAGCTTTCCACCGGGATAGCGCGTAAGTAGAAGTACAAAGCGACGTTTCGGAGCCTGCCTCTGACTGCATCTTCCGTCGAAGTGTCGGATTTTGGAAGATTCAATGCTTGTAAGGCCTTTGGTTGCCAGGTAACGACAGTCACATATGTCGCGACCAATCGGTGCACATACTGTGGGGCAGGGAAGGACCTGGTGGGGCGGCCGGTAGTGGGACCGGAGGCGTGGCAGGGGTACGCGCAGCGGAGGGGAGTAGCTGGAGGTGATATTCTTACATCCTTGATCTCTGCCTCCTTAGATGATCAAACACCGGATTCCAAGCCGTGCTGAGGCAGTATCCCGAATACCTATTCACAATTCCATCAGTCAGGCGAATCTCCACGGCTTCCTTAATCAGACTATCCCAGAATCCCTTGTCAAAAGAAAGTATTTTTGTCGCCTCGAAGTCGAAGGTATGCCTTTCCTCGATACTGTGCAAGGCCAGAGCCGACTTAGTGACCTGTCCCAACCGAACACATCTTGCGTGCTCTAAACATTGCTGGAATACAGACCGTGTGGTCTGCCCCATATATCGTTGTAAACATTCACAGGGAATCGAATATATGCCGGGATGTCTAAGGCCCAACCCATCCTTAACGTTTTAAGTCGTTTATAATGCACATTTATGAAAACGAATCCGTAAATTGTGAATTCACTTATCATTAAGGTTAAATCACCCATAAATATCGCTCTTGAATCATAAAACTAGTCACAAGTGGAAAACGGTGCAAAAATTAAAAGATGAGTTCACTTCTTCATGTACTAGTTTGAAAATTAAAATTAGGTATTTGTGGAATGCTTATACCAACTAAAACTGTTAGTATTGTTTAAATAATGCTTTCGAAAACCTGTCCTTTTACTTCATGGATTTTGTGATTTATGAGGAAACTTTGACTTCCATGGAAAGGTTTTGGTATCCTTTTCCTGTAACTGAAAATATCTGTGTTTTGCATTGTTGTCATAATATAATAATTGTTGTGATTATGTTGAACCTTGTTTACAACAGGCATTGTGAGAAAGAAACATAGGGACTTTGGAGGAAACATCGTGCTGATGACAGAGATGGGCCACTGCAGTCATGAAGGTCTCAATGTTTTCTGGGAAGTAGACACACATTTAAAATAAAAAAAAAATGTTACAAACTCAAGTTAAAAGCTTTTACGAGTACATTTATATTATATTGCATGTGTTGCAAATTATTTTTTTTTTTTTTTTTTTTTTTTTTTTTTTTTTGATGGAGCATTTCGTTTGTCCCATTTGAGAAAATGTTATAAATGATTTCCTTTTCTTGTGAGGTGTCGGGTCTTCTTCTTAAGTAACAAAGCAGGATGGCAGAGATACGAAATATTCGGACTCCCCCATTTCTTTAATCTCTGAGAGCCACACATTTGTTCTGTACTGTTCTTTCAACTGAGTTGAAGCGGGACTAGTTCGTAAACATTAAATTTTGCCACTCAGCACGTCAGTGACGTCGTTCATATGGCCATTTGTGGCATTGGTGGTTTCTGGTCAGTGGAAGCCGACGCAATGGCAAGCGTGCCACCAGTCCAGCCCCCAACAGACGGCGTGGAACCATCGATGGAGACATGTCAACACCCGTTGGACCGAGCGTGGTGGGTGAGCGGTAATGCTCGGGCCTCGCATTCGGGAGGACGTGAATTCGAATCCCGTCTAGCCATCCAGATCTGGGTTTTTCATGGTTTCCCCAAATCACTCCGAACGCAGGGATGCTTCCTTCAAAAAACCATGGCCGAACTCCTTCCCGTTCCTTGAACCCTCTCCTTTCCCGCATCTAATGACCTTGACGTCGATGAGGCGTAATACGATAAGCATAATAAATAAATAAATAAAAAAAAAAATAAAAATAATCCTATTATATAAAACGCTAACGTGGCGTCTGCATGCGTCGTCTATAGTTGCTACACGTATTGGCTACAGAACGGTCACGTGACAGCCGTCACTCGCCAATCAACAGCCACCATATTTCATTCCTTCCTTCATGTTGCATTTTGTTTATTTACTACAGTTAGATGCAGAAACTCGTGTAAGGAGAATGGTGTTCGAATTTATTTTATATTATTTGTATCAGTTATACGCCAAAATTCATGTAAGGAGAAGGGAGTCAATATTTACGCTATTTTATCTGTGTCGGTTATAGGCCCTAGGTTAAACCATAACCTAAGATTTTTTCGGTAGACGGCAAGAAACTGTGAAGTGTATTTAAAACACGGAGAAACGTAATGATGTATTGGTCAAATAAATAACAATTATCCGTTTTTGAAATTATAGTCTACATTTATTTATTCAAAATCCTAACCAAATACTCTGATAATCTAACCAGAGTAACGTATTCATATAACAAAAGATATCATTAAAAATTCGTTTCTCCTTATAAGCTTTTCCAGAATAAATTCTTACTACCATTATATATGATACCATTAGTTTTTGATACATGTGTTAACTATTAAATGAGATTTAATATAAACTTTTGATTAGATTTAAACAGTCAAGGATATGACTATTTACAGTATAAGCGATATGACACTCGGAATACAACAACGATATTATTGCCGCAAAATAGCAGTGAGCAGAGATATTAGAAATACGGAGAGCAGGGAAAAAAATTAATGCGAGGCAATTATGTGTCACAAAGTTATAATTAGTACGTTCGTTTAAATTTACATATTGCTTTTTATTTATCTACGACTACCAGATGCAAAAATTCATGTAAGGAGAAGGATATTGTATGTGTACGTTATATTACCTGTATCAATAATGAGTACTAGGTTAAAACACAACCTACGATTTTTTTTATTTTTTTGATTTTTTTTTTGGTCGGAGAAAAGAAACGATGAAGTTTATTAAAATCTCAAAGGAAGTTTACACGAAATGTACGAATCACGAAATATATCATTCAGATAAATGGCAGTTATCCGTTTTTGATATTATACTTCCCGTCATTTAAAGTAAAATAAATCGGTATTACTGGAGATCGCGATTCTGCCAGGAATACAAGAATCCTCTAGAAATATTTTCCGTAGTACATTTAACTGTATTATGCCCGTCCAGGATGTATTACAACCTAATTTATGCTTGAAAATAATGGTAGTCTACAGACTGTATTACAACGGAATCACTGCTTAAAAACAATATGTCTTGTGATTGACTACAGCATTTGAGAGTATTAGAAGTTATGATTTTCGAAAGCAATATTAATGGAGGGTTGTGGTTAAGTTAACCAGAAAGCCCACCGACACATTTGATTATAGCGTAATTCAATCTGGAATCAGTTTTACAAACCAATTAAACTGCTTTCATATGCGCCAAGTTACTGAAGGTATTAATAAATGCGGGTGAACGTAGTTCGTACCTATCGTGCTGAAGTGTGCCTGGACTAGGAATAAAACTGATATTATATGGATAGCAAAAGTTTCTGGATTCCTAATTTATTTTTCATTTTATTGGTTATATACATCCGCCCTCATTAATTCAGTAGAAGTTACTACTGTATTGCTGTGTGGAACATTATCAAATCAAGGCCACTAGCATTATCTGATAACAATCCCGTATAATTAACCAACTGCAAAATAATAATAATAATAAAAAAATGAACTGCCAGAATATGGCGTTCAAACCGTCATTTTTGACGGGCTAGAAGCTAGTAATAAAAATAATAATAAATGTTGCAGTGTCCAACGTTGTCAACAACGCTGTTCTGTCGGTTAAGGCCATGCGGTCAATCGCGCTGTGGTTACACTGTATGGTTGTGTGCGACCCTCTTTCTATCCACTGGTTCTATACACGCATCACTGGCAGCATGCCCTGTACGATCGAAAATGTCACGGTACGACAAACCCGTTCCCCGAAGACCAATCATTGTGCGACGTCCGAACTCACTAACAAGTTGATATCGCGGCCTTTGACTACTACAAGGCACGCTTCCATTTCGTTCGACGGCTCTTCACCGACTGGGCGTAGCTTAACATTGACCTGTCCGGTAACAAGAAAGAGGGTGCTGCACGCGTTACACCTTTAATTTTAATCACTTTTTATGGTTCCACTGTTCTACACATCCTACGATGCAGACCATTCTCTCTGGTTTTTACAACATTCACAAACAATAGTATACCGATCACCCTGTTGCAATGGTGTTATCAGCATCCCTGTTAAAGTGCTCAACGTACAGAGAGCTGCATCATGTAGATTGTAGAGAGCATTTGGTAACCATGAGAGATGAAGGGGAGCAAAAGGAATTATAAACTTGTACAAAATTCTCGTTAGTAATAATTATAAATTGAATACCAATCTGAATCACATTTTACGACAGAGTAACAAAATTTTGAGACAATTTATTCTTTTTCTCCTTCAGGAAAAAAGGAAGCTCTCGTTGAATCACTACTCTCTCTTACTAAGGGTGAAAAAAAAATTCCCAGAGCTCAATAAGTGATAAATAAAATATGTTTGCTGAGGAATGTAATAGAACTATTTACTTAAGTTTACAAATGTAATAAAGCGGATTAGTGTTATGGAGATATTTACGTAGCTTGTAGGATAGTGGTAAAAATTATATTTGTAAGACAGCAAAGGTAGTGCAGATTAAGCTTAGCAGAGGTAAGAAAAGAGCCTTCACATCGATCGAGATCATCAACTTACCACACAACGCTTTAAGTCGGAAAAACTTCTCTTGTTGAAACTGACCACCTGCTGGGCTGTCATTAACCATTACGTTACAGTCTTATTATTTTAATTGTCTTTTATTCAATCATCCGTTAGGATATTTACTTACCGCAGTTTTGCTGAACTGTACTTAAAATTAACGATAACAAACTGTTCTACAATGTTGCTGTATATACACGAAGGATAGCAAATATAGCCTATATTTGAGAGAGTTAAAGCATTAAAAAAACTTCAGTAAATTTTAATTATCTTCAAAAGTGTACCAAAATATTTCACTTTATTTTTATTTTTTTCTTAAAAGTAGGATAGATTTTTGATTAGTTGCGTTATATGATTAGATGTATTTAAGGGGACAAGTAAATTAATGCCAACAAGACAATTTTTTCATTAAAAAATATCTTGTATAGCTTTATTTTGAGACTGTGTTTCTGGAAACTAGCTGTAACTGTATCTGTTAGAGGGCTGCACGTCGCTGTTGGTACAAGCTATTACAGGGTTAAAAAGTCACTCGAAAGTAGTTAATTGCGCGGAGAGATCTTCAAGAGACATAGATGCCTTTGATTACGGCCGTATGGCCACAGGAGGTCGCAAATGAGAGGTTACATGCAGCTACTTAGGTATGAAATTGACTGAAGAGCACTGAAAAAACTCAAGGCAACACAGAAGGAAATCATATATCACGCTGGAGGTAAAAAACTCTCTTACGTTAAGAGAGTGTGGTAATCAAGTTTTGCTTCCCTTTCGGCACTAAATTAAAGATATATGTTGATTTTGATTGCAGGTTTTGGCATATTAAAAAGGAAATCAATTTGTTACCCTGAACCGTCCACTATTTCTACTTATGGTATTGATTATTTTACTCGACTTCCTCATTTCAAACACATAATAACCACTTATGTCTGATCTCAATGTATTGTGTAACACCAAGCCGAGAAGAAATTTGGGAAGAAAATCAATTCAGATCACGCTAATATTGTTGCTGATGTTAAATGACGTGTCGTCACTCGTGACAAAAAAAGTTATGGAAATAATAAAGCATTTGCCCTTTATGGTCAAATTCCGAAAGATTCCTTTATTAAAATATGTTGTGACCACAATGAAGTTCTTAATCATAAAAATAATACCTCAATTATCTATGTTGGTTAGATATAAAGGGTGATAAATGGCTCGTGACACAAAATTGTAGAAATATTGATACTTTTTCCCAGTAAGGGTCGAAGTTCAAAAAATTCATTTCTTAAAATATGATATAACCAAAGCGGAGACCTTAATTTTTAAAATGGTATCTCATTTATCTATTTCTGTTATATATCAAGGAAGATAAACGGCTCTGACAAAAAAGTGTTATGGAAATATTGATAGTTTTGCCCTTTAAGGGTCAAATTTCGGAAAATTTCTTTCTTAAAATATGTTGAGACCACAGCGAAGTTCTTAATCTTTAAAATGATACTACATAATATATAATGTTATCAAAGTGGAGATCTTAATCTTTGGAACGGTACTTCATTTATCGATTTCGGTTAGGAATACAGGGAGATAAATTGTTCGTAGTAAAAAAAAAAAAAAAAAAAAAAAGTATTTGAGAAATATTGACATTTTTGCAATTTGAGGGTGGAATTTGGAAAAATTACTTTCTTAAAGTATGATATACCCAAGCGGCTACCTTAAGCTTTAACACGATATCTCAATTATCGATTTTGGCTTGATATGAAGGGAGATAATGGCTTGTAACAAAAAAAAAAAAAACAAAAAAACTACACCTTATAGAAATATTACATACTAGATTCTTATACATCATTTCTACAAGGTGATTTTTCGTGACATACCTTTTTCTCCCTTCATATGTAATAAAAATCAGTAAATGATACCAAGCGTGGTGGGTGAATGGTTAACGTCTCGCTTTCGGGAGGATGCGGGTTCGAATCCCCTTCCGGGCATCTAGATTAGGGTTTTCCATGGTTTCCCCAAATCACTCCAGGCGAATGCCGGGATGCTTCCTTCAAAAAGGCCATGGCCGAATTCCTTCCCGTTCCTTGTCCCCAGTCCCGTCCCGCCTCTAATGACCTTAGCCGTCGACGAGGCGTAAAGCAATAAGAACAGTAAATCATGTGTTAGTATAAAAATGGAATTCTCCGTTTCTGATGAATTTTTAATTTGGAATTGCACATTGTGTTGCCTAATTAGAATTAACTAAAACCACCAGTGCTTCTGTTAAACCATCAGTCACTCTGTAAATCTACCAGTCCCTCTGTAAATCTACCAGTCCCTCTGTTAAACCACCAGTCCCTCTGTTAAACTGCAAGTCCCTCTGTTAAATCACCAGTCCCTCTGTCAAACCACCAGTCCCTCTGTTAAACCACCAGTCCCTCTGTTAAACCACCAGTCCCGCTGTTAAACCACCAGTACCTCTGTTAAACCACCAGTCCCTCTGTTAAACTACCAGTCCCTCTGTAAAACTACCAGGCGCTCTGTTAAACCACCAGTCCCTCTGTTAAATTTTAACGCTTCATCATATTTAACTCGCAAGAATAACACTGATTAAAAAACGTTTCATGTCATTTTCCTTCACGTACATCCTTTCTCCGAAGCGCATAAATTCCGCACAGGCTTACTTGATGAATTTAATTTTATTAAAAATTTCAGGAAAATACTCACCTCAAATTAAAATATAAGTACGAACAGCATTTGTAAATAAATTATAAAATATAAAGTTATTATCATACCTAAATACTCTAATAAATTTTCCTAAAATTTGAAACGGTCTTGAATTTACATGGAGATGCACTGTTAATGGTGGTAGTTGTGGAATGTATGTTGTAACTCAATGCCTCATTACACCTTTGATGTTGTGCATAAAGATACTTGCATATTGATCAACGGCGAACAATCATTCGTCCTCCGCATTTCATTTTTTTTTATAAATGCAAATAGTAAATATAAAACATTAAACTATACCTTCAAAAATAAAATCCACTCTAACAAAAGAAATGAAAGGAAAAATTGAAGTAGAATGTATGAAGAACTCTTGTTAAATAATGGATCTGACATGTACTGTACAAGAGGTTTCGGAAGCTGTAATAAGAGCTGTACAAGAGAAATGAGTTATCGAGTGAAGGCGCTGAATACTGTGCGTGGTGGATGAATTTTGCAAAGAGTTATTTATCGCTGTTGCAAAAACATCAAAAATAGTCCAGATTTAAAGTAAAGCACACTGGTGCGAATCACAGCTTATCTTCTATTTCCTTGTGCTTTTGAGGATAAGAAGCAATTGATTCTCACTAAAATAAATATACGCACTAAATGTTGGGATTATTGTATTATAGACCAGGATTTAAAAAGTGGAACAGGTAGAACACAACGTAAAAATGCCGCTTCAGCTAAATTCTGTTCCAACATTTAGACACTGGGCCAGACGAGAACAGGGAAAAAGGAGTAAGAAAGAAAGAAAACAAGCAACTGATCACGCATGAAAGAATCTACGTCATTCGTGTTTCCATGTCCTCACTCTCACTGACATTTCACAAAATCATGAAAGTGTTTTAGATTCCAAAAAATAAAACTGACAAATTTAATATAAAATCACCAAAACAAAGTAATCAACAATACGGTACGTAACAAAAGTCTCAGATACCTGTCACTTGATAATTACTGATACGTGGTAGCAAATAGAAATTACATACGCACATCTTTATTGACATGATTTTCCTGCAGAAAGATTTCCATCGATTGTCACTCGTGCATAATCACAAAGTTCCTGTGTAAAATTTTCAGTTCAACAACAGATAAATACGAAATTTCACATAAATCCAGTGAATGTTACAACAGGTGATTTACTTCAAACACTATACCAAATAATATATTCCATCTGATAAAATGTTCATTAAATTTAAATTTATATCATACACATATATTTTTACCAAACGTTAAATTTTATTTTCACATTGTGCTAGAGTTATTGAAGGGAAGGTCTTTGGCAGAAACAGTTATGCTTAGCATAAAATCTAATTTTCTGGAAAAAAATCACTTGAATGCACACTTTATTGCAATTACTAGTTCTCGATGTATTATATTGACAAATCCTAGAATAAACTATCGCTTGTATATAAATTAAGCTAGTCACAGAGGATACGAATGTAAGAACACTTGAAGTCCGGAAATCTGCAATGTAACATGGAGATTCAAAAAGCATTTCAAAAGTTTGTAACCATACCTAAATCAACACTTTAACATGTGATTTTGTAGCAAAACACTTCAGGTTTTATATCCAGAGGCTTCTACGTGACAGCCATTTATGCACAGAAAACATGCCACCGAAACCTGATATCTTGTTCAACTCAGACCTGGTTCCATTTCTGAGGTCAGCGAATTTTGGTGCTTAGTGGATGAACGTTAACGTACTGGTCTTGCATTCGGGAAGACACTGTTTGGAAGTTATCTCAAATTGTCAGGACCTTTTAGATGTGCTCTGTATTTTCTGTACACTGTGGCATGTTAAGTACGTTTCATCTGCGTGCGTGACCCTCTCGGTATGATATCACCAACAGTAATATTCCAGAATGTTCTACTGCCCTACACTGTCAAGTTCGGAAGCGCTAAAAGAAAAACAGCAACGAAATGAAAGTCATCCTGCATACTTTAGCATTGTATCCGGCAGCAGAATGTATACTGCCAGATTATCAGTAACAACCTGATTAACTACCGTTAAACACAGTTTTCAGTTATTTTCCGGTCTCGGACGTTATTAATGTACGAGCGACTTTATTACAAAAGAGGACTAGACATGTTAGCAGTGAAACAGCACCAGAAACAATACTAAAAATACTAACTTACTCCACACCCTGAAGGTTGCCACTGTGTCAAAGGTAGAACGGCCAGTTCCTTTCCTCTAGGACCTACAGTTTAACATAGAATCCGAACCACAGAACGTCCTGGCGTAGATCATATGATCTACATCTACATCTACATCTACATCTACATCCATACTCTGCAAATCACAAACATTGTGGGTGGCAGAGGATGCTAAGCACCAATCTTAAACCCTCGCATTCCAATAGCGAATGGTACGAGGAAAGAAGGAATACATAAAAGCATCAGTACGGCATCTTATTTCTCTAATCTTATCCCTCCGGTAATTGCGACCTAAATAGGTTGGCGGAAGAAATATTTTATTGCACTCGAAATTTAATTTTTTTCGCATATTCCCCAATGAATTTGAACGCAAGCTCCGTCGTCTGCCTTCCAAACTATCCCAGCCCAATCTATGTATCAATTCTGTGACGCTTTCATAAGGGCTGTAACAACAAGTCACGAATCGAGTGGCTCTCCTCTGCACCCTCTCCACTGAGTCAATCAGAACCTTGCGATACGGATCCCAGACTCCACAACAGTAATCCAGATGCGAACGCACTAGTGTGATCAAACATAATTGTTAAAAATTCCACTTCCACGCCCCAACGGGATTTCAACCGGGTACTGGACGAACTTTGAAAGCAAGTACCTTATCAACTGAGCTACCAAAACGCTCTCAAAGAATAATATAAACATTCATTGTAGGACTTAGGACTAAAAAAAAAAAAAAAAAATCAAATCAACTCTAAAAGTAATAACACCGCAGATTTGGCTTAAAGTTTACAGAAATCAATATGTAACAAGTGGAGAAATCGTATTCAGAAAAATTAATATAAAACAAACGCACGAAGAGAAGACATCATGCATAAATTAACATTATAACAAAACGATTTCCGGGTACTCCGATATGTGATCCCCAAATCGGCAGTAAATCATTTACCTCGTTCAGAACAAGTAAAAAGAAAATTTTTCCAGTGGTCTGAATATACCGCAAATAATGTCAATTGACCTAAGCAAGTGGCTGTAAGTCAAAATCTGAGGCAGAGCTTACTAGTGCAATACTAGTGTTGTTGGAGCTAAGGAGCGCGTCGACAGTGCGGTCATTAGCGCCCTAAGTTCAATAAATGATTGACTTACTGCAAGGTGGTATCTCGTGGGAGAGCTGATCAATAGCCATTGTTAGGGGCTCCCAGGAGTATTTCCGGCTGTCGGATTGCTGTTTGACTTCTGGGAGCTGAACGTCACTCCAATACTCGTAAAGAGTCTCTCGGCGTTGATCGATGCCCAAGATTTCTATCAACCCTGCAGCCGCTGGCTGACAACTCTATTACGGGAAGAACCAGAATTCAACACACAGAGTGGATCCAGATTATTCCTTAACCGCATGCTGTGACCTAAAACTACTTATCTCTTTATAGCATAATTGTCAGGATCGTAATGGATATATATGTTTATTTAAAGGAAATTAGAATATTTTATTGGAATTCATTTCAGTAGCGAGCAGGCCAGTCTTCGCACGCGCCGAGCTGAGCGTAGTGTTGTTTGTTAGGAATGTGCTGAGACGCTGACTCGATCGATATTACTGGTTGGAACTGACTCTCTGACGTCAATAAAGTTCACCTTCGAGGTAGCAAAGAATTATTAGCACTCACTCTGCGGGCAGTCATCAACGAGTAGATAGCTCATTCTGCGCGGGCAGATTTCATCAGCCAGTATGGGTTTCTAACAGTCAAACCGACTCTCTTCGCTCAAGTCTGTTCACCATGTAGGCCCTGCAAGATCATGGGGGCGGCATACCATCAGCCACTTAGCTTGCCATCCAATCTTGCAACAATCCATTAGTCTACGAGTTATTACTCAATAAGATGCAATTAGCATCTTAGATAGGCGCTGTCGGGAGGATCCTCGCAGTCATGTTATCGGCTGTATGTTCACGGCTTTCAATGACATTAAATGGGACCTCATAACCGCTAGATGCCTGTTATCATTCATAATAGGATGGAATCTCAGCTGGTCATCTAACACGTACCAGCCTTCCCATATCCTGGTTGCCGAACCTACTAATCGGCTGGTGTCAAATTATTCCTGACAAATTACATCATATTAATTAGCGCACAAGACGCAAGAGCTCAAGATCATCAAGATAGAAGAGACTTCTACAGCTGCAAGAACGCCACGAGGTTAGTTAAACTCTCCTCTAGAGTCCCACCACAGTTAAAGTCAACAACGAACCCAAATCTATCCCTCGGCTACAGAGGCGGCCCTAGCAAGTTTTTCATGTGGTGCGAGATCTCATTGCGGCGCCCCAAATGAGCAATCTCTTATTAGTGATTAAGTTGTCCATATAGATAGATTGAAGATAACATACAGTTTTTATATCCTACTAATGACATAAATGTAAAAGTTTGTTAGTTCGGATATTTTTCTATTTCACGTCGAAACTCCTTAACTGCTTAGGATAAATTTGGAATAATGTATTGGCCATCTACTTTTATACCAAATAGCAGTTCCCGTGTGATTCGGATACGAATATGTATATGAATTCTTTATGAATGAGCAAAGCCGCGGGCAAAAGATCCTCTTTATATATGATAATATCTCAAACCTCGGAAAGATTAGTATAGGATAGCAGCGGTATGAATGAGAAACAACAGTAAAAAGGAATACTATATGTTTGAAAAGGTTTATTTGAGCTACTGTGGCGAACACAATGCTCACTTCACTTACACGTCAAATTCGCAGTTTCTAATAATTTTTTAAAATATTTAAAAATAGAAAATATATGAAAATAAAAATTCCCACTCTTAATACCGAAAAAATAAACTTTACCAAAATTTTCCCAGAACCCTCGCGAACTAATTATTAAACAGATTAAATGCATTTATTCCCCCCCCCCCCTCCCAGGTAAAACCATTTTCAACAAGTATTTTTCATTGTTTTTGCCCCACTCTGAAGCTAATCCTGCTACACCCTTGGAAAGTTGTGCTAATAGAGTGACCAACACATTCTCTATTCTATCGATGATATGCAAAAACATGTTCATTGTAAACAATTCTTCTGGATCTGTTGCTATTTCATTTATGGCTAACACTCAAAAAATCTCTACTTTCTTCGGCCTCTGACTAGGATAATAATGGGAAATTTTCCAGTCTGAGAATCAACTTCTCCAGCTGCCAGTTATCAGAGCTCAAATTCCGAGCTGGGGTAGAAGGGGATATTATCCACCGCCCCGAAACTGGTACTGACCTGTTGAAATTTGTTTTAGCTGCTTTGAACTCTCCTTTCTCGGAAAAGTAGCTGCGAATTAAATTAAAAATGCCGAAATGTGAGACGATACACAACCGCGAAATGGTAGCAACAATGCAAACATGGCACAAAGATTATTGGTGCAGGGATCATATCAACCTAAATAGGTTAGTTCTGTTATAGTGATCATGGCTAGGTTGAAATTCGGACTGGACCAAGAGTAAAAAGTTTACGGGAAATTCGTTCTGCGGCATCTATATCCATGGAGGAAGGAAATATATGGAGACGACGCAAGAGACCTCCACCACGCATTGAATTGAAGCAGGGCGGAGGAGGAGTGCGGGGGGGGGGGGGGGGGGGGCATGGCCGGAGTGGAGGAGACATGGCCGCTTCCATACAGACACGGGGAATATGTACAAAAACCTCAAGGGGACTCTAGGATAAAGGTGACGCCGCAATCTGGTGATGGATTATTATGTAACTCGATATGACAAATAAAATATGAAGAATAAAATTTTTTGATATCCTGCTTAGTTTTCGAGATATTCTGTCCCAAATGTGAAATGGTTTTGGTTGAAATTCAGAAGAAAAAATTGGTCAAAGTCAAATTTGATGATGGATTCTTATTTAAAAAGACGAGATAAATGAAAAATAAAGAATAAAATTTTTCGATATCTCACCTAGTTCTAGAGATATACTGTATCAAAAGTGAGGTGTCTTGAGTTGAAATGGAGAAGAAAAATTTCGCAAAAGTCAAATTTAATGATCGATTCTTATGTAACACGACGAGACAAATAGAAAATAAAGAATAAAATTTTTCGATATCTTGCTTAGTTTTCGGGATATACTGGGAACACCGCAATTGTTTGGAAGCGCAATATCGCCGCTGCCGCCACTGCGCATGCACGAGCCTGCTTCACCAATTTAACGTCGCTTCTCCTCCATATATTTCCTTCCTCCATGTCTAGCCTTGACATCATAACTGGGTAACCTAGGTCCCAGATTGTGGGGAAGTTTTTGCGCTTGTGCGCATCGCCTTCCATATTACTTTGTGGTTGTCCTGTTCCTCCATGTCTATATCAGGAACGACGCATTTGTTTACAACGGAAGCAATCGATTATTCTCATCGCTTGTATCGATTCTAAGATGGCGAGCCTTGTTGTACTGCATCTCGGATAAAAATTTTCTATCTGTTAATTTCGTGCGGCTTTTAACAACGAAATGTAGCTAAAACGGCAATAAAATATTACAACAAAGTTTTAACCATCATTTCAAAATTTTGTCATTGTTTTTGAGCGCCTGAGGCATCTAATAGCTGCGCTTCACTCTCACATTTCGGCATTTTTAATTTAATTCGTGGCGACTTTTCGGAGAAAGGACGATGGAAAACGTGAAGAGGACATTATAACGAAGCTGTCAAAACAAATTTCAACAGGTCAGTAACAGTTTCGGGGCGGTAGAGAATATCCTCTTCCACTCCCCGTGCTGTTTTTCAAAAAATGTGAAGATTTTCTTAAATCCACTTTCGTCTGCATAGCCTTTGAAACAATGTATTATACCAAGTCACCTATGTAATGATTATCTCAAATTGATCCATGATCTGGCTAAGTGACAAGGTATCCGTTGCTGCAACTGAATAATTCGTTTCAGAAGGGCGTCACGAACTGAAGAGTAGTGATAACGAACTGTAGGGATGCTAGAAACTCTATTCTTGAAAAGAGTTTCGCAAATTTTTTGGTGGTAGTCCTGAGTGCTTGAATACCACTTCCCATCGCTTTTTTGATCGAGAGAATAACACAAATATTCTTCAAAGAAATCCGGACAAGGAAACCGATTTAACTGATATTTTAGCGTCACTAGCTATTACCAAATTTAATGACAGTTACTTTAATTAAAATATGCTTGAAGATACTGGTTCAGAATTTTGCTTTTGCCACATTTGTTCCTCCTATCAAATTGGATCGACTGTCATATCTTTGGCCTCGACAATCGTTCATATCCAAATCGAACTTTTGTTAAGTATCAATGCTAAACAGGGCAGGGTCCCAAAGAGTCACTTTCCGGATTGCAAGCACAGCGTAATACTTCGTCTTCATTAGTTTCAGCAAAAATCAAAGTCAAAGATAATTGTTCGACGTGACTTACATCAAGAGTTCAATTCAGTATGATGGAAAAATATTTATACCCAGGAAGTTATCATCATTAGAATTATTTACTATTTCACGTCCAAAGCTTCCTCTGAACAAGATATCATTCATTAGAGGATTGCAACCCACTGTGATTTTTCGTCTTCAGTCTGTATATACAAATGCTTGTCTAGTTATTTAATGGAATTAACGCTTCTATCCAACTGAGCATTGTGTGATTGTGATCTGATGAAGTTTCGTGAGTTTTGAGACGCTCTGATAAGTAAATCCATTAATCCAATCCTTCTTTCCCAAATAAAAATGAGACCTTCTGTTGAATAAACAACATATGAACAATATACTTTATCCGCAGATTTAGAATAAAGGAACTATCTACTTTTATAAGTTTCTTCATTTGGTGTTTTTGAAAATACGTATTTGGAAAACGACGTCCATGATTTTTTTTATTGGATTTTTTCGTTGCTTCAATAATTATTTCATCTCTGTCAGCAGAGTCAATGAGCGACAATTTTGAAATATCATCATAATTTGTACTTTGAAAAGGCGACTGTGGTGGCATGTCTTGTATACCCATTTGTAATCTTTTGAACAGCAGACGATGTTCTAGCCATAGATATATCTTCTCGCACATACTGCTCTTCATCATAAGCCTCATTTGAATAACTTCCATTAAAAAAATTTTTCCGTCTCGTGTTGAACTAGTTTTGGTGACGACGATCAGGCGACTTAAAAAAAATGCAGCAATTTTGAAGCCTTCTCAATTTCGTCTTGATTTTGTTTTCTTTTAAGTATTGTGCGCCATACAGAGCTTTTTTTTTTTTTTTTACTTTAGCGACATGTCCTCTCTGTAAAAGACAGATAAGCTTTGTAAATATTTATGATACCAACGTTAATTGTGATCACCGAAGGTTTAATATGGTAGAAAGAGAGAAATAGGTTGAATCTCGCCCCATGCGTGAACTTCCAAGACTACAACCGAGAAGGCATGAAACAGGTGCGGGAGAGGCGCAACGCGGCACCGGAGGGTGCTAACTTTGGAACGAGTTGTGATTTTCATGATTTGAATAACTCGAGTAGCAACTCTAATTGACTCTATTCTATGATACCATACGACTATGCATTAAGCTGAAACTCTTACTTTTATAAAATCTTCTAGATGATGTGTGTTAAAATAATATATTAATTATTATAGAATTCATTTTTCATTTTTTGCGCAGACGATCTCTCGCTGCATTTTCGGCGCCCCCCATATAACGGCGCCCGGTGCGGTCGCACCGCTCGCACCGCCCTAGGGCCGCCACTGCTCGGCTACCCTGTCAGTCCTGTCAGTCAGATAGGGCTCTTACATAATAAGTGTTTTTTTGGACGTTTATCGTTCTTGTAAGATCAGTTTACAGTTGGTCCCCTGTTTCCCATCTCATGCCTAAGCCGAACATAAATCACAAACAATACGCGAAAATGTTTTGCTAGGGTTTTTCCTTCCTATTTAGCATAGGGATGAGTACAGTAAACTGGGCGTAAGTTCCATCACGCCGTGGAACATAATTTCTTACAACCGAGACTTTTTTCTTGCGCCAAAACCTTGTGACTGTGGTTGTGTCCTGGTACAGTTGGAAACTAGCTTCAGCGAATATTATTTCATAATTTAATTTACTAACAGTAAACTGTAGACAGAATGTTCTGTACATTGATTAAGTCAACTTTCAATTCTCCAAACAAGAGACCCTAATTACTCTTTACCTCATTTAGAGTTTCCTCTATCTGACACACTGAAAACAAACAATTCTAAATACGGTATGATGCTTTTGCTAACAACATACGAGATCTGTATTTCAGGCGTTAGATATGAAGGTCAACGAACCAAAAGGTATCCCAAACTAACAAATAAAGTAGTCAAAGCAATAATCTGGTGTCATTCAAAGAGCTTGCTTACATTTACGCAGAGCTGTTATGCTACGACCTTCTACCATACTCAGAGTTGAAGGGCAAAGAACGAATACCTCCTCTTTTACAACAAATCTGCTTCGAAGTAATTAGAACTTCCTCATATTCTGCGAGTGATCCGTTAATTAACGATATGGGGCGTGTCCAAGTATTTGAATAACTTCCATGATTAAATTCACTTAATTTTATCTTGAGCCTCTTTATGACAAGACTATTGAAGTTTTGGGAAGTTCTGCAATCACTTCGGAAGCTGGAAGGGTAAGATTAACAGCAACATATTAATCCCAGTTTTATTCTCGAGGCAAACAGAAAATTCAAGTACAGGGAAATATTCGTGACAAATGCAAGAGTAACATTAACCAATTGGCGTGCCAAGGTATTAGCTTTCACAAAGTGGTCAGCATGAGACGTTAGATTGCATTACTCGATCGTGTAACAAGATATTCTTGTGACGACATGGACGCCAGTATCTGTATGGTACCTGCCTGGCACTGTCACGGCTTGGACGCAGGGCCTAATGGCCGCTCCAGGCACCTAACAGCAGTTTGCGAACAAACACTATTCAATATTACACTACTGTTTGTGAAAATTACAACGCCCAGAAGGAATCGTCTGAATCGCTCCAAACTAGGAGGGTGTGTGGAACCATAATAAGCGATTAAGACTGCAGAGAGATAGCGTGCACGTAAGCCCCCCCCCCCCCCCAGAGCCCTGTTTTGGGTGACTGGACAAATCGCTGCACAGCCGTCAAGCTTGGAACAAATTAATGATATGTCTTGTCGACGTCAAAGGATGTAATATCAGCAGGCGAGTAAGTACGTACGTGGCAGAATGATTGGTCTCCGGGAAACGGGTTCGTACCGTGACAATGTGGTTCGAAGAAGGGATGCTACGATGGATGATGTGTGTCTGGAACCAGTGGATAGAAGACGGTCGTCCACAGTAACGAGCGTGTTCTGGGCCCAACAACATGAACAACGCGGGATGGCCCCCATCATTATGGCCGAAACCGACAGAATAGCTCGGTCTGCAGAGTTGGCTCGACATTAGAGGACTGCAACAGGCATGGAAATGTCTGCGCTTACGGTTCGACGCCATCAGCTGATGCTGGACTGTAACACGAATGCCATTGCGTAGTATTCTATTGACCAGAAATCACTAACGCATGAGATTTCAATGGTCATGTGAACGCTGTGACTAGCGTGCTGAATGGAAAAATGTAGTATTTTCTGACGAGTCCTGCTTCATCTTGTCCTACAGTGATGGCCTCGTACGTGTTGGACAAAGCCGTGGTGAACATAGCCGGGCAGACTGCATTTTTACCAGTTAGTGGGCATAAGCTACGAACTGAGGACAATCTGAAAAGCAACCGCTATATTAGGGAGGTTTTGAGCTCGAGACACTGCATCTCCTGCAGACAGCTGCGCAGGTCATATTTCAGCAGGACAACGCCCAGCCACATGTGGCGAGGAATTAGGACAAGCCTTGTTTGAAGAACGGTGGGTACCAGTGATTCCCTGAGATGTCGCCCATCGAACATGTCTGGAATATGTTCGGTCCGCAACTTGTTCGTTTTGGTGCTGCAACGACTGTCGAGGCTTAGTGGATGCTCCACGAACCGCATAGCAGTATGTTCCCCAGCATCAAATACAGGATCTCTTTGGTTCCATGCCACGGCGTCTAGAGGATCTGATTGTAGCCGGTGGTGGCCTCACACCGTACTGAATTCTCACGTCGGCGGTCAAAGTGCATGTGTTGTTTTGTATTCTAATTATTAGTGTTTTGTCATGCCCATAATCTGTGGAATATAACACGCTATAGTCACATGTACCCTTCCTGGTGTTGCAAATTTTCACAAAAAGCGTATAATAAGGGTACATTACACGCATAGCAATGTTCAAATTAAATGCATAGTTATTTTCTATTTACCATGACGGATGCAGTGTTAAAAATTTCAGTAACCTTTTTAGAAATGAATTATCAGTTTTAATATGTATGCCTTCATTTGAAGAAAACAATCAGAAATTGTAAAACAAAGTTTTAAGGATTTTGATGTAATGAAATGAACATATATGGCGCTAAGCAGTTCATCAGGTGTAAGAATGTCACGAATTAATGGCTTAATAGTTGGAAAATAATTTTCGTATGATTATAAATATCAGCCAGTTCAATAATTTTCTGATGTAGCCTCTTAATGTCATGATTTTTTCAAATATGAGTTGAGCAGTCTTCTCCAACTCGCACGATCTTGGGCGATCCTCTGTCAGTTAACATCGACAACCCTGCGTATGTCTTTGTCCCATCGATCTGGTGGTCTAGGTCTGGGGTGATCTCTTGGGTTCCATTCTAACACTGTTTTTGTCCACCTACCGTCTTTTCTCCGTGCAATATGGCCGGCCATTGCCACTTGAGGGATCCTGTCTTCTCTAAGATGTCTGTGACCTTTGTAACTGACCTAATGCCTGTTGCTCTTTTCTTGTCTTTTCTAGTTAAGCCTAGCATTGACCTCTCCATAGCTTTTTGTGCAGTCCTTAGTTTACTTTTTGTAAATCCATTTAGAGTACAGGTCTCACAGCCGTATGTCAGCACAGGAAGAATCCACTGGTCATAGACTATTTGCTTTAGATTTGTGGACATTTTAGATTTCAGGATAATTGAATGCCTCCAAAATGCTTGCCATCCCAGCTTGATGCGACGGAAAATTTTGGATCTTATATCACCTCTCATATTTACAAGCTGCCCAAGATAAATGTACTCGTTGACATTTTCTAATGATTCATTATCCAATTGTACACTACCCTCTGTGGCCCATTTGTTACACATATTCACTCTTTGGCCAATTGCTTTACACTCAGAGGTGAGGTCGATAACCAAGGTTTGGAGTTCAACAAGGTCATTAGCAACAAGTGGAATGTCATCAACAAATCACGAGTTGTTAAGTCTTCTGCCATTGATTCTAATTCCCTTTTCCGTCCATTCTAGCGTTGACATTACCATCTCCAAGACAGCTGAAAATAATTTTGCAGAGATGGGATCACCTTGCTTAACACCACTTTCGATGCAGAACTCAGTGGTTGTTCTCTAACATTGACAAAGGCTGAGGAGGTGACGTAGATATTATGGAGCACTCTAATATAAGCTGTATCACGCCATGTTCATTTAAGGCTTGCAGGACAGCCTTGTGACTTATTGAATCAAATGCCTTTTCGAAATCTACAAAGGCTACACAAAAAGGCATCTGATATTCGTTTGCACGACTAATTAGTTCTCGCAGGGAAAAATGTGGTCGATTGTGCTAAAGCTGCTGCGGAATCCTGCTTGCTTAATTGGTTGGGAAAAATCTAGGATGGAACTGATTCGGTTCAACAAGATCTTTGTAAAAACTTTGAACAGAACAGCCAACAACATATAGGTCTGTGGTTTTTTATGTTATGAATACTTCCATTTTTGTGTAGCAGATTGATTTTAGCTTTATTCTATGAAGAAGGGATGGATGCAGTATGTAGGTAGTAAGAGAAGACTTTAGCCAAGTGATTGATAGTTTGTTCGCCAACTAGCTTCAAAATATTAACGAAGAGACCGTCGTCACCAGCGGCCGTTCCTTTTCTCATGTTATCTATAGCTTAACTGACTTCAGATGGAAGTATATTGGCACTGTGGATACATTGGAGAGGGCAGAGAATATCGGAGTTTCCTCCAAACTGCTATATATGTTGCTATAAAAAAATCCGATAAATTCCAAAATTTCATCTTTGACAGTAATTCAGCCATCGTTTCCATCTGTTGCTATTATATGCTTCTTACCGAGTATAAGCTTTCGCTTCACTCTCTTCAAGCCTGTTTTCTTTTCTAGACTATCCCTTACATAGTTTTTGTGGTAAAACTTTATATCAGACTTCATATTTTTCCTCAAAGTTTTACACAGTTCAGAATATCGTTTCATAATCAGACGGAATCTTCATTTCCCTCATCTTGTTCAGGTCTTTTGTTTTGTAGCTGAATTTGCTCTTTGGATATTGTTACGACAGAAGGCGCCAACTTCTTGCGCAGTCCTGACTAATACTGCTGTTAAGTCTTCATCGTTGCTTTCTTGAACTTTTCCTTGGAGCATCCGTTGAAATTCTTCTTTTCTTCGTATAGAAGCTACAAAATACTTCCATCCCGCGTAAGGTATGGTATTGAAGAAATAGCTCAATAAATGTGTAAGGTTACCAAAAAAGTAAAGATTAATTTGTAGAGCGAATAAATGTTACAGGAAATCGTACTACTTAAATCAGCTAAACTGTAATGTATGTTTGAGATTTTCAGAAAAAAATTTTCTTCAGAAAGAATTTTTAACGTGAGCACTATGAACATATTGCAATTTTTCTTATGGGGATACATTACCTTTACGAACCCAGTATACTTTGAAATCCAAATGACTAAATCTAAAATCCTGATGTTCGCCCTGTTGACTCAGAAGGTTGAGGATCCGGCGCTGACGCGGGGTTGGCGTTCTTGCTAATCAGGACTGGGCGAGGAAGGTAGGAGAGGTGGTCGTGCACAATTCATAATCACCATATTGTCTAACAAACTCCTGGATTAACCCTAAACCTGCCCGCCGTGCGTATGTAATGAGGGCAAAGCACACTGCTGTTCGGGCTTCAAGCTTGGCGGCTACTTACACTTTCTTCCGAAAAGTAGACCTGAATAGACCATGTATTACCCTCTCACACACATCAGAAACAAGACGCTACACTGGACACACACGGCACCGTAGTCATACACTTAGTAACATGACCTTTTCAAAATGGGGAAGGCAACGGAAAAAACACCATTATTACATTTCCCCATTTGTTATGGATAGGTAAACCCGTCAATCATGACCTTTTATACTGAAATACCTGATGTCGTAAACATTTTTGATGTATACATGGGTATCGACTGATATACAATGATAAAGAGACCATAAATTATGAACAACTGTAAGGAGAACAAAACCATGCAGACAGAAAGAACAACAATACAGGCAATTTACAATATTAAATTAGGAATTTTTTTAACTTAAAATCAATTTTGCATTTGAAGATAAGGTTTAAAAAACACCTGAAATTAACAGAAGTGATCAAAAGATTTGCTGAAAGTGTATACTGATATTCATTTAGTAACATTTCGGAGTTTATGACAAATTATTATTACCCACCATCATCATTTATTCTGATGAAGTCGCCATACATTAGTGATTAAAAATCTGAAAATTAATTCTCAGGTGTGTATCTGTACGTGAGGATAAATAACGAAAATTAAATTCCGTATAAATTTAAATAATCGCTGGACCAGTGTGCATATTGTTTGATTTGAGTTCTGGACAACGTGGTTTCAAGTTCCATTCAGTCTTACAGTTATGGTTTGGCTTTGATTGTAGAAAGTGATCCAGGTGACTATAGTGATGGCGTTTCAATAATCCAATCTCTCTCCATGTCAACGAGCCAGGAATGTTAGAAACCAAATGTCAACTAGGACCTCCAGAAACTAAAGCCAGATGAACAGAGTGCGTTTTTTTTTTACTTATAACTTTACGCCTCGTCGACGTCGAGGTCATTAGAGGCGGGTTGGGACTAGGGGTGAGGAACTGTAAAGAATTCGGCCATGCCCTTTTTGAAGGAATCATCGCCTGGAGTGATTTGGGGAAACTAAGGATAAACAAAAATCCAGATGCCAGGACGGGAATTCGAACCGGCGTCTTACCGAATGCGATGCCAGAGCGTTAACGAATAGACAGTGAATTCAATCCTATAATCCCGGATACAAGCCCGTTGTTTTGACCAAAAATACTGCTGCAATGTTAATATTTTTTGATTTTTGAAAAAAAGAAAAAAAGGAAATACAAAAAATTTACATGTAACGCCAACACTGTTGCTTTTGGCAACATAACCTAATTGCATGAAATTACTTCGTTTCTGGATCTGAACGTGGAATGTTAAATACAAAAGCAAATTGGTAATAAATATCAGTAACAAACAAATACCGTTTGGACCAATATCTTTAGTGATAATGGGTGATATCTCGCATACTGCAATGACTATGATTTTGTTAACATTCGTCACTTTTTTAACGCAAAATGGAAAAGCAATATGAAGAGAGACTAAAGCTAACTTAACAGTATCGCACAAGACTTTGATTTCAGTTACTAAGTTCGGAAAATGGAGCCATGCATTTGACGAGCTGCATTGTTGGAGATATATATACAGTATATGACAAAAATTCAGTCTTTAAAAAAACCTAATCTGCGTCTATTATCTTTCAAATTCCTGATTATATTGTAGTTTGAAGCGGTAATTTTAGTATTAGTTTGATGTCCCATTTCAACATGATGAAATTCCTTCAGTTCAGAATGATATACATAAGCAGGTATAAAATTGTGTGAGTCTATACTGTATCATAATAAGGGAAGATTATAAATGCTTTTCTTTTCCAAATATTATTCATTTAAGGAAGGATAGAATTCGTACAAAATACATGGGAGATTTATGAGTCGTTTTTGGAAACTCGGCTAACGGCCATTGGTTCCCGTAATGGAACTACATTCCGTCTGGAAGTGGGACTGACAGCTTGCAGCCTAGTGGCACGTGGCATGGGAGCGAGTGAGCGGAATATTCAACTAGAGACTTGTTTCCCCTTTATCTACACATTCATCCTTTGGCCAAACAACAGCGATGCGAAATTTGCAGTGGAACTTATGCCTATGGTAGTCAGTAAATTTTATAGCTAACTTTTTACTGCTTTCGATTGCTTTTCTCCCATATATTTCACAAGAATGATTATCTAAAACTGTGTAAAAGGGTTGTTGAGTTGTAATTGTACCTGCTGTTTGGAAGAGAACATACTAGTCTTTTCCTACAAAAATCAGCATCTGCTTCAAGTGATGCAGCCTGTTTGCACGAACAGGGCACTAAGACTGGATGATTAGGATTCATGCAATACTTACCAATGAACTCATAAGGGATTGTTCCAAAGCACCATCAGAGACTTCTGATGGTAGATAAGTGGTCTTTAAGGCAGCTGAAACAGAAACAATCAACGATATGGAAAGACATAAGATACCTGAAAGCCACTGGATTTTAACAACTGATTGAAAATGTAAGAAACAGTTCCCTTATTTAGGAAGTAAAACTTCAACTGGTAACTGAATGAAGAACTACAGTGGAGAAAAGATCCTTTTTCATAAAGGTAAATGTTTTGGTTTCAAACATTAACGTGGGAATCAGAAAGACCTTTCAAAAACTGTACGTATAGAATACAGCACTTAATGGAAGTGATGCTTGAACCTAAGAGATACCAGAAAGACGAAAAATCGAAGCATTTGAAATATGGAGCTTTTAAAAGATTCTGAGAATTAAGTGAACATAAACTGTAAGAAATAAAAATCTTATTAAAGTGATTGTCAAGGAAAGAAGTTTGTTTAAAAATTGCGCAGAATAAGTAGATAAGAAGGTAGGTAAAATTTTGTGATATGCTGGCTTGATTAACTCGTTAGTAGAGGGAAGAGTCGATGTTAAGAACCAAATGGTGAGACAAAGATTAGACTACACGAAGCAAATAACTGAGAATGTAGTTTACAATGGGTAGATGGGTATGCTTGGATTAATAGATCAGCTCAGGATAGGAAGAGATAAGAGGATTGCATCAAATCAATAGAAAGACTGATCACAGTAAAAAATAACAAAATTTCGCATTGTATTCATTATGTTTACGGTTGAACAAAAAAGAGAGGAAGACATTACATTTACGAAGCAAGTGGCAGAAGCAATTGAGATTGAGGATCCACTGACAACTTAATAACAAGTTCGAAATACAACAACATAATTACGGTGGAATATTGTTTGAAGAAGAGAAGGCCAAACAGACAAATTCTGGATATAATTTTAGTAAATATTTGGAAAGAATTTTATTTGAGCAAGAACTGATTACCTTCCAGTTAGGTTATAGAGTCGCAATGGGATGACATGGTATATTTATAAGCAGGGGCGTAGCTACTATGGGGCTAGGCGGTGCAGTGCACCGGGGCCCTCACGCTCAGGGGGCCCCCAAGCATACCTCAAGGGGCCCCTAAGCGCACCTCTAGGGGCCCTCAAGTGCAGTTTAGAGGGCCCACAAGCCTTCACTGCAAACTGGCGAACTTTTTTTTTAAAAAAAGCTCTACCGTAGTCTAAGGGGCCCCTGAGAACACAGGATCCCCTCACTAAGGGCCCTCGCTGTGCTCAGGGGGGTCCCCTACCAGCACACAAAGCAAAAAAAAGGTCGCCCGTCTGGCCTGAGGGCCCAAAATAAATTTTTTGCACCGGGGCCCTTGTTGACCTAGCTACGCCACTGTTTATAAGTGCTTATTTCAACTTAATTCTTTCTTATTAACACGAACTACTCTTAGTTGTGCTGTTAATGTGTATGTAGCTCGGGAGAAACAGTTAACCTTTGCTGTTTATTTGCTTTAACGTTGCGTCAACTGACCTAGCAACTTATAATCTACATATTTCATAACGAACAGAAAAGACTGATGTTGATGATGTATTTAATGTAATGACAAGGCAATAATTGCATAAATTATTAATATAGGATTGAATTTGAGCAAAGGTACAATAAGAACAGAGAGAACGATTGCTAGGAAGATGAATAAACGCAAATGTGAAGAACGGTTTTCGCTATTAGAATGAACAAGAAGACAAAAGAATGAAGACTTTCCCGGCGTATCAACTGTGTTAATAGTTATCAGATAATGGATTAGTCTGATGAATAAACTGGGATAACTGAGAAGAATGTCTTAAGACATTAATTAATACTTTGGTTTAATAAAATCACATGGAGAAACTTTGTCTAAATTAGAAGCAGACACAGAGTCAATTTTTACACGTTCCAATTTTAGTAACCCAGTCCTAAATTGGCTTCCTATAAATTCTCCAACTGATCTTACTTTTCTGTTTCCCAAGTGATGAAAGTCATCCACAGATCTGTGACCGTCACGTAACTACTATTTTTCTTACAATTTAAGTAATGTCTTCATGTGTTAAGACAGTTAAATCCTTGTCACAATTTAACCCAAGATATGAATCAAGTCTCAAGCTACTAATATTAAACAAGTCGTAATACTCACGGTTGATGAACATTAAAAAACTCTTCTACTATCTCCAAAAAGGGAACTTAACCAGGAAGCAAGAATCTATATATTTCATACAGCACATCCTGACAAGATATGTTTTCATCTAGAAAAATGTGTTTAATACATAGGGCCCAACATATAGATTATCGATGTTTAAGATTAAATGATATGGTATGTTAATAACTTATAATAACGCATAGTGAGGTATATAGTAGGATTGTGTGCCACATTCTTAATTTTTCCATTCCAATGCATTATTAAGGACAATTATTTATTTCTCATTGAACAGTATTTACGTGTATGAATTAAATGAACATGTAAGCTAGCAAGTGGTGTATTAGAAAAAAGCAGAATTGTTCTGAACCACAACCTGCCCAACCAACAATGAGATGTAAAGAAATTAATCAGCAAGAACCATATAGGTAATAGGTTTGTTTAGCAAGTAAAGCTACCGAGGGTGTAAGCACAGCGTGGTCTTATTCCCGTAAATACCATCTGCGTAACTGTCCAGGACCAATGGTCTTTCAGAGGAATGCCAGTACAAATAATTTGCAGTGATAAACTACCATCTTTGAGTGAAGAATTTTCGAAAGTGTTTTGAGAGGCAACGCTATAATACTTTACGGCGTGGGGAAGTAAATGTTATAAAAACTTTACGGACACATAGTCAAGGGACACGCATAGGGGGATTGGTAAAAAGGAAGCTGGGCGAATTAAATGCTTGTCTAATAAGAGCGAGCAGGGGATCAAAAGCACTGGTGAATATGTTCTCGCCAGTTGCGAGAGGATGCAAGAGGGAATCGTCACTAATGTTGTTATTTTTCCTTGCTTGTGCTCAAGGCGAGAGATAATATTTAAAAGTCTTTCCCGCCAAGACGGAGTGGATGATTGCGCCTGTAAAGGAGGGAGAAACACAGAAAAGAAATGCGCTTACTCTTGAAGCGTCGAGAAGAAAGTTTGTGGTTTGGCCAGTAACTGGAAGCTCCAGTCTATTTGGGGATGAGGTGTTGCAGTGGTATCAGAGTTGTATACATACATATCACATAGTATTTTAATGTGATCTCACCAAAGTGAATCATGGCAGTGCTAAGTTTTATGTAGTGGTTTTACTATCCACGCAATCTACGTTGCAGTATCCATACGCCGAATACACGGTAAATTTACTGTGTAGACTTCCGCGGTCGTTGTCTATATTATCTTGGTTCTCCGGGTGGAGTCGCGTCGATTTATTAAAATCTAACGTTTCAGTCATCGTGCAAAGGACTCTGATGAGAGCCACAGCACGATGGCAGAAACGTTAAGTTTTAATAAATCGACGCGGCTCCACCCGTTGAACCAACAAGGTAAATTATTCATAAGCCACTTCTCTGCAGAGATATTTGTAAATTAAAGAATGAGCTCATGTTTTTTGTTGAAACTTTCATTGTTTTGAGCTAGGCCGAGTGGAATGGACAAGGTATTTAACTATCTCACAACATAAATATCACTGAGTTGAACCATTACATGCTCAGTCATGTCTCAAGCCACTAGTTTTTCTCTTGATAAGGTATCAGTTATGTTTGATGCCTGGAAATACGTACGTACACATCTACGTTTCATGTAATTGTTATACTGATTTCCATATAATTTCGTGTAACAGTGAGTAGTAGCATACGATGTTTCTTTTTAATCTAATAAATGTTTGATACTTGTGAACCTTGAACGAATGTTAAAATACCAGTTTATCTCCAAAATTAATAATCAATGAGCTTCAAAATTTCAGAGACGATAATAATTGAGGATAAAATAAATAATCCATCATACGCCACTTAATAACCCTGCAGTTGCAAACTACATGTGGTTTATTCAACAATACCAGACGTCATCTCAACTAGGTGAATTTCCTTGTAGTAAATCCTTACTCTGAGGATGATTGGTCTGACGTACTAGTACCTAATCTCACAATCATTCACTGATTTGTCCGTCATTATCACACTACACAGACAGCTAGGGCGTAATAGGAGAGTAGTGTGCTCTATAGCAGGGTTTTTCAAACTCGTAGCTCCACGTTGGCGAACCTTCTTAAGAAAACTGTAGCCTCGCATTCGTGGGGACGCGGGTTCGAATCCGCGTCCGGGCATCCAGATTTGGATTTTCCACGGTTTGCTCAAATCACTCTAGGCGTATGCCAGAATGTTTCCTTAAAAAGACCACGGCCGGATTCCTTCCCGTTCCTTGTCCCCAACCCCATCCCGCCTCTAATGACCTCAAAGTCGACGAGGCGTAAAGCCATAAGTAAAAAAAAAAAAAAAAAAAAAAAAAAAAACTGGATTTTTATTTAAGAAATAAGGATTTTTGTCTTAAAAAGTAATGCAGTCACAAAGAGCAATATGTTATTAATTAATTTGATGGATGATCTTGTTTCTTGATCCAAGTTGAGTCGATTTTAGGAGCAATTTTGCTCATTTTCAATTTCAATTCACCATGTTGCGTCACCTCTCGAGATACCCAGTCAGCAGCCATAAGGTAAATCTCGTCGCGAACCTCCTGCGATGAACTGGTGAACCCCAGGGGTTCGCTTACCCTACTTTGAGAAACCCTGCTGTAGAGGGTTCTAGAAAGAAGTATTCCTATTGAATCGGCCATAGCACGCCGTATTCAAGGCTAGCGTTGACTAAAATAAAGATTTCATTATATTAATTAACTCTGGGTAGTTTGAGAAAAAGGAGCGAAGTGAATCATTAGCCTGGTTTTTCTGGCGGTGCTGCGACCTGAACAGACTTCAAGGCCTCAGATTGTGCTGACAAACCAAGCGATAGGGAACGAGTACCAGAATGGGCTCGTAAAGTTTCCACTACGTATATGTCAGCAGACACCTAACTGATAAAGTAACCAGTTCGTAGAGGCCAAAATGAAATAAGTGGCCACAGCGCTCAAACAGTATACAATACGAAAACGTCACATTTTGTATCATGTCCAGCTAATGATAATTTTTATCTTTATCCCTACAGCACAATTCACGTTAAACTGACTTCTAAATAATGTGTTAGGCAATAAATATTTAAAGATAACCAAATTATCCATCTTTATTCAATAGAGAATCCAAAATAGTATCTCTACTGTTCTTTGCTGTAGGGTGGAGAAAAGAAGTGGTTCCCTAGGAAACGATCATCATAAAGCGAAGGTTACTGTTCTATATAAAATAGCAGTTATAGCGGACAGGGAAAAAGTCCGTCGCATTGGTTACTGGGTATGTTATACCAATAGCGGCTGCCGGCTTCGACGTTTTTTCCATCAATCTCCGTGTGCGCTTTGACTCGTATAAATACTGTTCATTACCCCAGTTCTTTTAACTCTGCGACAGTCTCGAGGCTCTTTATGCCAGATGACACCTCCATGTATTTCGATGAGCTGACGGAAATGTCTCAAAAGTGCATCCAGACCCTATCAATACAACCAGCGTATTGGCGTTAGGGTAGGAAAAGCAATATCAAAAGAGGTGGGAGAGAATATGGCAGTGCCACAGTGTAGTGTATTCATGATTTTGATGAATGATTGTGTTGATGATTTACAATCAGAATCTAGGTTGTTTACAGATGACAACGTTATATAATAAGATCAAATCTGGAGAAGACTGAACAGTTGTAGGATGACGCGGATGAAATGTTTAACTGGAAAGTCAACATGGAGCGAAAAAAAAAAAATGAAAGAAGAGTCACCTTATTAGGGACACAGAGAGAAAACTAAAGGTTGTTTATGATTATATGATTTGGACTGAATTGCTCGTTTAACGGTTGAGGTGTAACATTTGATTATAAACCTGACTAGGCAGGTCACATTTTGGCAGGTGGTAGGAAACGGTTTAATAATTCTTCACTTACTGGAGAGGTTGATGAGAGGATGTACCAGAGAAGTTTGTAATTGGGTTACAAATTTTTGGCAGACCAATGTTTTAATATGTTAGTGTAGTTTTGGGACCCATATTTTAGTTTATAAATACAGGAGTTGGAGGGGGTACAAAGGAGAGCAGCTAGATTTGTTTATGGAAATTATTGCAGGACCCAGTAAGTAACTGGTATGATAAAGGAGATTAATTGGGAGTCAATGGAAGGCAGGAGAGTGTTGAAAAGAGTGCTGAGAGTGTACAAGGCGTATGTTGGTGATGAATCTTGGAAGGATATTGGTCGAAGAATTAGGAGTAATGCATGAGCACAAGTTGGCACTCTATTTCATGCACAATGGAGTGGGAATTTTTTTTTCCACGGATAAGGGACTAAGGGTGTCAGGGATTCGAAAAATTACAACTGTAAGTAATAATAATAAAATAATAGAACCTGGAGGAATTTAAAATTAGAAAATGGCAAAAGTAGTCGCATGGGAGAAGTCACATTCAGAGTATATAAGATGATAAAATAATAATAGAGGGGTAAACAGATTACTGCAAAAACTGCAACCGGACCAAGCGCTCCAACGCTCAAAATGTAATATTCATTATCACAATTATTTTGTGGATATGTTTTTATTACATATTTTTTTTAAAGCCTTCCTTTAGCTACGTAATAACGGCGTAGCGCTGAGTCATAAATACAGTAGACAGTTTATCAAAGCTGTGATGTAAGCTAAGCGACCGAAGGACTCAGGATCAAGACTTAGTTTATTTGTTTGAACAGCAGCAGTATTAGAAATTTGAATCAGGTTTTGACTGTTTACGCTGCCTGTAATTGGATCGAGGAAGATTTTGGTCAGTCGACTATTACAGAAACTGTAACAATTACCAATGCACTTAGTTAACCCATAACAGCCATAGCGGCAGTTGTGACCTTTTACGACATGCACTGTATTTAGTATTTCGAACTTCTAGCGATTTCCGTTCTAAAATTGATCAATAGCCATTCAGATGACGGGAAACTACGATTAATTTAGGGAGGAAGTCTCAAAATAAAATTGTGTGAGTAGCACATTCAATAAATAACATATAAACTTTGTGTCACCATAATCGTTTAGTATTCTGTTTAGTGCTTGTGAGTTTGATTAAAATAAGTATTACTATAAAATTTATTAAGTAATGCAAGAAATTTATGAGTCTATGATTTAAGACTTGACAACGCCTTACTGCTTTTGAAATGATGGAAGATTATGTAAACTGTTCCGCTGTAAATACGACAGATGCGACAAGAGGAAACAAACTAACAGGAATAATTAAGAGACAATCACGCTTCGCTTTGATAGCGAAGGTTGTCGGAACAATAGCGACTGGGTCAGCTGTTGCTGCTTCCTTTGTGTCACATGCTAGTCGGGTTTCCACGTATAATTAGATGTTGCTTAATCTGGTTTCCAGTGTGCACTGCGCTACGACTATTTTGCCAATAACAGATTGGATATCACTGTCTAATAATGAAGGGACGCAAAGTGCTCGACATGGTCGCCGCATCTTACAAGTGATCTTCGTGCTTACTCTAAGTCCACATTTTTGCTTTACTCTCTTATTAGTTACAATTGGCAAACCACTGCCACTTTAACGTTGTTTATTATCATAAACAATTGGTTGCGCAATTTAAAACGCCGATTTCCCAGTTCCGAATTTAATTGTTAAAACAATTTCCAAAATAACAGAAAATCTGGATTGGCTGTTACAGAAGATATCTACAGTTCAAGGCAATTTTACAACGTTTGTCTTAATTATGAAGCATAGATGAAGTTACAAATAGTTTTAATGGGCGTAACGGTTCGTTGAAAGTGTCGTTCCATAAATTATTATTATAACTTTCTTCAGTATTAGACTCTAGACCAGTGTTTCCCAACCTTTTTTAGGTCATGTCCCACTTTTAACATTTTTTTGCCCCCCATACATAATTTTCGAATAAAAAAAATTATTTGTTATTAAATAAACTGATA
Source organism: Vandiemenella viatica (assembly GCA_031002005.1). NCBI lineage: Eukaryota > Metazoa > Arthropoda > Insecta > Orthoptera > Morabidae > Vandiemenella > Vandiemenella viatica. The sequence goes on along the minus strand of JARYHS010013630.1, from coordinate 290,224,440 downwards.
TAGGATGGTTTTTGAAAGAAAACACTTTAATATTGTCATAAAACACAGTAAGTAAAATTAAAAATCATATAATCAAATACTAAAATTCAAAAGATTTTTAATAAAGATTTATTATGGCAATTTAGTGTGTCCCTTTTAAGAATTTGCATTTTTGCTATATTTTTTACCTGTATCTAGCATTGCATTTAAATAACCCGAAGAGAAAACGGTAAAGTCGTATCAAGTCAATTTCTAAAATGCCCCCCTAAAAAAACCAAATTGCCCCCCTGTGGGGCGTGGGCCCCACGTTGGGAAACACTGTTCTAGACCAAAAATAAATTTATATTTCACTTAGGATCGTAGAAGATTTAATAGAAATTTTTTTTGTATATTTTTTAAATGTTCTGTGTATAACCTGACAACAGACTACTGTCCAGTATCGCATAAAGCAGTTAGCAACGTGTTATTAAAATTTTTGTTGCTCTTCCTCACTTAATTGAATGAAGTATTGCTCCGTGAGGGTAACAGACTTTATTTACTTTCTTATTTGTTTAAACGAACATTCCTGCTTGGCGTTGCCACTATTTGTATCATTTGTCGATAGAGCTTTATTTCTGACAAGAAATAAGATAAAGCATTGAGTAATTGTACTAAATGTCTTACGAATGAATTTAAGAGCCGAGAAACTGTGCAGGATCACCGCTGAAATCGCGTAGCTTGCGTGGTTTCATTTTATGCGTTATTTGTAAACACTACCATTGTTAGGTGTTTATAAAAATCGTCAACACCATGGATGATAGTGACCCAATATTTCAGTATATCTCGCTGACACATTACTTAAAGCAACAGAGTATAATACGTATGTATTGTTGTTTTTGTGGTGGTGGTGGTGGGGCTTAAGGGCGCGTCGACGACGGAGTCATTAGCGCCCAAATACGTATGTAGTTATCGTACTTGCTAATGGCATGCGAATAGCTTATTCATATGAACCTTTGTTCCTGGTGCGAACTGACGCAGCGAAATAGCAACACACAATGGAGTCCGAAATACTGTGTTTTTCATTACTGTCCATATTACGCAATCGCTAAGACTCTTAATTTTAAAAACACTTTTCACTAGCTTATTTGTAGCAGTAAAGTGTATCAAAGATAGTACAACATTGTGATTACATGGAAGCACTATTAGCTGGCTTAATGGTTGCAAATACTCGCCCCCAGAAATAACTTAAGAACTATTGAACGTTATTCGCTTGTCGAAAACAAGCCTAAAACCAGCTGTGTTCTGAAGAAGCAGATGACATGATTTCTCTTGATCTTCGTACGTTACATCCGCAACAAGCCCTCATCACTGTTTTGCGCAAACATGCAGGAGTAACAGGAACGCAAAATAGATAAGAGATTTTTCTGTTAGAATAACACATCCAGTCTCTTTATGGTATAGCTGTGTATAAATCGATATATTTTTCAACTTATAAGCAATCCTTCTAAATAAACAAAAAAAATGTAAAGTTTACCTGGTTGAAACGGCTTGTCTGGTTAGTTTGTAAGTCAGTATTTTCTACGGTGCGTAAATATTGGAAAACAGTCATATAAAACTGTTTGCAAATATTTTCAGTGGATTTTACTTTCTGCATTCCCTCGTCGAGTAGAGCCAAACAGACTCACGTTGTGGTATTCTGGAGGACGCAGGTTCGATCTCCTCCCTGGTCATCCACATTTCAACAACTATCCATAGCTGTCCGAAACACTCCAGATGATTTCCGAAACAGTCCCTCAAGAATAGATTTCTTCCAATTTCTTGTCCTCAACCCACTCGTGGCTTCAATGACTTCACCGGGTGTTTTATCAACTCATTATTTCTACTCGTCAGGCAACAACAACGTGATTTAATACGTCCTCGTTTCCGTTAAATCTTATGTATAAGTACGTATTTCCGTTCCTTTACCTCCTAACCAAATTCCAACAGAATCTACAGTAATTCAATTTCGTAATGATTTTCTGTCATTTGACATTTTTATCTTAAAAAGCTCTTCGTTTCCAAAAAAATATCCTTCTGTTGGCTCAACGTTACAATTTATATACACTCCACTTTTATTAACACTTTTTATCACACTAAGCTAATAATGGAACTGACGATATTCAACGACCGGTCTCAACTGAAAACATTATATTTTCTTTGTTCCGATTTTAGTAAAGGCAAAAAAAATTTTTTAGGATCTCTGTAGTATTGTTACCCCCAGCATGACTCTAAACAACCGAGTGTTTTAGTGACTGGTGCAATTTTAAACAGTGTGATCTGAGGGAAACACTGTTTATGCAGAATTTCAAATAACGGGGCAGGTGCGAATCAAATCTAGCGCATCTAGCGTTCAGTACTCTAATTGGCTAAACGTAGTTTCTTCTACGCTGTTATACTATCGTTTCGTTAAAATAAAATTTGTTATATGTTATTTAGAATACAAGGCACTTTGAATTATGTGCAGACTTTTAAATAAGATTATATTAGTATACAATATCTTATTGATAGTGTGTCCTAAAGCAGCCATAATACGGACTTGATATTAGCATAAATAAGACAAAAGTAATGATTATTGGCAAAGATAATAAACTTCAATGTCATATTTTGATCAACCAGAAGACCGTTGGATGTGTACTACAGTAAATAGACGATGAGATCCATTTGATGAAGTAAAGTTACGTATTGGTAAAGCCAAGGCTACTTTCAATAAAATGAACAAATTTTTAAAAGTTGTAGTTTAACAATAACCATAAAGGTAAGAATTTTGCATTGCTATGTGTTCTTTGTCTTTCTGTACGTTGTTGAAACGTGGACGTTAACGGAAACAACCATTAAAAAGTTAGAGGCTTTTGAAATGTAGCTCTATCGAGGAATGTTGAGGATACCATGGTCAGACCACACCACAAATGCTGAAGTGCTTCGGAAAATGAAAAAGAAAAAAGAAATGAAACAGAAATATTGAACAATGCTGTAAAAACAAGTAAGGTACAGTACAATACCTTGGCCACCACATTATGAGGAACAACCGTTACCAACTCCTACAGTCTGTTCTACAGCGTATAATACCAGGAAAGAGAAGTGCTGGTAGGAAAAGAACTTCCGGGATTAAAAAATCTGAAAACCCGGACCTCTAAGACAACTACGGAGATAATCCGAGCATCAACTAACAAAGACGGCCAAGATGGTTGCTGACATCCGGTACGGACTTGAGGAAGTATATGGAAAAATAATCTCAAAATAAAAACAGTTGCTTATTTTACTAACAACTTAAATTATATTGGTATTTACCGTTGGAATGTAGGATATTCAGAAAAAAATTAAAGTTCCTGGATAGTTTCGTCTTTGAGACTCCGCAACAAAGAAGGTTCAAATATTACAGTTTTGAGGGACTCTCGTGTCTTTATTTTTCAATGAAAAAATATTGAGAAAGTACTAATCTTCTATTGGATAATCTCTGAACACTGATACCTCACCTATACCTTTATCGATCCAGTTTATATCTGTAAAACCCCAAAACAATAAAATTTTACAATATTTTGAAAATGAAATATTATTTTGCGTCAGCAAAACATATTTAATGTGCATATTTGAAGTTTGAATCTTCCTTACAGATGACATACGACTATCAATGTTTCACCTGAGGATAAACAACATCGACTTAAATGAAAGAAGTAGCCACGTAAAGCAGACAGTGGAATGCTACAACGAAGAATATGAAGAAAATCTAGGGTCGGAAACATTTTTTTGTGCTAGAAGTTTAATTTAATCTAATTGTGATGGAGCACGCGCTCTAGTGGCAATTCCCCTTGTCATCCGGTTACCCCTTTTTTATTTTATTTTTTATTATCTTATATAATTTAAGTGTTAAATTCCTCCCGCATCTACTTTTGCGATTTACTAATTTTAATTTTAAATTCCTTCAGCGTTTTTGGTAAATCATTCATCTCTTTACTTGGTAATTTGTTTCAATCTCTACCACCCTTACCCACAAAAGAAAATTTTTCCACTCCCTTGTGCATGAAATCGAGAACCAGCTTTTTATATATATAGTGCTTAACGTCTCTTAATAGTGAGGTCTTTAGAGACGCGCCAGCTTGTGGTCGTCGTCATCTTTCGCCTTCAAAGCAATAATCCTAATTTTTCGATCAATATCCCTCTAAGCACCGTCATCAACATATGCCTTGTACATTTCCAGTACTCTCTTCACCCTCCTTCGTTCCTCCAATCACTCGCGATTCAGGTCCTTTATCGTATCAGTTGCTGACTGGATCCTGCGAAAATATGCACAAACAAATCTATCTGCTCTTCTTTGCACACTCTCAAATTCCTGTATTTGATCACCAAAATGTGGGTCCCAAACTACATCACCATATTCAACCACTGGTCTGGCCAAAGTTTTGAAACCCAATTCCATAATTTCTCTGGTACATGCTCTCATTCGCCTCTCCAGTAAATTAGGGATTTTATAACTTTTTCCTACCACCTGCCCGATGTGCTCTGCCCAGTTAAGTTTATCATCAAAAGTTATACTTATATACACTTCAAGCCTTCAGCAAGCAATTCTTATCCCACCCTATTGCATTTAAATATCTTATTATTAAACAAATGTAGGATTTTTAAATAATATAATATCCATAAATACAATTTATTAATTAGTAAATAATTACAGTTTATTCATAATTGCAACATTATTAATAAATATTTATCTTTATAAATCGTACTATGTACTGGATTCTACATTTAACATATCGTGCAGTAGCGCTATCGTCCATACGGCTTAGCGCTTCCCACTCTCCACGCTTTATATCAAGAAGGGTTAAATCTATGAAATATTGTATATAACGAAAATGTAGAGAATTTTATGCTCTAAGATTTTTCAAATAACTCAAAATAACATTTCGAGTAAAGGAAACAAGATATTTAAAACCAAAACGGTTGTTTGTTACCTTTGACCTTGAATATCTTGGCTAGCGTACACGGGATTCCATGAGAATTTTGAGCCAATTTATAAAATGTTAAAACATAGGTTTACGCAAATTTACGTAATGTTATCTTTCATTCCGAGTCTGAATCCTTGTTTGACTGGACTAGAAATGAATTTTTGAAATCTGTCTGTAAAATATGTAACTATGGTCTGAGTGTGATAAGTGTATTTTGTGTTTGTGTAATATATAGTTTATGAGGAGACCGTACCGGCATTCCTCTTGAAGATCTCAGTCAGGACGGCGGGTATGCGAGGACCCGTGAGCAGAGCCTCAGCGCACTCAACAAAAATAAAATAAAAGAACAAGATGAATTTAAATTATAGTAATTAATTTTATAACATTCGGATGATTGGAGGTTTTCATTTATTTAGTTACGAAAAACAGGAATCATTGCTGAGGTTTGATTCAGTCCCTGCTTGCGGGATACGTGGCAGTTTTCCGCAAAGGTCAGAAACATATGCATATTTCCTTGATTTGTTGAAGTATCTAAATGTTATATTTCTACTAAATTTTCTTATTTATAGAAGTTGCTACTCTGAGTTGAACAGGAGAGAAGAAAAATATGCGAGGTGTCATAACAAGGATATCAGGCGATTGTTTCACTAGGATAGATAAAAATAAACTGAACCACGAATTTATTACAAATCACTTTATATGCAAAGAGAAGTAAAAATTATTCAGCTATATAAATACGCCACCTAAAAATATTACTAAAATTCACGTGCACATATGTAATGTCTCAAAACGTGTGGTCTTACTTAGGATGAAGGGGTACGTGTGGTATGCGAAACTTTTGTTGTCAATTATTACAACTACAGTGAAACAATTCATGTGACTAGTATGCGCATACAGTGACTAAAGAGCTCATAATAGAAAAACTAGTGATCGAACATACGCCTTTTTCACTAGGAACAGAAATAAATCGGGAGGACGTTTACTGTTAGTCAAAGATTCTATCTGTAGTGCATACTGATGAGTTCTACTGTAATTGTGAATACTATTGTTAACATTAGCAGGTAAACAAATCGGAATTAGGTATTCCGAGGCTGAAAATGGATTTACATTTCGTCTTCATGTTTACCCGCGTTGCATACAATCAGCTAACTGGATCCTGGTGTAGGTACGTGCCACCACGGCCACCACTCGCTCGGATGGGACGCCGCACTCTACACACAATAACGGTAAATGAAACACTGACAAAGTGGACAGCAATACAAGCCTTCCGATATTCTATCTTTACACTTGACTCTATAACAGAAGCTTTCTGGCTTGATTCTTGAATGATTGATCAAGAAAAACAAAAATACTTTTATGGCGTTTGTTGACTCAGAAAGATCTTTATATAACGTTAAGAGACCAGATGTTCAAAATTTTAAAGAAGTCTAAAATATCGAGATAAAAGAATACAATTTATATAAGAATCAAGTGGTTATAAAAAAAGTAGAGACTCAAGAGAGAAATGCATCAATTAAAAAGAGTGTCAGACAAGGTTGTAGTCTATCCCCACTAATGTTCAACTTGTATGTTGATGAAGCAATAAAGGAAGTAAAAGAAAAATTTGAATGTGAAATGTTCAATGAGAAAAAATCAATATGCTACGATTTGCTGATGACATTGTCCTGTTAACAGAACAGGCTGAGGATATTGAGAACTTAATGAAAACCTGAACAAAATATTAAAGGAAGAATTTGTACTAAATATAATCCAAACCAAGACAAAAGTGATGAAATGTAGCAGAAATGATACCAGTAATAATAGATTAAATTTTAAAATAGGGTCGCATGCAATAGGAGAAGTAATGTAATTCTGTTACTTACGAAGTAAAATTACAATTGATGGCCGATGATGTTAGAAGCAATAGCACTAGCAAAAAGAACCTTCTTAAAAGAGAGGAATTTCTGGTTTTAAATATTACTCTAGGGCTCTGAAAGAAATGTTTAAAACTATGTGTGCAGAATAAAACTTTACGGTAGCGAAATATGGACTTTAAGAATGCGAGAAACGAGGAAAATTAAAGCAATTGAAACGTGGTACTATAGAGGGATGTTAAAAATAAAATTCTTTTACTGGATCTAACTTATATTTACTCCAAATTCCCCCCAAGGCATTTAGTTCATTGTATTCAATAATTTCTCAATATTCTCGCGCAGTTTTGCTAACAGGACAAAGTTATCAGAAAATCGCAGCTTTCTGATTGTTTTAACCTAAGCTCTTTGGAACATTGAAATCTATCTTTTACTTCCTTTATTGCTTCCTCTGCATACAAGTTGAATGTTATTGGGAATAGAGAAATTAAATTTGTGTACTTCAAGCTAGGAGACACAGCTATAACTCAGTCTTCTCTCGGAGTAGAATTATATTTTTGGATCTGGTAAGTACTATAAAGGATTAATAAACATTTTAAGGTCTACAACAATGTATTTTGCTGCAAAAATTAGTATTACATTGATATTATACATGAATGATAAAGAAACATTAAATTTTTCTGCTAAATTTATCTTTATTTTTTTAGTGATCTGTAATCGATTCAAACAGTTTTTGTTTTTATCATTGTTTGTATAATCTTCTTGCTATAGAAATTATATACGTTACGATGCATTACACCCTTTTCTCATCATAGTTATTAAGTCCATTGTATCTTCAAAAACATACCATTATTATAGTTATACAATTTGTGCATTTGTAGCATTTCTATAACAGTTCCAGGCAATGGTCTCGAACATCAAAATGCGAAATCGGTAGATCTGCCCGCTGAAATCAGTATATTTGTACCCACAATCGGTATATTAAAAAAATACAATCCAAATACCCACAGTTTGCTGCGCAAGATGCGCTCTAGAAGAATTTATATCAGTTTGATACCAATTTTACTACATAATTGGAACTTTAATTCTTGCTTCCAATTTGACGTCAAACTGTGCATCAAATTGATAGCAATCTGCCGTCGAAACTGGACGACAAATTAGTCATGAAAAGTTTGAAAGAAAATTTTGGTTTCAACTTGCATTAAAAAATGGGATCGATTTAAATATTACCTTTATACTTGAGGTGTAAGCAAATAATTATACTGCAACACAGTTGCTTTCGATGGTGTTTTATTAAGCTTTGCGTGACGCGTTTCGAGAACTGATCCCCATTTTCAAACACAATTACACAAAACGAAAGATACATTAAATAGACAACTTCTGAAGCTACATCTGGAACTAGCTCTCAACACAAGCCACCACCTGGAATCCACCTGAAATCACATCCACGATATTGTTTGTAAGGAGTACCTAAAAATCAATAAGCGTTTGAAAATGGGAATCAGTTCTCGAAACGCGTCACGCAAAGCATAATAAAACATCATCAAAAGTAACTGTATTGCAGTAAAATTATTTGCTTACATGTCAATTGAAAACCGTTACAGACTTTCAAAAGTCCATTTGTTATGGATAAAGTAAAGATTACCTTTTTAGCTTCATATAGTATAAACTGAAGTCAGAAGATGGAAGTGAGGGTATTTTTTTAAAAAAAGTTAAAGTATGAAATACAAGTTATTTAAGTGTATTTAAAAGTCGTTACATTACTACATTATTTTTTTTTAAAAAAACTTCTTTATCTTTGTCAGATAATAGGAAAATTATGGATATATTATAAATTTAAAACTAACATCATAAGTTCTTTAATAAAAAATTTATATCATGAATGAGCACTCGTAGAACATAATCAATAACAAAAACAACAGACTTAGTAATTTGCAGTTCGTTTAAATTAAGTTATTTAACAAAAAGATATTAAATCTTCGAAGGCTTATTCCGTTAGCTACGGGTGGCCAAAGTTGTCGAATGTGGGAATATTTTCACACACGTTGAATACAAATAGTTCAACAAATACGGCGCATTTCCTCTTACTGCACTGTCCATCACATTGTCTTTAATAACATGTATCTACATTTTATTAACAAAATGTGTTTATGATAATGGTTATCAATACAATATAGACAAGCGAACTAGCTCGGGAATCCCCTAAATACATTGATAATGTAGTGCACAAACGCACAGGGATAGTCCCCAAACGATATACCAAACATTCTAAAAAAGGTAACTAACTACCTATAATATAATCGATGAAATAATTCCTCGTAAAACATAAACGAAATGGGTTGCCAACATGAAAATGTAAAATCTGGATTAAATTCTGGAACATTTCGTTATATTCTCAGAAATCGTGAAAAAATTGTTACATTTCGGTATGACAGACTCCATATCGGTAGGTTCGAGACCACAGGTTGTAGGTAGTCTTCCATTGGTGAGATGCAGACGGAAAATATTCGACGCAACTTAGTTTTTCAGAAAACGTAAAAAACGCAATAAAAGAGAAACGGTAAGTGGGAAATAAAATGTTGCTATTGGTGATTTGTAGTACTAATTTGAGGTTAATATTTTACACTTGTTCTATATCATGTTATGATCTCCATGACCTTGTGATTAACATCCAAAGAGCACGGAATATTTTCCTTTTGCATCTCACTGATTGCTGAATCAAATATATTCCAAATATTTCAACTAATTTGAAGTTTATTCCAATGTAAAATTTAAAATAAAATTATAGCAGAATTACAATCAGAAATACTTGTGCACATAAAGGTAGGTAAATAGCAGAAATCACAATACACAGATAAATAATAAACAATCAAAAGAGAGTGACTAAGTCTGAATAGTGTCTCCTTCTTAGACTGTCCTCAAGTATTTAGTCAAGTTTTTCTGCGTCACTTTCCGCAGACCATTGCAATATTCTGTCGTAGAATTCTTTATGTTCATGTGAAATATACTGCACTATCTTGGCCACATCCATAATCTTTTTCTGGTCAATTGGAACTTTATGGTTGTAGGCACGGCCAGCTGGTAGCATCAGGTCACCACGATGTTTGTAAAGTTGAAAAATATCACTGTTCAGTCCATTTATGAATTTGAATGCCTCAAGAAACCCTTTCTGATCTCTCCTGTATATGAGGTATCTGTATTGACTAATCTGGAAATCAGCTCGATGCTGGAGTCTCTTTGTATACTTTTTGAATATTGAGGGCCTCCATTCTTTGTAGCTATCTCATCAACTTTGACAGATCTCACTTCAAATGGTGATCTTTTTCTTGCATTTTGAATGACGTTGTCATACTGTAAAGGTGTGTATATACGATCTTGGCGTCGCACAGTTCTCTTCACAATGGCAAAATCTCTACCACACGGTAGAAAGCTATGTACACGTATTGGGAAGTACTGGTGAATTTTTTCAAACCGGCCAATCGTGGTAAGACTCAGGGTGTGGTTTCGAATTCGTCCGCCACAAGTATCACTGCACACATGTAGAGTTTTAACTTTAGGTGGTACGCATATGTTTACATAATCACACAGAAAGCTACGAACTTCGTTAGGTCCCCTTTTAGAAGTTCCCTCGTGGTAAGTATAAAACACAGATTTACCATTTGCAAGGTTATGGGTACAAAACACAATGTGCGATATTTTCCTCAAATAAAACATTTCATGAAATGGAAGTAAAGGAAGCGGGAGATTTTGCATGTAATCAAATACTATTCCTCCTTTGTCAATTTTGTCTTTACACAGTGCGAATACTTCATTCAATTTTACATAAAATTTCTTGGCTCTGCGTTTATGAACGAGAAGTTCAGCAGTTGTAACCCTGTTGGCAGCATTACTAAGTGTAGGGGATTTTATTTTATTTCCCAGTTCCTCACAATATGAGCGCACATCTACTTGAGGACGGCCAAATTAAAGGTCAAAATTTTCTTTGAAGTACCTCAAATAATATCCATATTTCATTTTATCTTTCAGGTCTTGATGCTTATCCAATAATATTTCTAACATAATCTTACATGTCAAACCACACTACAAGTACACTATAGGCGAAGGCGTGTAACGTGAAACCTTTGTGGTAAACGATGATATGTGCTGATGAATCTGTGTTATTACATCACTGGGAATACGTACATGCTTATCGCGCTTACATCGTAAGTCGGTAGACACTGACAGTTCATTCTTCTCACTCAGGTGAGCCAAACGAAATACGGCCTTGCTAGAAACAATGTGTATACTTACGAAGGCTTTTCTGCAAACTTCAACTTGTGTATTCCCTTTTACTGCAAAATACTTGTAGCTTGATGTGATTTGCTTGGAGTGTTCGTATTTAGGTCTATGTCGTGCCACATCATGTCTCCTCATCAAGTATGTATCTCGATCATTTTTCTCCCTATCACTATAAAATTTCACAATAAATCTGTCCTCTTCTTGATCAAAATTCAACATACACTGTTTTTTACATCTGCAATCTTCACCAGTTTTCTTCTTTTCTAGGAGAAAAATTTTGTCAGTCACAAACTCCTCCCCTTTATTTTGTGCTTCTTTTATATGCTGTTTCAAATTTTCTAAGCATCTTCTTTTCTTCTGGAGGCTGTCAACTTCAGATTATGACAGCGACATAACAATATTTTGTCAAAAATAATCCTCTTTCTCTTACAACACACCCTTTTAGTTTATACTCTCATAAGAACGCTGATTCACTGACAACAGTTACAATGTTAGAGCTATAGATTTGAAATAGCACAAAACTGTAACAACGTATACATATAACAACAATATAAATCCAAAGCTCTCCACAATATTTCCTCTTTCTTTCGACGAGAAGTGCGCTCTGCCACAGAAAGTCGGAACTAACAGTCTAGTGAGAGCAAGAAGGAAAACATTCCTGGAATCTTTTCTTTTTACATGACACTCAAATTTTAACTCCTTGTTTTACCCAATTAGAAATCGAGGAATTTTTTCTCTGTATAGGTCAATAGATGGGCGTGGGGTTAGCGAAACAAATAGCTATCTCAGTTTAAAACAGCCAAAAAGTGGAATGTTTTCCTTCTGTATCTCACCAATTCAAATTTATTGGTAAGGAAGTAAAAAAACAAACAAAAAACAAAAAAACGATAAAACCCACAGGTTTCTCTTTCCATATGATCCGCATTTGTAAAATGAATAGCAACGTCCAAATAAGATAAAAAATAAAAGCTCCTGTAACATTCTGCAAATACTAAGGTGAGATTTGGGAGAATTCAGGAGCTGAAATTATATTTAAGAGTACTTATCCAGCCATCTTTAAATGGTTACTCTGTGTCCGTTTGAGAAAGAAAAAATTTGACATGATTTTTAATCTACACATAAAGCAGTGGAACAGGAGAGGACGTTACATTAGAGATTAAAAATCAGTCATAGAACTAATTCTACTGATGTAACGCTCCACACTCATTGTATAGATCTGGAGTATGTAAACATTATATACAGTGTTGAACTCTAACTTTGTTTATAGAATTAAAAGTTTCGTGTTTTAAATTCTGTGAATGTCAATGACTTCAATAAATATTTTTTTATAAACTTTTAGTTCTATATGTATTAATGTTTAGCACGGATAGCATCTGCATCTATATTTATACTGAACCGTTCACAAAATTATGGGTGGTAGAAGATACTATGCACCAAAATTAGTCTCTCTTCTGTGCATTCCTGTCCCTAACGGCACGAGAGAAAGAAATACATATCAGTCTGAGTGCGGAATCGTCATTCCCCGGTTTTGTCTGTCCTGTTATTGCGACCCAATATGATGTCGGGCTAAGTATTTCTCAACAAACAGAAACGAAAGCCGGTTTCCACACGTTTACCAACAAATTCAGTCGGTAAATATGTCGCCGATCTGCCAGTGCAACCTCTGCAACAAGTAGGTGACACTTTTGTCAGCTCTATAGGAAACTAGTGTATCCTGCATTTGTTGGAGAGGGTGATGAGGGGAAGTACAAGAGAAGTGAAGGAATTGGGTTACAAAACTTTGCACAGACCATTGCTTGAATATGGTACTGTAGTATGGGACCCACATTTTGATTATAAAATAGAAGAGTTGGAGAAGGTGCAAAGAAGGGCAGCCAGATTTGATTTGGAAATTATCGCAGAACGCAATCAGTAACAGATTTGATAAAAGAGCTAGAATGGGACTCACTGAAAGACAGAAGGAGGGTGAAGAGAGTCATTGGAGTGTACAAGGCGTATGGTGATGAGGCATGGAAAGATATTGTTGTAAGAACTGAAAGTAATGTATGAAAGGGAAAAGATGACCATGACCACAAGCTGGCACTGGATTTCACGCACAAGATTCTCTTTTTTAGGTAAGGGTGTCAGGGATTGGAAAAAGTTACCACGAGAAATGATGAATAATTTGCCAAAAACATTGAAAGAATTTAAAATTAAAATTTGTAAAGGGAAAATGGGGAAGATGGGCGTTTAGGGAAATTGTCATCATTGCAATTTAATTTAAGTTTAAATATTTAAATGTCAAAGCGCGCTGCTATTGACGTAAGCCAAGAGCTACAGTTGGAAGGTCGGCAACCCGCAGGGCATGTTGCTTGCTGGTGAAGGTGGTTGGCAGACACACTTTAATCTCCGCGACTGTTGCCAATGTTATTACATGTGCGTCGCGACTCAATCGTATAAAGAGTTTATTTTTTCATTATAAATTAGTTAAGCTCTGCAAAAATATCATACAAAAACAGAAACTTCGTTACCTAATACAGCAACTGTAAACAACCTTTCTTCTTCTTCTGGTCCCCATCCGTTCCGGATGTCGGCAACCATCTGGGCTGTCTTGTCTGTGCTGGTTGACGCTCGGATTAGCTCCGTAGTTGTCTTGGAGGTCCATGTCCTCAGATTTTTTAGCCAGGAAATTCTAACCATTAGTGAAGCGTAATCTGTAGAGCTAATAATTATTCTAGAATAGGTGAGTGCTATGTCGAAATATATGTGCCGAAGAGGGAGTTATATGCAAGAAAGCAAATCAAGCTGGGTGGCACTTGGGAGGACGACGGTCAAATCCCCGTCCGGCCATCTAGTTTTCGGTTTTCTATGGTTTCTCCAAATCACTCCAGGCGAATGCCGGGATAGTTCATTCAAAATGTCATGGCAGAATTCCTCCTCATTCATTCCCATCCCGCCTCTAATGACCCGGAAATCGAAGAGGAAAAAAGGAAGCTGATTTTGCTTCTTACTTATTGGCGTCGACTTAGAGCTAGCAGATAGACAAGGTGATCCGCAAAAAGCATCAAGCGTTTTCAGAAATCAAGGATTTGTGATAAAGAAACGTCATTATAATGCTGTAAAATAAGGATATGCTTCCCGAAACATTATTGACGTCACTTATTCCGAAACATTAGACGTCATCAGACCGACGTAGCTTGAATAAATTGTTTTCGATTGCTGACCCGGACTCGTTACGTCAGCAGGCTGCATCGACCGCGTAACAAGCAAATCCTGTTTCTTGTTCGCCTGACAGAATGTGTCGTCTGCTATTGACGGATGTCGCAGGGCTAGAAGCTTTACTTTTTGTGGAAAATGTTTCTTAAATGGTGCTGTGTTTACCGCCACTAATTTCAACAGATATTCGTTAGTGATATGCTCTTATAAGCTTCATCGTTAGACCAAACCGGTTAGCAATAGTACAAGATTACGAATCTTTCTAGAAGATAATTGTAGCCCATACAAAACTTAAAATAGCTTCATATGCATTCCACGCAAGTACACAGTGGGAATAAACAATGGTATTCCAACGGTAGGATATTGCGGGTAGTTTGAAAAATATAAATTGTTTTTTCTGTTTCAAGAAACGCACATTGCTCAAAGAAAAATTCACATTTGAAAATTATTTAAGGTTTTGTTTATACATCTCCCTGAAAAACATAGTTGATTAAAGGATAATTTAGGACTACAGTTCTTGAAAACAATATGACACCGCTTCATATGAACCCGAAGCACAGTTCTTCCTCTTTCACGTAAGACTTTATGTACACAAAGGAGAAAGTAAATATTGTCAACACAACCTTAATTCTGTAGTGAATCATTTCTTACAGTCATAAAATTTAGTAACCGCCTTCTTGCGATCAAGGACAGTAGTTACTGTACAACGTATCCGTCTGCAGCCAACGTTCCAACGCAATGCATTGGAACTCTGTGGCTATTGATCTAAGAGTTGTCATACATGGAAACACACTACAAGTAGTGGTTCCATGGCACATAATGTTCCAATTGAATGCTTATAAAAATGCCACTCCCAGTAAAAGAAAATCATGTGGAAAATTTTCAACTGTCTCCCTTAACTAATAAATTTTTATGTCAGCAGAATGTTACAATTTCTTCCTTAAATCCTATGTCATGAAGTGATAGACTTTATTTAGAAGTTTATGACAGCTTTAAGCAGATATTTTAAGTCAACCTACTAGAAGCAAAAAGGATAGATTTACTCTCTAACGTCTGGTCATTTAGTGCTAACACGAAAATTAGAAAAAAAAGAAGTAAAAAATTAATAACGAACTGAGACCTTATATTATCTACTAATAGAAAGAATATACAAGTTACGCTAACATTTTCAAACAGATGTAGCAGGAATATTTAAATTAGACCACTAAAGTTTTAACATTAACCCTCAGAACTTGATACCTCCATCATAAAATTAAACTGTATAAGGTAAATAATAGAAACTGGCGACAGATGAAGAAATAACAGACCGCACTGTAACCGAATACAAAAGGGTATACCACAGAGAGAGTAATTGTTTACTTTTCCTGGCGTTTTCGAGAGGTTTAACCAAGTGAAAGAATTATATCTTAAAATACTAACGACGCCATTTAGTTTTCGAGCTAAGATAAAAGAAAACATCACAGTAAATTCTGTATTGATTTGGCTAATTACTGTGTTACATAAAGGGGGAAGGACAGTTTAGAGGAAATTCATTTTTACTTATTCAGATTTGGTATTAGTGAAAAAACATTTAGTAAAAAAAAGAAAAATGGATTAATTGTTATTGACTGAAACATTGTAATTTCGAAATGATTTTCTATATATAGCTTCCATTTTATATGTGTGTTTTATCTGAATAATTATTTGATTAGTAATGAAAAATGTGATATATTAATTGGATCTTGCTGCTGATGTTGATCAGTAGTCTTTAATTACCCTCTGCGTTTCGTGAAAAACCTTTGTAATAGACTACCGTCCGTTAATGTAACGGTAGGCTATAGTTTTTGTTCTTTTAATTGCTTCGAGATTTTACAAGTTTTAATATATAACATTATCTCAAATTCGCGAACCAGTTCGCCCGTTATAAATGTTCTGCTGTGTTTGGCAACTGAAGTAATTATTGTGGTAAATTTCCAGCTTATAAATCTTTCAATAATCGGTAACCAGAGAGGATATCGAACTACAATCTAGAGCATCTACCTATCAACTACACATTACAGAATACGATGGATGACGAATACATCTGTAAACTGCGTTTTGCATCTATCATCATCATATATTTATTATTTCTAAAAGTTTTTTGTCATAAACCATTATATCCCTTGATATCTAACCGAAATCGATAAATGATGTATCATTTTAAAGATTAAAGTCTCCTGTATGGTCAAATCATATTTTAAGAAAGAAATTTTTCGGAATTCAACCCTGAAAGGGTAAAAATATCATTATTTATAAAATGTTTTTTTTTTTTGCTCACTAGACATTTATCTCCCATCACGCCTACAGGAAATTAATAAAGAATAAATCATTTTAAAGTTATGGTACACTATTTAGTTATAATAAATTAAGAAAGGAATTTTTCGGAATCCGATCCTTAAAGGACAAAAGTATCTTTATTTCTAAAACTTCTTTTTCGACACAAACCATTTTTCTCCCTTCACACATAACCAAAATAGATAAATAAGGTATAATTTTAATAATTTAACGTCATAAATTAACAATGATTTTTTTTTTAAATTTGACCTATAAATGACAAAGTATTAACTGTCAAGGGCACGCGTATGAGACAGTTAGGCTCAGCTGGCGTCACTAAGGATTGATTGCGTTAGCGGCACCACATATCACAGAGATATCAATAAAGGATTGGTCGTGTTACCGCTAGATAACAACAGCACATGTCAAAAAGTAAGTTACACTTCCAAGTTATGGCCATTTATGAAACCACCTAAGCATAGGCAACACGGCTATGACTACATACAATGTAAATTCACTTTTCCACATAGTCTCCAAGAGACTTAAAAAATTTCTCGGGACGGTAAAAATTCTTTTCGATTCCGGATGCATAGAAGTCACCTTCAGCGCTAAGTAACCACCTGGAGACAGATGCTTTCTCCTCAACATCGTTTCGGAATCGTCGTTCACCGAGATTCTTTTTCAGCTTAACGAACACATGATACTCGCTCGATAACGCAACGCCTCACACGGACCGCCAAACGTCTGAACTGCTGCAGCGATTCAAGTGGGACTTATGGCAACATCCTGCATACAGTACAGACTTAGCGCCATCCACGAGGTCAAAAGAAGAAATTCAGAGTGGCAACATATTACTCTGATCTCTTCTACTGGAGCGTCCATAAACTATGTGCCTCGGTCTAGGGGAAGGGGGAGGGTTTGACTGTAAAATTACACTGAGCTAAGGGGGGTAGGGGGATGGGGTTCTGAACCAGCCCACGTACCTCTCCATTCGCATTATTTGTCACAGTTAAAAGGAGCTACAGAACAACCAACAGCAAGTGAATAGTTATATCCGTCATTTAATTATCTCTTTGTGTACTTTATTTACGATAGTGTGACAGTAAAAACAGTACTAAATGACTTCTGGAATCAAAAAGGAAAAAATCTACGTGCTACGTGAGGGTAGGGGGTGGGATAGAGACAAAAGCCACGTGGGAGGGGGTTCACAGGAGGCTTAAATGGAGCTACGTAGTTTAAGGACGCTCCCTATGCTGTCATTGTAACGCAATTTCGTTGCTGGGAAAAGTATTTTACTGCATTCTTAAGTGATTGCAGTTGTGATCGTGTTACTCAATAAGTTTATGCTTGAATTACATATTATCGATCACCTAATACGAGCCAAATTTCTGTATTAGTTTAGTAAGGATTGTGGCAAGCGATCACAAATTGCACTGATCTCTAAGAAAATTCTCGGTACTTTTAATGAGTTCATTGTGTTATGACACAGAACTCCATACGAGGTCATATAAGAGTTTTATAAGCTGTTTCAGCTAGAGACACGTTACATTCCTTGAGAATTTGATAAATAAATCGTACACTAGAATTGGCTTTTCCAATGATCGAAGTAAAGACCCCATTTCATGTAAGTTTGTACAATATACCTAAGTACTTCCCGAGAATTGAACTGTTTGGTCGTATTCATTTTTTGTTTGTCATGCGCATTACCTCGCACTTATTGCACATTAATTTAAGCTGCGGTTAGCCCACACTGCTGAAATAACGTCGTCATCACGCTAAGTCTCTAAACAGCCAGCAGAGACTGTTGCCTTTCTATTGAGAACTTATTCTTCAGCAGACAATCCTAAATGGCTCTAAAAATTGTCTCAAATAACTATACTATGTAATAAAATTGTAGGAAAGTTGTGCCTGCATGTAAAATTTCTTTAATTAAGAGTGAACGCAATGTACAGTACAGATGATAGAGATACCAAAAGCGAAAAATTGGATTTTTTTTTATACCTCATCTCTCCGCGAATCACACAAAACTAACTGGAGAAAATGAAAAAATGCCATGGGTTAACATACAGTATAATTTACATTCATAGATCCCAATGATACCAGAGGCAAATCCGTAAATTTTGTAATTTTTTTTTGTCTGTCCACAAAACTAATGGGCAGATTTTGACGAAACTGTACATAGTGATAG
The DNA here is from genome assembly GCA_031002005.1 of Vandiemenella viatica. NCBI lineage: Eukaryota > Metazoa > Arthropoda > Insecta > Orthoptera > Morabidae > Vandiemenella > Vandiemenella viatica. The sequence goes on along the minus strand of JARYHS010013630.1, from coordinate 290,205,700 downwards.
CTTATCTCAGGGTGTAACATACTGGATTCTTCTCATCTACATCAGTAACGTAACTTTCTGATGGTGCCGCGACCTGTCCTATAAATTTTGGAAATTTTTTCTGTCTTTGTGCGCACCTCGCAAAAAAAATAAAAAAATTACAATAATAATAATAAATAAATAAATAAATAATGAATGCATTTCAACCAAACTTCAAATATTGTTATCACATGTCATCACTTAACATTCAGGATACTTTTAATTTGAATTAATACAATATTTCATCAATGTAACAGAAGAAAAAAATCCGTAAATTTAGGATTTTTTGTAGGTGTGCACATGGATCAAACAAAAACGTACCATTATAACGAAATTGTACATAGTGAGAAGGCGTATATATTGAGAAACTGAACGTAGTGACAACTTACGTCACGTTGCCGATGAGTTATGTTTCGATTTGATATTGACACACTGAGAATTAAAAAAAAAGTATTGGGTGATTTATTGTTCCGAAATAGAATCTGTCAATTTAACACTGCACCAGCAATTATGAGGACAGACACAGCTACACATGGTTATTACAGCTTACGTACCTCTCTTGATTATTCTTATTCTACTTATAATTTTTGTTGACTTTTAACCTTGATGCTGAATCATTACATGGTTCGTACGCACTGTTAATATATTACCGGAAAAAAAATTACGATGAATGTAATTATGTGGATTACTTTTGTTCTATTTCTAAACCACATTTTATTGATAGCTATCTCTAATATTGGTTCATCACAATATTAGTGATACATTTTATTAAATTAATGATGCTAGTGTTCAAGTCGAAGGAAAAAACGCTTGATACCGTCTTTGGTCTACGTGGACGAAGTCATGGGCACTGCTAGTCGTTTATAAATACCCCTGATTATAACTCTAGAAAAGTATTCACTTCTACCTTTACTACGACATATTGTGCCCATCCAGTTTCGAAATCACGCCTGTGTTGCGATATTCCGAACGCTTGGACCTTGTGAAGGGACTGTTACGTAGAACAGCGTCCGAAGTTTTCTGCAATTCGTAAAGAACTGCATCCGCTTGCGATCATGCATCAATTTCTTTTTTACTTCTTAAGAATATAGACCTAACTGCGTTAGATACGCTCTATTCTTATGGAATCCGGGTTAGAGTAATTAGTTTGTTGTCGTCTAAGAATTTCATAACGATCGAGCACAAAAAATTTCCTCAAAACTCTACTGATGATAGATTTAGAGAGATGGTTCGGAGGTTGGTATATTATTTTTGATGTCCTTTATTAAAAGTTGATCAAAATGCCTATTTTTCCAGTCTGAAGGGACCTTTTCTTGGTTTAATGATTAGCAGAGTATGTCAATAGGAATTGGCTCGTTTTCAATAACATACTCTGAAATCCTTACAGCTTTAATATATGAATGGCTTGAATCACTCACATTGTTATTATATTAGCATTTTTCTATATGTTTTATGTGAAATATCTCTTTAAATTGGCATAAATAATGACTGGGATCAGTTGCTTTCACCCGTTTCACAATATTCAGGTGCTTTACAATACGTGATGAGTCTGTTTCTAACTAATCCATCTCTAACTCTACAGGGAGGGGAAAACTTATGTGGCTCCCGCATTTCTTCAGTTAATCTGATTTTTTTTTTTTTTTACCTACGACCAAAACATGTTTGAATTTTCTGGGAGGCTTTTAGCAATTGATTTGAGACCTAAATCGTTAATACCTCAGTTATCGGAATTTTCATTCGACCTCTTAATCCAGATGAGGTGTTTAAGTTCCTATCGTTCTTTTTTTTCTCATGCGGACATGTATCCTCCTCTGTTTATTGAGAAATCTATTCGCCTCAAGGTCGTGCCGCAGGGAATCTTCCCCTTCTATGTTTATCAGCTTCGATATATGTCTGACGATTCCGTCGCTAATTATGCATTAAAAATACTCCCATTTCTTTGTTATTTAAATGAACGATACTTTTCATTTAGGTACGATAATTTCTATTTTCCTTTTATGCTGTGCTATTGATTGTACAGTTGCAATTATAGCATTATAATCGCTTATTACTGTAGTCATTGAAATATGTTTGACCAAGTCTGACCTGTTAGTGACAGTGATATCTAATACGTTTTGCTTGCCGTTAACACAGCGCACTAGTTAAGTGGTCAGCTGTTGAAGATGGAAACAGAGAAGATATCGCGATCGAGCTGACGAGCAGTTTGGTGTGCTGTCAGTTTTGTGAACGTAATTAACCCAATCCACATAGAACAAGTGACCTAGCATTATTGACTGATCCAGATATTATTGAACGAAATAAGTTAATTTGTTTCTCAGCCTCTGGGAAACGTTTATATGGTTGTTTTTTTTTGGAGATAGATGTTTCCTATTACTATTTTCGTTCCATATACTTTGAGGTTAAATCAGATAATATCAATTTTATTTAATTAAACTGGAGGTTTTCATTTTCGGTTTCAAATATCCTAACCTCCATGAAGATTACATTATAATCTCTCTGAAAAGGTTTATGATATTTATAAAAATTTTCACAGTTTATATCCAATTTAAAACAGCTTTATTTACCGATCTCGATATCCGCGTTTGTAGTAGTAGTAGTAATATTTTCTAATTTCGGCTGTTTGGCATAGTTACTTCTGCAATTAATTAGAAAAACTTTTAACTGATGACGTCCCTCGGCTTACGTTTAACACGCGGTGGTCCCCTTATTTGGATGTCCGTGATCGTATTCCTTGTCCCGCATCTTCCTTCCTGAGACCAAAAAAATCAGTATAGATGGCAACGACAAATCGTAACCAGAGTGGATGTCGGAAACCTCTAATCAAAACAATATAGTTCCATCACACACAATACGATTATTACTGAATACGTTTGTATTCTGAGTTTATCGATTTAGGTATCACAAAACTGATAGAAAAAGTTTCATGGAATAGAGAAACACGATAAAATGTACCTATTTCCCTTTTTTTTAAAAACAACATTTTACAGAATAACATAGAGGTTGTATTAAAAAAAAGCAACTTAATGTTACAAACGATAAAACAAAAATGCTACCAAAGGTGGAGAAAGATTATCGAATTTAATTTCTCATCACCACTTCATATCAATTACTGTCAATTAATAAACTACACTGCTTTTTATATTATTTTTATATTATAATACCTGGTTACTAAATCTTCCTATAGAAAAAAAAATCCTAGGTATGACTTTCTAAATGAGTCACAAGTTAGGATCACTCAATACAGCACTTAACTCGAAGCAATCACAATATGAAGTAGTATATTACTAGAGGCTACTGCGGCTGGTGGTACCTGTCAGGTGGCGCCGCCCTCCAGGCGCCGGTGTCGGCTGTCGGAGGGACACTGAGGCGGCGCCGCGCGGGCAGGTGCCGGCCTCCAGGCGCGCATGCGCCTCTGCACGACCCACGCCGCTCTCATCGCCCTCGACAACTCACGGTTTCGTCCCGAGGAGGCCGGTGATTTGGTGTGGTCTTCTTGATCAGAAGATAAAGTTTCTAACTGCTCCGCAATCCGCCTCTATTGTAGCCAGTTTACCCAACGGGAACAACTACCTGGTGCAGGGCACAACTTATGAATCGCGGGAACAGTATGCTGTACTACACGCACCCAATGCAAGAGGTGAAGAAAGCGCTAAGGGACTCTGAAAATTCCTTCCGAGGCCAGGACATCCCCAGTCAGACACCTGATCCACCATACGATTCTCTCCGACACAGAATGTTCGCAACGGCTAGTTCACCCTTCCGTGATTGTTAGCGGGATTCAAACCAGTCTAGAGCGTGGCGCTAAACATGTAGCATCTGACATTTTATTTTTCTTATGTCTTTATACCTTATCGACTTCATTAGAGATGGGAAAGAACTGGAGGCAAGGAACGGGATGGAATTCGGTTATGACCATTTGTAGGAACTATCCTGACATCCGCCTGGGGTGATTTGGGGAAACTATGGAAAAACGAAATCTGGATGGGCAGACGGGGATTCGAATCCGCGTCTTCCCGAATGCCAAGCAGAGCGTTGTAGTTCACCCTCGGTTCCTCCTCGGCGCCGCAGGTCAATGATACGGCACGATACGAACAACGATGCGCAGTTCTTCGGACGCAATCGTCAAATTATCCATTTAATTCCATTACCTTACTCGACTGACGTCAGTGGAATTGCAAATGAGGAGCTGTCTCTGAGTTGAAGACAAAATCGTCACATCCAGTTAGAGAACGTCTGCAGTATTTCCAAGATATAACGATTTTGAAATCATGGTTTATGAAACCTGATGGCAACAAATGTTGTGAACATCTGTTTACTCCTCCCTTATTGGATAAGACCCATGCAGTACATATTAACCACTTCACACGTGCCTTTGTTCCTTTTTACGCCTAGTCGAATTCGAGCAGTGAGGCAATGGAGGTCAAGGAACGGAAAGGAATTATTCCGGCAACCACCGGTAGTGATTTCGGGAAACCGAAAAAATTGAGCCATTGTTTGACTTGTTATTTTTATGTATTAGATTTTCTGCGATAGAACATATTAACTAGTCTCTATTTTCTACAACCTACTTTTGCAGTTTGGGGTAACTTTCATCACTTTTTTAGCCATAAATTTAATTTTGTCACTCTCATACGAATGCAGAGTTAATTTATAATAACCTATACATCGAAATATTGCTTTTGTTAATACCTTTGGGACGCCTTCACGGCGAAACATGTTTTCAATCTTTATATATATAAAAATCTCGTGTCACGATGTTCGTCCGGGATGAACTCCGAAACTACATAACCGATTTAGCTTAATGTGTGTGATTTAGTCCAACTTAAAAGATAGGATAGTTTTTATCTGGATTATAGACCTCAATATTAATTATTTGCGAAATAAATGTTCATTAACTGTTTGTCATAGGACAATGGTTTGTAATTATTTGTAAGCCACCGAAGCTAAGCGGTTAGTGGTTAGGGCGTCTGACTGGAAATGGAAAGGTCCCCGGTTCGAGTCCTTTTCTCGGCGAGGATTTTTATAGACACTTAACCCGGCATTAACCCCCTGCGTAGCATGCTGCATGAGGTGAAATGCGCCAGGACGATACTGTGGTTCGGATTCGACGTTAAAATGTAGGTCCCCTTTACCAGGCAGGATGGGCGGGCTAGGTAAAGGCGGCTACGACAGGGGCAGAATACCCAGCCAGTAGAAACCATGTCACCAGGTCATTACGACCACAAGTAATTATTATTATAGTTCCATAAGTTTCTAACAGATGGCGATGTGTTAACTTATCTACACATCACTTGGTTAGCTAGGTTGGGTAATCATCCAGTAGATCACGTTCTGTTTCAATTTATTTATGCTACAGTTTATTCCTAACAGATGGCGGTGTGTTAATTTATCGAACCAACCAGTAGATAGCGTTGTATTTCGATTTATTTATGCTACGGTCTATTCCACGCCATATGTGTGAGTTTCTTCAATTTTAATTGTGCTGTGTATTGTGTTATAATTATACTGTATTGTTGTTCATCGTTTGTGTGTCTTTATACTTAACGACAAAGTAATTACACACACGAATAGAACATTGAAGAAAACGTTACGATAAATTCGAATCGTGTAAGCATTTCTCGCTAACTTATCATTTTTCTTCTTCTTTTTGTTATGGTCAGCTAGACTCCACGTGTCAATTTCAATTCCTCTCCTGTTGTTTTTTCTTTCTTCCTCCCCAGTACTCCTTCATTATTGCACACCTTTGAATCCTGCCATATTCAAAGTATGCTATCGGAAAAATTTTCTTTCCATACGGTTCACTGATATTATTTCGTTTCAAATCTTTCTAAACCTCTTGAAAGCCTGGTGTCATCCATGCTATAAATGTATGAAAAAAATATCATTCTTCTTTTTCTGTTATTTTTTTTTCAATGTTATTTTATTTTTCTCATTAGTTCTTAACTTCCATTTTACTGTATTTTTCAATGGACCCAAAAATTCCGGTTTCACCAATGTATTATAGTGTCTTATTTTAAGGCTTACAGAAAGGCACTTTTTGTTGTAATTCAAATATTTTTCAGTGAAATGTCGCCAAAGAATCTAACCCCGACAATGAGTGTAGCAGAGAGGCAAGACGCACGACGAGAGAGCTCATCAATCAGCAACACTAATCGCGGCAAGTAAGGAAGTTCAAAGAATAAGGACAGCTGAGCATCGTATGCAAGAATCTCAAGAACAGCGTGATGAACGTCTGTGACAGAATATATCGAGAACAAGACGGCACGAGAACAGCACATAGCTACATTTAAAGAGAGAGAGAACGAGAGAAGACAGCAAATCAGCCGTGCTTTAACACGTGTATCATTTGTTCGTCTTGCGTTCCAATATGCACCAGCCATTGATTACTCTGCACATTCAAAAACTGCAATCGGTGCAGTGAGCAAAATATGCCAGTATTATCAGGCGTTGAAATTCCGCAATGAAGCAGCCGGCATGTGTTGTGCATCAGGAAAAGATGTATTATTACCACTACCCAATCCGCCAGAACATTTAAAATCCTTCTTGCTGGCGAATCAAACGATTCGAAATTGTTTTCTGTTCAAGACACGCAAGTTCAATTCTTGCTTCCAGATGACGTCTTTTGGTGCAAAAAAATTAGCGATCTTACATCTGATGGACGTCATTTTGAAACTAAATTCAAAATACAAGGCCAGGTGTACCATAAGATTGGGTCGTTGATACCGATGCCAAACGATGACCCGAAGTTTCTCCAAATCTATTGGAAATTGTGAGGAACGCTTGAAAACTAGGTGCCAGTATAATTTCATCGAACAAGCAGAAGAGAGAGCAGTTCTGGTATTGTTGGAAAATTGTTTGGAAAATAATAATCAACTTATTCAATTGTGTCGCCACAAAAATGGCAACTATCAAATTGTCATCAAAGCTGACAAATTACCATCAGGAGAATATGCTGGCAGATTCAACGCGCCAACCGTAGATGAAGTTGCAGTTTTTATGGTTGGTGACTCAGTTGATTAAAGTCACACGTCAAGATAGAACTGTTTGTATAATTTCGGATCTACACCGTTCGTATGACGCACTACAATATCCACTGATATTCTGGCAAGGGCAGAATGAATATCACATCAACATCAAACAGCGTGATCTAGTTGCTGGTAAATTTAATATTAATCTATTTAATTCGTTATTTTATTAGTACAGTAGACTCGCAGTATTCCGACTAGGGGCCGGATTATAGCGGTCCCACTATATTGATATCTTATTATTTTTTTTACTATTTAATTTATTATTTTTTCAGGTAATAAAACAAATAAAAAAGTTACTTCAATGATGCACTACGCTCCCCGATTGATGATTAGACGTAATTAGGATAACTATATCCTTCGATATCGTCAACTGTGCCTTCAATACGTCGTGGATATGTACCCCAAGGTTGAAAACAAGCATTTGCGATTTATTCGATACAACCAGGTTAAATTACGACGGGAGGAATACATCCTCTTACGAGATACTGTTATCGGCAATATTTATGAAAATTTAAACGCCAATATCGGTAATGCATTTATTTTACCTTCAAGCTACATCGGCAGTTCACGGAACATGCAGGAATATATACAATGCGATGACTTACTTACGTCATTATGGTCGTCCAGATTTGTTTATTACATTTACATGTAATCTGAATTGGGAGGAAATACAAACTTTCCTATTGCCAGGCCATCAATCAATGCATCGTCATGATGTCACGGCACGTGTGTTCAAACAAAAATTAAAATCGTTGATTGATTTAATCGTAAAACATTCAGTTTTCGGTAACACACGTTGCTATCTGTATTTGATTGAGTGGCAAAAGCGAGGTTTGCCTCATTATCACATTTTGATTTGGCTTGAAGTTAAAATCCATCCAGAAGAAATTGATCAAATAATTTCAGCCGAAATTCCGGACCCATTAATTGATCAAGAATTGTTTGATATTGTTACCAATCACTCGATCCACGGACCGTGCGGTGCTTTTAACATGACATCGCCATGCATGGAAGGTGGAAAATGTAAGAAGCGTTTTCCAAAGGAGTATACGAATGATACTATTACGGATATCGATGGTTATCCGTTGTATCGCCGCAGAAACGCTGAGAATGGTGGCCAAACATTTACAATGCGAATGTCAAATTATAGAAACCAAGTTGAAATTGACAATCAGTGGGTCGTACCATACTCACCATTGCTTTCAAAAACGTATAAGGCTCATATTAACGTCGAGTTTTGCAGTTCTGTAAAATCCATTAAGTACGTTTGTAAATATGTTAATAAAGGCAGTGATTTGGCCGTATTTGAAGTTCAAAATGTAAAAAAAATGACGAAATAACACGATACCAAGTAGTTAGATACATCAGCAGCAACGAAGCTATCTGGCATATTTTTAGTTTTCGCATCCATGAAGAGACCCTTCCATCCAGCATCTTGCAATACATCTTGAAAACGATCAACGTGTATATTTCACCGAAGAAAATATTTTCCAAAGAATACTTGAGCCACCAAAACCGACAAACCACAAACTGAATTTTTCACATTGTGTCAAAAATCTGATGTGTTCCGCCAATTCGCAAAAACATTATTATATACCGATGTTCCAAGCTATTTTTCATGGACCAAATTAGGTAAAAAATGGTAGCCACGTAAACAAGGAGAACCACATCCTTCGATCGCAGGCATATTCAAAGCAAAGACTTTGCATCCAAAACAACGTGAATGTTTCTTTCAGCGTTTGTTATTGGTGAATGTTCCTGTAAAAGCTTCTTTCGAATGTTTACGAACAGTTAATGGTCCAGTGTTCAATACATGTCAAGATGCATGTCGCGAGTTGCAGCTGCTGGTAGACGACAATTATTGGGACCTGATACTTGCTGATGCAGCGTTGACAGCCACGCCGAATAGTATTCGTCAAACTGTTTGCAATTATTTTGACATGTTATCCAACACAATCTTCGAGTTTGTGGGAAAAATATAAAAACAGAATGACTGAAGATATAACTGAAATTTCAGTTTACATAAATAAATAAAAAATATTTTTTTTCTAAATATCAATTTTTATATAATTTCAATAAAGTAATTTGTAATGAAATGTAAATTAATTTTTTTTTATGATCGTTTGTCCTTAATTTCAACTCTCCGTAACTATTTAGCAATTACATTTGAATTTCCAAATCGACTACAATGTTTTTGTCTTTATTAGTGAATATTAATTTGACTACTTGAAGAAGTTTAGAATAACATTAGTCCAACGTACTGTAATTAGTAAGTCACAGCAACGCGTGACCGGGTCAGCTAGTGTCTCTATAAAAGGCGGTGTACACAAAATGTAGGAATATTTCACAACCATAATTTTTTTTTATTTCTTCATTAGCTGCTAAATAAATTGTCGGCGCTACACCTTTTTATATTTAGAACTGTGATTTATTTCAGAAAGAAAGAAGTAACCATCATGAAAAGTATGTTTTTCTCTTTACCTACTAAATTACAGAGGTTAAATTTGACTTCCAGTCCATAAGTAGCCACGATAATTTGATTTAAGCCCATAAACAATCATACTAGGAACCATTCGCGTATTTTCTGGAGTAATTTCTGGGAGCAATGGTAACAGGAGTCGGGAAGGAAGTACCATAAGTCGACCTGTGTTTTCCCTAACAACCTGACATTAGGACTTACTCACCAGTCTCGATAGATTCGATACTATTGTTTGCTATAAATCTTAAAAGTTAATTGCCTGGTTTTAATGCAGCATCCTGCTACATTTCTTCCTTCACACGAAGTTGAAAGGAGTCATCCACTGCTTGCAATCACAAAGCAAAGGAAGAGTGATGGTCAAGAGCATTCCTGAAGCGGCGCCTGAAGGAGAATGAATGGGGAATGAGCCGCGGCTCGGAGGGAGATGAAGAATTCTTTCCGTAGTTGCTAAAATAGACATTCGGCATACCGATGAAATGTAATTCTGTACTATTATATCTTCGATCTGGAAATTTTTTTCCCGAAAATAACACCTCATTCCTACCTCCGTTTGAGCACTGATCAGAAATGAGTAAAAATTCTACCACTATAGTCAATTGGAAGTTAGGATAAAGAAGCTGGCTTAGAGGATTTGAGGTGGAATGTGAGTCTCCTTTACTAATAGGCCTTTGCTTTTCGTGATTATAGACAGAATAGTAAACTCTATTACAGTGATAGGAATGGAATTTATTGTGAATAATAAAAATCTTGTTTGCATATTCCATTTTGTGAGGGAGTTGTTCCGTGGAAGAAAAACGTAGCCAGCATCAATCACGTTCTGCGTATTTACGAATATGTGTCAAATTCGAATGAACATATTAATAATTAGTAAAAAAAAGAAAACTACGCGAAACTGAAGACTTGACTCAGTAGCTGCTGGGTGAATAAAATTCAACAATTACTGGGAATAGCAATAATGTATTAGCAGAAGACCAAAACAGGGAACTTTTATTCGCAATTATTGTCTTTGAGAAGGAAAGGAGTGGCAAAGTCAGTAGTTAGAATTTTAACAAAAATATATCCATTCACAGCAACCTTGTTATTAAAAAAAGATACATAAAAAGAAGAAGAAAGTGGAAGGTAATCCTTCCTAATACACACCAAATTATCAGTAAGATCATAACATGGCTAAACCAAAACGGGAAAGAAAATTTTGTACTGGAAAGAGCACTATTAAGCGAATATTGCTTATCACCGTTATTTGATATTTCTTGATTACAGATGAAATTCAATAGCACAACAAGCGACATACTTGAAATAGATTTTAAGTGAGTAAATCAAAAGACCTCACATCAAATGGAAGTACTCAGAAACTATAATTGCAGTGAAGTAAATCAACTGAAAGAAAATTGAATAAGTTTAGTTGGAGGCTATTAAAGGAGATAAGCAAACATTGTTCATAAGACAACAAGCTAGTCGAAAATCTTTGGTCACAGAGAAAATAATGCAACGATAAAATAAAATGCAAAAACCAAACTTGTCAGAAAGTGAGTAAATTTCATAGATATATTCAAATTTTTTTGTTCTGCTCACCACTAGTCGGAAATATTAAATTGAGCGAATGCTTCAAAATATTTTTTGATTATCCGGCTTTCAGGCTTTCAAAAGGACTCGGATTCAAACTCGAAACGGCCATCCAGATTTCAGTGTCGCACAATTTTGCTAAATCATGTCACATTATTTCCAGTGATTGCCCGCAATACAGTCCGTTGACTTTGTTTACCAGTAACGTCCTCATTGTAACTATGCCACTGCAGACAAGTTATTAAGACCGTACGGGACAAGAAGCTCTCAATCACGGTGATAGCTACAAATCGCTTGTAATATGCAGTCGACAGCAGGAAGTTACCAAGCAAATTAGTGTAATTTATCTTAAACTCATCTGCTGCCGTGTCCCTATGACAAAACTGACTAGTCAGTCGAGAGCTATTATCATTTATTAGTGTACAATTAACGACTTTGTAATTACTAGTGGTTAAACTTGCTGTACATGTGAGGATCCTGAAAGAAATACGTTTTTTTACTTTCAGATAATCAACGCGTGATTATTACCACAAAATTGCTACTTGCAGTGAATCTTGCACATACTTGACAAAAATAGAATGCTTAAATGCATTCTCAGACTGAACCACTTTAATCTAGTCCTGTACAATTGATCACTGAAATAGCACAAGTAGTTTGTCAATAATATGCTTTTCTTTAATTTTCATGTTCTGTAGCGTGAAATTTTGTATTACAAACTTTGAATGGTGTTTTAGTGTGCAGGTTGTCACAATAAACTAAAATTCAAATAAAATGTCTACAAAGAATGTAATTCTAGTTTGGGACTCTACAGAACTTAATACTTTAAATTTTTTTTGAAAATATTTATCAGGCTGCAATTGGTCCTTACTTTTAGTTTGAGACCTGCGCCAAAACATTTATAATTTCAGTATTACCGCCAGTGAAGTGCGGGCACCACACGTGAACTACAATCGAAGCCTCTTTAAGAATCGATCAAAGAAACACATATTCGATAATTTAAAATTTATGAAGTAGTAAGACGAGGGAAGCATGTTACTCAAGGTCAAACATACTTAACTTATAAACTCAATATCGCAGTAAGACTTTCGCTCTTCTTGTTATTATTACAACTTGCTAAAGCGCGGTTTTTGCGAAGCTCCATGTGAACTTTTAAATTTTCTATAAAGAAGTTTAACACTTTTTCTTTTAAATATTGAATGCCAAGCGAGTCAATACAACTGGCTTGCTTTCTATTCTATATGCACAACTAATCTTTTAAAACGACAAACAAGGAATTCGTACTGATATTTTCTGTAAAAGGGCATTAATTTTGTATGAAATAATATAAATTTTGATTAGTGAAGGTAGTTTCAAGCTCTATTGATCCCTTTTTTCAAACACTTAAAAAAAAAAATGCTAATGATGCCTGGTAATTTAACACTATGTTTAAAAAGTATCATTTACGATTATGTGAAATTACATTACTTTTTTAGTTAGGTGAAAGTTTGATTAAGCTGTTGAGTCTCGGGGTGACGATTAGTTCCAATAGATACGACATTCTTATGTAATGAGCGCCGTGTCTGTCTTTAAGCGCCATAACTCCCTTCGAACGAAATGAAAATTCCTCAAATTTTGTAGAGCTAACGTTATGGGTAAAATACAGATCAAGTTCGTAAATCAGCCAGATATGATCAAGGCAGTCCTTTGATCGTCTTCTAAAGCTATATTATTGTACACGCTGACGTCACCGAATGTTGACGTCATGCGCCCGGACTAGCAGTAGCCAAAGATTATAAGGAAATGAACTTGATTAGTTTTATTTATGTATCATTTCATTTTAAATTAAATACGTCTATTTAGATAAAAATATAAGGTAAAAATTTACAGCTGATAATATGTAGAATAACATTGCGGTTTAAGATTCAATGAAATCCTTTACATTTTTAAATCACTATTGCCACCCTTTATATATTTACATTGGACATTAGGCTTGAGGTAAAGGCTATTAAAATTAAAAAAGTAGATTTTTTTGTTACACTAAATTTAATGGGAAAATTTTAGTTCGTATTTTAGCTAGATGAGGTCAAACTGTCATGATAGACGATTTTGAAACAAGGAACTATTTTAGACCTGTGACTAAACTCAAAACACCTGCTCAAACACTTGAACTCTTACATAAGAACGCAGTTTTTCTCGGCGTTGAGAATATAAAAATTTTCTCGGGTGACTAGCCAAGTTAAATCAATGTTATAATTACACTAACAGTAACACAATAATTCGGCGATCTGATTCGTCGTCGCTGTCTTCTGGTGAAGTGAGGTCAAGAACGTGGGATGTTGTTGACCGCACTTCACCAGAAGACGGCGACGACGAATCAGATCGCCGAATTATTGTGTTACTGTTAGTGTAATTATAACATTGATCTAACTCGGCTAGTCACCCGAGAACAATTTTTATATACTTAAACTCTTGATACTGCACCAGTGTCACACTCGACCGTAACGAATACATGCGAACACTTAAAACTCCACATAGGTAAAACGTGTAGAAAAGGTAAGCAAATATTTGCGCAGAGTAACGGTCCACATAAGCAAGCCGGCAGAGTCAGTGGTCTGTTTAGGTTCCCTCAGGGACAACATTGTTCAGCATCCCGAATCGGCTGCAGATCTTTGTAGTGGATACAACTGTCACCAGTTTTTACAAAATAAAAGTTAATCTTTTGAAGTGCTCATACTTAATATAAAAAGTATTACGTAATATAAACGTTATGGTCAATCTGGGCATCAAACTCTAAGATCTGAGTGAATATTTGGAAACGTCGTGTTTCAAATTAGGAGTAGAAAGCAAGTGCTTCGATGGAGAGAGCGGGTAAAGACAAACCTCAAATTTTTCACTTACAGTGGTCACTAATAACTGCCACCCACCAACAAACACACACATACACACGCTTCAATCTTGTATCTGACTATCGAAAGCTACATTTAGTGTTGTTTGCATATCGTAAGAGACCTCACCGAGGTTAGCAACAGGCATGTGGATATAATGACGTAACGATCATTGCCTTTTGAGTGTGTCATGCAAACAAACTTTGAACAGTGGTAAATTGCCGCTACATTCCAGAACATGGAAACCAAACCCAGTGCGATTGACTCAACTGACATACCATTTATTCAGGTCCATAGTTTATTGAATAGTCAAGCAATCAATTAAACAGTCCACAATTTTTTGATAGCAAAGCATCCAATGAATAATGTTCGCGCATTTAATATACCATCACTCAAAAACGAATTGTTATTTTGGGAACTGTCATTGTTAATTAGCATACTACCAACGCCGATAGTCACCAAAGAATCTCCCTCTTCGAACCTTTACTCCTTGCTTCTTACAAATATCGCGTACACTGCGTTTCTTCTTGAGTCACAAATTTCACTCACAGCAAGACCACGTATATTCACAGATCCATTAAAGATTTAGCATTATATGCACATAATTTAACAAGAAATCTGACAGCATGAATGTATAAAGAAATTAAACTACAATTAAGTTATTTTTTGTATTAATAATATAGTTTTGTTGTTCGTTGAAGCATTGAAGGTTCAGTCCTTATCCTAACCGTTTAAAAAATCTGTTTCATTATTAACTGTACACGCGAACGAAGTAACTAGCAAAAGCTAGTATTAAATAAGTAAATGTTACTCGAGTAGAAATAAATTTGAAAACGGACTGAAGGGTTCAAATTTTCTACAGCATAATTTTAAACTAGAAGAATTAATGTTAAAACTTTATGATAATTAGTAATAAACTACAATTTTTCAAAATAATTTTAATTTCTCTTGAAGACGTTTGCCTTCAAGAGAAATTGCAACTTTTGGAAATGTTGGTTGCAGTAACTACAGCCCAGTCGGAGTCTAAACTACGTTCATAAGATTTTTTATACAGTTTCTAGGTGATAATAAACTAGCACTTGATTAAAACTTGAATGTATTCCTTATACAAATCACTTCACATGATGAGGCTGCTGATTTAGTGGGCTGTATTCTATATCACCGTCTTTAGTTCATACACATCATGTGGAAAGTGTTTTCCTGTTCTGAATATCTACTGCGTACAGTAATTTAATGAGAATGACGGTTCGTATTTTTTTATTGCCATTAATCATGAAGTCTAATATCTTGGAACTAATTAGCTTTTAGGCATGAAAATTATCGAGGGACGCAGTAATTACTGGGGTCGATTCCTGGAAGTGTTTAACCTTCATCGTGTATACTATCGTACCGATGAGCCCAAACAGCTCACATCTCTGGCAATTATTGTGCACGCTACACTTCACTCAATTTTTTCCAATAAATTTCCACTATCCGAAATAAAATACTGTACACAAGATTCAATTCGTTTTCGGAAAACATTTTAAACTATATTATTGAACGGATTTAATTTCTGTCACCTTAGTGTCTCAGCTATTCGGAGGAAGAAATTCAATGGTCGCCGCATAAGTTTTAAGAAACTCTACAGACCTTATAATACAGCTTGTTTATTGACGTCATATTGTTATTAGTGGCGCAGTTTCAACCTAGACTTGAGGAAATTCAAACATTTAACAGAAACACTTCAGTAATACAAACGAGAACAGATATTCTACACTGCTCTACTAATG
>JARYHS010013630.1:290161819-290188979 GCA_031002005.1 Vandiemenella viatica | reverse complement strand
ACTTCTAAATCCCTTCATACAAAATCATAAGAGGAAATATAGGTCAAGCAGTCATTATCTTTTATCCTAAAAATTCATTTTTGCCCCTACAAACTTATTTTTTGTCTCTTTTAGACTCCGTATTATTATTCAAAGGCCCAACAATGATTACATGTAAGAAATAGATCATATCAGATGTAGTGGCCCTAAAAAATTATTTCTTGGTCCACCAAATATTTATTTATTACTTTGTGTCTATTTGTATGATATTGGGAACTGTTCTAGGTCTGGGACCATGCCAAAAAACGGTCGTGGTTTACACCTAGTAAGTGATACTGATTCTTCTTTGAGCTGCTGTCAGGGCAGCGCCATTACGAGCTGCCACCATACGATATACATCGCTTGTCACCTATGATTTGAGAGCCGTTGCTGTCATCCACGCGGACTGTATTCTACCAGTACCTCCGCTGGAAGCGGAACCAACACTGAGAAAAAATTCATTTTCTCTTAAGTCGTGTTTTGAATTATATTTACCGCTAATAAAACAAAATAGTCAAAATCAAGCTAGTGGTTTACTAATATTTATTGAATGTAATAAACCTGGGCGATATGTCTTAGTTAACTTTTTTTGTGCCCAAGTTCAAATATGTATTGCTCTTTCAATAGTGAGTCTGAAAAGTCTAGTTTATCACGTAAGTGACCTACCCTTCTTACACATAATTCAGCCAGCACGCAGATGTAACAATATTAAAGTTTGCTAGCCACTATTTGCAAGAATTTTATACTCTAACAAATTATATACGAGTCTTTATCTATATTGTAT
Organism: Vandiemenella viatica; assembly: GCA_031002005.1. Taxonomy (NCBI): domain Eukaryota; kingdom Metazoa; phylum Arthropoda; class Insecta; order Orthoptera; family Morabidae; genus Vandiemenella; species Vandiemenella viatica. The sequence continues at coordinate 290,188,177 of JARYHS010013630.1, read as the reverse complement.
CCGATAGCTGAAATATTGCTGTAAAACAAAATGTTACAGAATTTTTAAACTGTAACAATTCCCAAGATTTAATGTTGCATTTTTGATCATTTTATTCAAATTAGTTTACTTAAGAAATAAAACAGCTAAATCAACCACAAAACCATATTCATTACGTTTGATTCATATATAATTTTCGTCTGCAATGCTCAATAACTCAGTAATTATCGTCGATTGTTTAACTTTATCTTTTGTTTACTACTTTAAAAGCATCATTGCTCTCACTATAATACGAAATGTTTGTTGATAACAACTGCATATAAGTCAGGGGCAAGATACGGACGATTTTTTTTATGTATGGCATTCGGTCTCTATGGCGATTTAGGCACTTAAATGTGTTTTTTTCTAACTACAGTATCATACTTTGCTCTCGCAATTTGCGACACTGCAATTAGGGCAGCACAAGATGACAATTAAAAGCTCCTACCTCGGATTCGAACGTAAGACAAGCATGCTATCCTCTTTACCGCTTGGGCCAGCATATATAATAGCATAATAGGTGCTTACGGCTTATATTAGTTATAGAAATGGCTCATGTGCCATGTGATTGTTTTGAAATTAAAATGGCTAGAAGGTTAAAACTCTAATTCCAATAACGATACAAGCTGCTGCTGCAAGTTATTCAGTTCAGTTAATCTATACTAATATTACAAATGTGAATGTAACTCTGTCTGTTTGTCAGTTTGTTGCGTTTTAAGGGCAAAACCGATCTTGACGAAATTTGTCAAGAAAATACTATTTGCGATTGGGAAGGTCATATATTAATCCTTTTGTTCAGTCATTCATTGCAATGTATTAATACGCTAAGCGAAAATTTAGGATCCCTTTTTAAGAATATTGCGCGCCGGGAGAAGTATGAGATTTGGCATAGTTAACGTTTATATGGAGAACAAGTGCAGAAAGCTAAAATCTATATATAATATGTGTTACAATACATTAAATAAAATAAAACACTCGCTCCGCTACATAGTTCGCTCGGATGCCGCCAGAGCACTCTATCTATTGCTAAGTTCTGGCGCTGGTAGACGGGACGAACGATTGATGGCGCAGCTACCGGCCAAAGTTTTTCGCAAACGGAGGAACTTAAAGATGATATATATATATGAAGAATAAATGCAGAAAGCCAAAATTATATATAATGTGTCTTACAAATACATTAATTGCGTGTGTGTGTGTGCGTAAAATCGGATCGAATCAGAGCCATCTATCTGATGTGTATTTTCGGCACTAAGATACTTGGTCTTTGGTGAAACAAAACAGTCGAGTTTAATCTCTGAACTTATAGAAGCACGAAGCAACATTTCGAATTGTCTCTGTTCGAAAAGGAGCACGTTCGGAATGCATTAATCCTTTTGTTCAGTCATTCATTGCAATGAAAGATCATTGTCAGAGAGTTGAAAATCAAAATAAAGAAATTTGCATGCTCATTAAAGCAAATCATGATTTAGATTTACGATGTTACAATGATGCAGTTCAAATTGATGTAGCTGTAATATGATGGTGAGCCACCATTTGAACGAAATATTGTAGTATTGAAGGTTAATCGCAGAAACATTAGTCAATGGAGCTAGAATGCGCATCAAGTGTATGCATCGTAATGCTACTGATTGCGAAGTTTTAACTGGAACCGCTCGCAATAAGAGAATTTTGATTCCACGTATAAACTTAACTTTTTCCGGTACTATTTTACTATTTAAGTTTCAAAGAACTCAATTTCCAATTATACCTTCATTTGCGATGACAGTAAATAAATCTCAAGGACAAACCTTCGAAAAAGTAGGGAATTTTATTGAGGCAACCAGTCTTTAATGGCCAACTGTACGTCGGAGCAAGTAGAGTTCGATCATTCGATGGTTTGAAATTTTATATTTCAGAATATAATGGTCAAGGGCATTTAGCAAATGATGAAAGAATTTACACAGAAGTTTTGCATCATTAAATTTCAAACTATTTGATGTTCAATGAAAAAAATTTATTTGATCCAATAATAATTTTAAAAAACAACTGACAAATAATGTATCAAAAAATAAATGCAAATAATAGCTGTTAAAAGAACTTTTTTATTGTTACATTAAATTTTTAATTTTATTATTAAAAATTATAATTAAGGCAAACAACACAAGATAAACACCCTCCCAGCCAATAACGTCAATGTGTACAGTATATAATATATCTATGCTCGCAACAAATGCAATAGAACAAAATTCAAAATACTATTTGCAATAATTATTATCCTTTTACGAAAACAACTAATTAACTTGATAAATTATGGTCGAATTTCAACCACTGGGCGATCTCTAGTAAAAATAATTCTCCTGTATAAATAATATATTTTGTCACGGAATTTTAAAACCTAACTGAACAGTGATAGACAATCGCATTGCATGTGTAGGTCTCATGTAATGCTATGCCAGACAACGAGCTGCTGGCTCAGAGGCTAAGGCATTTGCTTTGCAATGTGCAGGACCCAGGTTCGAGTTCAAATCCCAGTAGACGAAGGGATTTTTAGGAGTTGTATTTGATAATATGAGCCACGCCCGGATGTTTCGTTGTTTGGATTCCACGTTAAACTGTAAATCCAACAACGACAGAGACAGAATACGTGGCAAACTGTCACGTAGGCTGCCAAATAGTCCTTAGGCACCCAACAATACCGTATGCGTTTAACTACTTATACTATATCGGTGACTCAGGCTTTGTTTTTCTCGCAGTCAGTTTTTGTATGATCTAAACTAATAATATTATAAATGCGAAAGTAACCCTGCCTCTCTGTCTATTTGTTAGGTTTTGACAAAAATATCTAAATAGTTCCAAACAAAAGGATATCGTGTGTAAGTCTGTAATGTTGTATCGGTCACTCAGGCTGTATTCCTCTGCTAATCTGTTAATGTTGTTGCGACTAGATGCTAACTGAGTTCTGATGGGTAAGTGGGTCTGATGTATAAGTGGGGCAGGGTCTGCTGTCACTCACTTGATAAACGTGTTGATGAGTGATCAACAATATTTTTCATCATTAATCACGGACTGATTATTGTTAGGGCAATATATATTTAGACTTCGGATCAAAACAAATAAAGTTAATTCAAACATATGGCTGAGGTTTATTACAAAACTTTTAAGTGAACGATAATGAACTACTATTTTTATTTTATCTACTTGAGTTTATTAACGATACATTACCATTCGAAAATATTATTCTTCATTTTCTTGTGTTAAGGCCCATTATAGCATTTTTGTTTGGGGTTCCAATACACAGAAAAATTATGCAAAATTTAGTACTACATTTTCTGTGTAAATATTTCAGAATGCATCCTATCATCTTTTTTTTCAGTTCGGATTTATTGTTATTTGGCTGTCAAATGAAATGTATTGCACCTTTTTTATTATTATGTTATTATCTGCACTGTACCAAAGACTGATGGGAATATGAAATCCATCTTTGCTATTATAACATAATTTTCACCAAAGTCTTCCCCTTCGAACATGTAAAGTACATCATTATAAGAGTAGAAAGAAACCATTAATCGGCACTGATTAGTGTGTTATAAAAAGTAGAACCCTTCTGTGACTTAAAGTTCATTAATATGGTGCTGTAATAATATTAAGTAGTAACTTGAACTTACAACGGTCGAAGATTGGTCAGGTGATAACTGCAGCAGCTGAAGCACTGAGAATCTGTTATATACTCAGCCAGCACCTGGTGCTCTCGCTGTCTGATCCGCCATTACTCTAGCCACAGCCATTTCGGTAATCAGCCATAATCCATTTATGGTCCACGTAAGGTAAGGTCCTGCTATACTGATACTATTAGGGATGGTGTGCCTCGTCCTTCATTATTCCGTTCCTCTCGTTCGAAAGACTGAATGCAGTTAACGCCTCATCACATTTAAATTAAGCCCAATACCCACAAATTAATTATGCTCAGACACAAGAATGCAGTAAACAAAATTCTCGCTACTAACTAGTTGAATTAGTTGTGTGGCGTAACTACTACTTCGACCAGATCAACACCTTCAAGCGTTTACTCATAACTTTTTTAACTATAGGAGTAGTTGAGACAAATTATGGATAATTTCAAACAACTATTCCCAGTAAGAGGTTTTTTGATACCAATGGAAGGAACGAACTACAAAATTACTATATTAAATTTTTCAGTACGACTTTTGCTATGGCTTGTATGTGGAACAATAGCATCGAAACATCTATGCCAGCGTTACAGGCATGATTCAAGATTAAACTAGAACTGTTATGATTGTACTGAGATTTCCTTACTTGAACATTATCACTTGCTGCACGCATTTATTGCCTTAACTGGTGGAATTAACGCTTTAAGGGCTCAGTAGTTCTTTGAACGACTAGTAGGTCTAGGATCAGCAGGTCAACTTTATTTGTAATAGGACCTCCTTCGATCTTTCTGTTACAGAGGGTTCTACGTACTCAATGCTGCAGTTCTGGCCTCACAGTTTTTGTCACATTTCGTTGCAATTAAAAATTCTTTCACCGCACTGCTCAATCCATGGGAAATTATTGTTACGGTTGTTTTAAATAAATAACATTTGGAAACATTTAACAATTTATTTTAACAATCTAAAATGTGTAAGTTTACGCCAGCCAGTGAATCCCCACTTACAGTTTGCTGTAAATGTCTGCGCGCGTTTATCACCATTAATTACAAACGCAAGCTGCCAATGGCCTGCGAGAGTACATTAACGCATGAAAAACTCGCACATGCCATCAACATGAATAATTCCTGGGGCCAATAATTGCTACCGCGACTGCTTAATCCCTCAGATATTACTTGTGACGTGCAAAAAAAAAAAAAAAAAAAAAAAAAAAAAAAAAAAAAAAAAAAAAAAAAAAAAAAAAAAAAACTACTGAAACAAATGTTTACAACAAAGTTTCTCTTATTAGTAATAATATCCTCTCTGGCCTCCAATAATCTTAAAGTCGACATGGCGTAAAACGTGAAGGAAAAAGAGCTGTGACATGCCGAAAGCACTTAAAACGAATGAAGGAACTCTAAATAGTAACAATTTACTGGAAATTAAAAACTGAAATTCTATACTATAGGTAATTTCAAAAGTAAGTTCGTGTAGTTTGAAATACACGAATCGGGGTGGAATTTAAACCACGCCGAGTTGAAAGTGAAAAGCTGCGCTTCAAAATTATTAATGTTTGAAGTAAATACAAATTGCATGGGATAATCCAGTCTTTTTCTGGTTAAAATGATCTTTCATGTATTTTGGCTGACATATATATCGCCTGGGATTAGAGTTCAAAAATCATATTGATGCTATGCAAGCAAGGAATGTTTAAAGAAAATTAGATTTACACAATTCTAGAAGGCCGATTGGTGAAGGTCAAACAAGTTTATACGACGAAACGGTTAGCGAGTTTGGAATGCAGTAGTGTTCCATTACAGTGGACCTGTACTGGTGGGTGAAGTGAGATTAACGGGCTTCCGCACGCTACAGATTGGAACGGCAAGCCTCCATAATATGCATTGACGTGCCATAAAGCATCACACCTGCCATCCACTTAGATTAGCTGCAACTGAAAACCGTTGGATATTATGGTAGCAATTATTTGCTCTAATTCTCTGTTACTCACTATTTTAAGTAGTTCGTATCATTTCAACTTATCATAAATATTGTTACATGTTATTCATTTGTGAAGCATTTAACAGTGCAATACTTCAGAGAGGTTTATTGGCATCATGTTACTATCATTGTTACTATTTCTTCTCGATTCGTTAGGCCTGGTATCCACTTGCACACTCTCTCCTGAGCGTGCTCAAGAAAAAGGAAACTTTTGTGGAACGAGCCTGGTGCCAGTGCTCAGAAAAAGCTCGGTTATTGTGTCGTCACGTGTGCGCGCGGCAGCTGCGGCCTTTATTATTATCCATACGATACCAAAGAAGACAAGAAAAGTACCAAGGTGAAGGATTACAGAAAGTTATCGTCAGCGAAGAAATTATCTTAATAATTTAACTAGCGAATTGACTTTTGTAGGAGATAAGAAGCCTTTCAAAAACTTAACGAGCATCTCAAAGATCGATTTCTAACATTTCCTGCGTTTAGTTGAACTTCATATTAAATAGCACTGAACACATATGCTTGGGGCAATCCCAGCAGGAAATAAATTAATGATAATTTTAAGATTCCTTCCTTCCGGAGATTCGTATACAAAGCCTGCAGCATTTGTCTATAGTCCCTTGACATCGGACAAGATCTCACCAGTGGGGGGGTCCGGAAATCCGGATAAACACCTCACGTAATTTATGGATGCCCGCTATGTTATGCTGTAAGAAGCACATTCTGTTCCACGCTGCATTTCAACCTAAAAACTTTCTCCACTAATATTGCTAGTACAAAATCAAACAATACTCATATACATTAACACATTGAAAGCATCGAAACTACATTTCAAATAGTAGCAACATTTTCTGAATCAGGATTCCTTGTTTTCATAGCATAAATTATCACAATTTCATCATCCACTTTCAGTGTAAAATGCATCAGGACTGAAACCAGCGCAATAACATATTTATTGTATCGCTATGTCTTCTTAACTCATTTAATATTTCTAGGTCACCACGACATCCCGTCCTTCTTGAGCCTGCGTGTATCCTCCTTTACATTTTGAGTAATGTTTTGAGCTCACGCGCATAACACAATGGATCATTCCCCTTCTTTATTGTCCTTTTCGGTATATGTATGTCCACGCCTTCTCTGACAGTACGTACAAATAGATGCAGCTTTAACGGAGCCTCTTGTTAACTTGAATGCATAGTAATTATTCCTCAGGTAAGTTGTAAACCACTTCTTTGAGGCCTTATCGAATTTGTGCACAATCCGTTCTTTTACCCTTTTTCACTTAGTTGATTTGACTGTTGTAATTACATCTTTGCGATGACTTATTCCTGTGGTCGTTGAAATATCAGTGACTAATTCTGGCCTGTTGGTAACCACATCTAAAATACTTTCGATACCATTGTGATACTGCGTTGGTTCACTAACCAGCTGCTCAAGATGACGATCTGAGAACAGATCGAGAATGCGAAAGCTACCTTATCTCTGTCATCAGTAACGTGAATGTAATTACTTCAGTCAGTTAAAGGCAGGTTTAAATCACCTACTAGTATTATAGCATGATACTGCAAACGAGACGGGATGTTATTTACATTATTTATTAACTCCCCGGCGACAGTTATGCCGGCTTCAGGTAGCCGGTAGAAAGCGCCTATAACAAATTTTGTCCTGACTATGTTGAGTATAACCCAGATAATTACGCAGACCGTATCGACGTCTATTTCATTACATGTAGGTATTTAACGATAACTATAAATACCCCACCTCCATTACAAAAAGTTCATACTATTCTTAAACATTTATGCGGAACCTATATCCGGTTTTAACCAATATTCTGTTGCATTTGTTTTGGTTGCCTGTAACTGTACGAGGGCTGTCTGAGAAGTTCTCGGCCTCGACGGTAGATGGCAGCACTACCCATATGATTTTTCTGTGAAAGTTGGTGCATGTGCCAGACGCACCTGCAAGAAATTTCAAGTCTTTCTACGTTGTAGTTTGGTCTGTACAGTTTTTTGATGCAGGCGTGGTGCAGAGTTGTACCAGAGATGGAAAAAATCGAGTATCATGCAGTTATAAAATTCTTTGTAAAAGAAGGTTTAACGCCATCCGAGATCCACGGAAGATTTTTTAAAAGTGTATGGGGACTGTCATATTCGACAGTTAAGAAATGGGCTGCTGAGTTCAAACGTGGCCGTAGGAGTCTCGAAGATGATGAACGCGAAGGACGTCCGAAAAGTGCAACAACTCCAGAAAGTGCATGATATGGTTTTGGATGATCGACGAATAAAAGTGTGTGAGATTGCTGAGACTGTAGGGATATCAAAAAAACATGTGGGATACATTTTGCATGAAGTATTGCCTATGAAGAAGCTTTCTGCAAGATGGGTGCCGCATTTGCTCACTGTTGATCAAAAGCGCATCTGCATGAGAATTTCTGAACAGTGTTTGGAGCGTTTCAACAATAATAAAACTGATTTTGTGCGTCGATTCATAACAATGGATGAGAGATGGCTTCACTACTACATGGCAGAATCAAAACTTCAGTCAAAGCAGTGGACAGAAGCTGGTTGTTAAGGTCCAAAGAACGACAAGTCGGTTCCATCGGCAGGGAAGGTGACGGCATTAGTTTTTTGGGATGCCAAACGTGTTTTTTTCATTGATTACCTTTAAAAGGGTAAAACAATAACTGTACAATACTATTCCGATCTTTTATAACTGTACAATACTATTCCGATCTTTTATAACTGTACAATACTATTCCGATCTTTTAGACACCTGGATGAAAAAATTCGTGAGAAAAGGCCCAGTTTGAGAAAGAAGAAAATCATCTTTCATCAGGACAATGCACCTGTCCACAAGAGTCTTTTGGCAATGGGAAAATTAAGAGATCTGCACTACGACGTGTTGGGGCATCCACCTTATTCCCCAGATTTGGCTCCCTCCGACTTCTATCTATTCCCAAAATCCAAAAATTTTCTTGCTGGTCAGCATTTTTCTTCAAATGTAGGGGTGATTGCAGCTGTAGATTGATATTTTGCAGGCCTTCCAGATAGTCACTTCAGGGATGGTATAATGAACTTGGAACATCGTTGGACTAAGTGTATCAGTGTTCAGGGAGACTATATTCAGAAATAAAAATGATTTGGTAAATATCAAATTGTTTTTATATTTTTAGGCTTAGAATGTTCCAGACCGCCCTCGTATTTCGTGTTCCAGGTCTTCCACCCTCAGCCTAAAACACTTCCCAGTGCACTACACCCGTCCTCTGCCATCCGTGTAGCCGATTCGCAGTTGTGAACAGCGTAATATTTTTTATGATTACAAAAATTTTCCATTGCGTTACTTTATCTTTCTGTATTGTTTCATTATCAATTACTACTTGATTATTGTAATTGTTTGGTGGAGAATAAATTAGTCCCTTCTAAAAAAATGTTAACTTTTCACGTTTTCGACCCTGCATGCACGAATGTAGTTCTGGCAACTGAACGATTTCTGAAATATTCAGCCACTGTTACGCAGTAGCCACCTCAAGAAGAGAGGAGGAGTGTGTCGTCTAGGGCACTCACTTGCCCTTGGGATTTAAAACGGCTGAAAAAGTCAAATAAATTCAAAATTATCAGCAATATGATATGAAGATGCAGAAGACAAAGGTAAGCCACTGCGTTAAAACCTAAAACAATTCCGAAGAGACAACCTACATTTGGAGCGATGGCTACTTCCTCGGGAAATCATTTAAAAACAAAATCATGGATTTGAATCCGCGTCCTTTCGAATGCCATAATCTAGTAAGCGGCTGTAACATTTTATGAATCAGAACAAGGAATGTTAGAAGAAAGTAGATTAAAAAATAATCGATAAGTGTGAATCGAATCCACATATTATATCTTTCATATCATGATAATCCTGTCAACTTCATGACACTGTGCAGGTATTTAACGCGCCTATGGTAGATATTTGTATATTTAGTGAGCTTTCCTCTTTCTAGGCGTCGAAGTCAATAATGGCGGGAAGGAACTGGGGAAAAGGAACGATAAGGAATTCAGTCATATCCTTTTGAAGGAGTTATCCCGAATGATTTAACAAAAACGTGAAAAACCGATTCAAATCTCAGTCCTCCCGAACGCGAGGTCAGAGCGTTATCGGTCACCCACGGGGCTTGGTCCAACATTTTTCTGACTGGCGTTTGACACCTGACACAGTCTGATTTACTGAAAGGTTAATCAGTCTGAACTACTGTTGACTGCTTGATAGTTTTGAGTAATCTGATCAAAAATGAACGAAAAGTGCAGCCAGTTCTAAATGAGACATTGGCAATGAAGTAACATTTTTTGTGGGAAATTCACTGTATCGCAAAGACTGTTCATGGTGACAAGCATCAATATATCTTCAGCAGATGTTACGTAAATATTAGTTAAACATTTTGTGTAACTTCTTCCATCTTGATAACATATTGCAATTCCCCCGCTGAGACTAGACGTACGAACGTAAGTGACATTCACAGCCAATAAGAAAATAACATTTAATATTTACTTATATTTAGAAGTTTAGAACTACATTTAGATCTATATTTAAACTAATTTAACCTAGTTCCTTGAGTTTTCTTCCTACCATAGACAAACAATTGATGAGTTATCTAATTGCAGTGAAGGATTGTTTTGTGTTGCTCCTGTATTGTAACGTAAAAACACTTAATCGCTACATTACCTCACAGAATATAACTAGGCTTTATTTCGAGGTTGTAGAACCAAGTCTCAGTGACACTCATCTGACGACTCAATTGCACCTATGATTCATCGATCTGAAGAATTTTATGGAAAATTACTGCACCTTCCGATTTCTCAGCCGAGAGTAAGTTTAATATCGCAATAGTTTCAACTGCTCCTGTGATTTAAGCTTGCCACCATGTTATTTGAATTTTCTTCACGCCTCTCCTTTGATATTGCATTACGTAACTAGTTCCTGATAGCAATAAATCGTAAAATTAGATCACGGAACCTACAAACAGGGAATACTACTTCATCAACAGTGAATTTTACAAACCCGTATAATTATTATCCTCGAATTGTTGTATAGATAACTAGATTATAATGAAGATAGTATATTACATACCCTCTGTGAGCGCTGCTGTTTACACGTTGCTTGTACCTACTGCACAGAAACAACAACTTGCCAGTTATTTCAGCATATCTTCTATTGATGTTACACTTTCAAACAAAAGTACTGAATTTTCGAATGATAATTCCATTTTGTGAACGGCTTATTCTCCTTTATTTTATCCCCACGACTTTACACCCTGCTAGTGGAGCCATTTTCATGAAACATCTGAACGGGGTACTTCATGATCATTACAACATAAACAATTCTTTTTTGTTTTTTACCCCTATTTTTCTTTTCGTGGGGAAACATTGTGGTTTAGAAACACGAAGCTTATACTTCCATAAATTTTCAGATCCTTTACTTCGCTCCGGAGTTAAATATAACATGTGGTCCTCTGAATTTAATATTGATAAATGCTATTACATATACGCTGGTACAACGGAGTATTACGCTTAATTGAAAGCTTGATATAACTTAACATGTCAAAAATTTAAACAATAAGTTGCAGTGGGTTGATCGAAATACTCCAAGTCGGCTGAACAATCTTTAACCTAGATGGAACCATGGATAATCCACCAATCTGGCAAGAATCAAAAAATTCATTAATAAGGGTGCTTCTATAAAACTGGACTCGAGTTTCAAGGTTGAATAACTGTTTATATTTTGAGGCGAAGAAAAATCAGGGATTGCAACCAGTTATCACATAGTTCTCTCTTAGTTTCTGGAACTGGATGATCTCTGTACCTCGGTACAAATATTACTATGTTGTGCTGACTGTGTTTGCCGCTCATTGCGGTGATGCTGTGCTGCACAAATTCATCCAAATCAAACAGTTCACTGCACAAGTTTCTCCCATCAACCTGAAACTACTCAGTCATTAGCCTCACAAATATTAAGAGCTTCATCCCTACGAAAGTTCGATAGTCATAAAGCTCATGCGTGGAAATGTGTTAACTTACGTTTGCAGACGTCCATGTTTCACAAAATTTAAATTCACTCCTCGGTATTTGGAACTTTATATGAATATTTATTGTCATATGTTTGTTTGAAGATTCAAGGTTAATATATACTCATACATACAACATAGTTACTTTGGTGAATGTGCCATCGTGTCCATGATTGAAGTTACGCGTCTTTGTTAAAGGTCTAACTGCGGCCAGTGATGTTATCACAATATAGAGACAGTGAGCGCTATTTAATAACAATTCTATTTATTAAGAGATCGCGAAGAATTTAATTGCCAGAGCACTGAAAGAAAAGTATGTATGGAGTTTAAATTACGTAATTAAGTTATATATATTTGATCTTGAGCAACCATCGTGACAAGTACCGCCATTTCTGTGTATTTAATTTAAAGTAATGTAGTTATCTTTTATCTCTAAATATTTACTGTCTTCGCAGAGCAGAAGCTAGTTGATTTCCAGCAACCGTCGTCACAAGTGCCTCCATTTCTGTGTATTTAATTTAAAGTTTTGTAGTTAGCTTTTACCTCCGAATATTCATTGTGTTCACAGAGCAGCTGCTAGTTGATCTAGCAACCGTTGTGACAAGTGTCGCCATTTCTGTTTACTTAATTTAAGGTGTTGTGATAGCTTTTGTTTTACGGTTATTGAATAGCAGCTGCGTACGGTAATCGTGATCACCTTTAATTTTTTGTGTAAAAAGGTATATAGAGCTTATTCGTTCTTTTATTTATTTCTGTGGTTGGCTAACAGTGTTTACTAGTACGTCCTATTAATTACTTAGTGGAGTATCCGCCGTCCTGTCTAAATTTATCTCCACAGTTAGTTTTTATTTAAGCCGTGACTAGCGATTGTTAGTAAGTAGTGAACAGTTTGTTATTTGGATCTCTCGGTTATTTCATCTTTCATCCTCTCCATAGTTTTTGCTTTCAAAGTAATATGTGTAGGGACTGTGATTGCTGTGTGCAGACGCGGGCTGAGGGGGCTGATCTTCGCGCTCAGCTTGCAGCTATGTTAACGAAAGTTACGAGGCTGGAAGCTGCCGTCGGTGACAACAGCAGATGTGAAATGGGCTATCCTGTTGAAGCTAACTAGTGCTCTCACAGGTTCTCCCCTACCAATCATTGTACCAGCTGTCCAGGGTGAAACTTTGGAATCTGTGCGGCGGTCGCCTGACGGTGTCTGGCGTGTGATTTCCGGACGTCGACGGCACATGCGGGGGCAGTCGTACAGGTCTGAATTCCTGGAGGGCAAGCTTGTACCACTGTCCGATAGGTTTGATGTGTTGCTGGGACTGATTCAGTTTCACAATCGTCATTCTGCGAGTTACCAGCCCCCCCCCCCCCACCCGCCCGCCCGCTAGATAGATTAGGTGTGCATTACTCATGTGAATCGCCTACACGGGTAGCAGGGGCCGTGTGGAGGGCATTGGGGGATTTTTTAGACCGAGGGAGGAAGACCAAAACTAGGATTACAGTTACCGGCAGCCCAATTAAATTCAACACGATATGGTAGAAGTACCATAAATTAATCTCGACCGGCCAAAGTACTCGTCAATAACTGAAGAAGTGTTTGTAACAAGCAGCCTGAGCTTGAAAGCGTTATTAGGAATACAGAAGCAGATATTGTATTAGGTACTGAAAGCTTGTTAAAACCGGATATAAGTTCAGCAGAAATTTTTAACAATAGCATGAACGTTTTCTTTAAGGATAGGTTGCATTCTAGTGGAGGTGGTGTATTTATAGCTGTTAGTAAACACCTTTTGTGTAACGAAATAGATATCGACACGGTCTGTGAAATTCTGTGTATTATACTAAACGTAGCTAGGACAAAACTTGTAATAGGGTATTTCTACCGTCCACCAGATGAAGATGTAACTATTGCTGAGGCCTTAATGAATAATGTAAGCAATATATCTCATCAATTTCCGGATTATATAATAATAGTAGGAAATGACTTCAACTTTCCTTATATCGACTGGACTAATTACGTGCCCGTTACCAGTGACAAGGATGAAACATCCTGTGAAATTATTCTTGACCTTTTCTCAGATCTTCATCTTGAGCAGATCGTCACTGAACCAACGCAGTGCCACAACGATAACGAAAACATTCTAGATATTCTCGTTACAAATATGCCTGAATTATGCACTGACATTTCTACCACCACAGGAATAAGTGATCATATTAGCTGTAATTGCTACAGTAAAATTAACAGCCGCGTGCAAAAAGAAAAAAGAAAGGATCGTTTACAGGTTCGAAAAAGTCCCAAAGGCGTGTTTAAGAACGTTTTTGAGGGATAATTACCTTACCTTTATGGAAGCAAGAGGCTCGGTTGAAGAGATATGGATTCGATTCATGCGTATAGTCAGGGAAGGTGTGAACTTACATATACCTAAAAAGACAATCAGGGATGGGGACGATCCCCCGTGGTATACATGTGAACTTAAAAGGTTACTTAAAAAACAAAGGAAGATACATGCACGCTCAAGAAGGACGATGTATAGGAGTGATTTAGAAAAGTTAGGTGAGTCAAGAGGACATTTTAAGAATGAGATGCGTGATGCCTTTAATGATTTTCGTTGCAACTGACTTTACAAGAATCTCAACGAAAACCCAAAGAAATTTTGATCGTATGTAAAAAACGTTAGTGGTAATGACAACAATAAGCCAGTCTGCTACAATACGGTCGGAAACTTGATGACAGCGGCGGCAAGACTACCGTATTTAACACCGAATTCAAAAAATTTTTAACTGACGAAATCATGGAAAACATTCCCGTTTATCCACTGCGTGTAGAATTTGAGATGGATCCGGTACAAATTGATAGCGTAGGCATCATAAAGCAATTAAAGCTCCTGTAGGGGGGGGGGGGGGGAAGCGCCGGGTCCCGATGGTAAACCAGTTAGAGTATTTTCGAAGTACGCGGAAGAAATAGAACCATTTCTGTCAGATATATTTCGTAAATCTTTAGAAGAAAGGAAAGTACCTTCCGAATGGAAAATAGCGCAGGTGATTCCCGTTTTCAAGAAAGGAGATCGGAGAGATCCTAGGAATTATCGACCCATATCTCTAAAATCTGTTTGCAGTAGAATTCTGGATCATTTCATATGCTCTAACGTTATGAAGTTTCTAGATGGAAACGAGTTACTTACAGTGAACCAACACGGATTTCGGAAGAACCGATCGTGTGAAACGCAACTGGCTCTATTTTCGCATGACGTAATGAAGGTTATCGATGCAGGATCACAAGTTGGTGCTATTTTCTTAGATTTCCGGAAAGCTATTGACTCTGTACCACACAACCGGCTGTTGTCGAAGATTCGAGCGTACGGTATATCTGATCAGATTTGCGAATGGATACTCGATTTTCTAACTGGTCGGTCGCAGTATGTCGTTGTTGATGGGGAAGCCTCTTCAAAGCTAGATGTTACTTCGGGGGTTCCTCGAGGAAGTGTAGTAGGGCCACTTCTTTTCTTAATTTTTATAAACGATCTCGGTGACAACGTTAATTGCAGGATGCGAGTTTTTGCAGATGATGCACTTATTTATAGGAAAGTGAGGTGCCCTGACGATTGCTTAGAAATTCAGCGCGATCTGGATGTTATTTCGGAATGGTGCCGTAAATGGCAGCTTACACTTAACTGCAAAAAGTGCAATATGTAATAAAAAGACCCCGTTTTCTCACGAGTACAAAGTTAACAATTCAGTTGTTGACACGGTAGACTACCTGAAGTATCTAGGCGTAACAGTACAAAGCAACATGAAATGGACTTGCACATATCTTCCGTCGTAGGCAAAGCTAATTCTAAACTACATTTTATAGGTCGTATTTTGAGAAGTTGTAATGCTCATACAAAGGAAATAGTGCACAAAACACTAGTTCGTCCGCATTTGGAATACTGTTGTGCAATTTGGGATCCTTATCGCAAGGGATTGACTGATACGTTAGAGAAAGTACAGAGGAGAGCCGCTCGATTCGTGACTGCTAGTTACAGTTCTTATGAAAGTGTCACGGAGTTGGCACTTGGGTTGGGCTGGGATTGTTTGGCGGACAGACGACGTCGTTTTCGTTGCAAAATATGCGAAAATCTGTAATTTACGAATGCAATGAAATACTTCTTCCACCAACTCAATTAGGTCGGAATGAGAGGAGAGAAAAGGTTAGAGAAATTAGATGCCGTACTGATACTTCTTTCTTCCCTCGTTGTGTTCGGGATTGGAATGCGCAGAGTTTGGATTGGTGCTTAGCACCCTCTGCCACCCACAATATTTGTGAATTGCAGAGTGTAGATGTAGAAATATTAGTTGCTTTTCTTAATTTATAGTCGTTCAGTGTAGATGTTTTCGTTACATTAAGTTTTCGTTTTTAGGACCAATGTTTGCGGAGGTATTAATTAGACTTAAGTGCTGTCTGGAACAGAATGGAATCTGGCATTTTTAGAGCATAGGGCACGAGTTATTTTAGGTTTTTAGTAACCAGTTTTAGTTGATTTCTTGACGCCACGTCATTGAAATTACTACTTCCTCCGGATGAAAGTATTTCCTCATTTATCGCAATATATGCGATGTGGACCACGATTGAAACTAATATTAATTAGCTTTGCTTTCACTGGCGCATTACTGAGGTCACACATGAAAGCAGTTCTAACTGTGCGGCGATTTAAACTACAACTGTAATACATACAACAGTGTTTAATTAAGCATCTGCAAAGAAATGACGACCGAACAAATCATTCAACAAGTCATTAGTGGCGAGTTTAGAAGCTAGTAATTTATTTTGATTTTAGTATTCTTGAATTTAGTAATATATTAAGTAACAGTTTTGATTGTATTGTAATCAATGTTCATGTGGGAAACTCCGATCAATCTCCCATCTAATAATTAGATCATTTTCCATTAGAGTCATGCAGCATCAAACCTTAAATATATAAACAATTAATAATATTCACCTAAAATAAATATTTACAAGAATAACAAATTTCCTAACCAATAACAGGGTGCAACTTTACAAGAGTTAATAAAAGCAACCCCGGGCCTTCCTCAAACCATTAAACAGGAAGCCCCCTCAGGGTAGGAAATTTGTAATGAACTGAAGCAAATAAACGTACTTGGTAGTAATATCCCAAATGTAGGAAACACTGGCTCAAATAATACACCTCACAGCATTACTGTCTGCGAAAATTAAAAAAAATGTAAATATACCTGTAAATCATCAGGTTATTGTGCTGAAAATTTCAGCACTTCGTACTTTTAATTTGGTTTTGAAGTTTTCTGAGCTGAATCAAAATCACGGAATAATAGAAATTTATAAAGCTTTTGTGTTTACTCACACAGTTTTTCTCAAATAAAGTGCCAAAAGATATGAATTTTGTTAAATTCGATACAACTTTGCACATAGTTAAATGTTGTTAGTTTTTACAATTTTATGAGCTTTTTCATCCAGCAAAGCGTCTCGTTCTTGTAATTACTTATTGTATAGTATATAGCAAATCGTCTTGTCCTTGTAATTACTTGCTGTGTAGTATATAGCGAGTTAAATAAAATTTAATACATGCTGACATTTTTTGTATATTTTCCGATCAAGAAAGATTACAGTTTTTTATGCACTTTTAAAAATAGTACCGTTGAAACTGTGCTGATTTCTTAATTGCGTTTTGCAATGGTAATTACATCACCGTCATGTAATACATCTATCACCAAATGATATTTCTCTCACATTAAGAAGTATTTATTGGTAGAATTTCAGATTATATGTATTATGTAACTTCTAAATATATGACAGAAACTAATTACGTGAAAAGATAACAATTACTTTCATCATTCGTCTTGGAGGTTAAAAAACCTTAAAAATAGATTCAAGGGAAGTGAACGATACAAGAAACGAAAATAGTGAAAGTTGCCTTCCTCTGCTCGAATGATTGGAAGTCTATAAATTATGCGAACCTATTATGCCTAGACCTAACCGATTTCCATCCCGAAATGTTTTGATCCATATCTGTGTCACTAAGTTACCCTGGAAGCCTTTCTTTTATTCATGCCGCCTGCTCTCATTAACTCTCTTGAATTCCTCTCTTGATCAAAGATCAAAATTAAATTTTACTTCGTTTAATGAAGGTCCTTAAAGAAGCTTATTGTGATGCTATTATACAGACGTTTTTTTACATGAATATTCTGAAAGCGTTCTCTAATACTGTCAGTGGATTTCTGCGCACACACTTCTTAACTCAATCTGACTGGACGTCCTGAGTGTTTTATAATCTCTGAAGCTTATCGAAGTTTACTTTCCTACACAAAATAAATTTCGGAAGAACCAGTTACTGTTACAGCCGTATAAATTATCTTTTAAAGATGATACCTGTTACCAATCTGAATATCCTATTTTCAGATCTAAATGAAGTCTAATAAATAAATATAACAACTAAATATTTTATTATTTTCCGAGAGATTCGCTTGAACCCTATACCAACATGACTTTAATTTTCGCAGTAGGGAATGGCGTTAAATTTCTTTTCGCTTGGTTTTGGGAATAGCAACCACTGAAAAGACAGAAGAGAGGAACGGAAAAATCAAGTAATTAGATATTTTCAAAGAACAGGAATAGCAGAAAAACAGTAGAAAGATAGATCTGGGATGAATAAGACGATATGAGATTTGAAAATCTCGGTTAAAATAATAATAAAAAGTTATATGATAAACGGTATTTTGGGCCTACCGTACAGATTAATACACAGCACTGTAATAAGTGCAGATCAGAGGAGTGAAACGGGAGAAGCGAGTTATTCTATATGTAGAAAGGAGTCCTTTCATATGAGCGGTAAGTAGCAAATCTGTTGATTTCTCTTTCCTTTCGGTACATATTTCGTCATTCTAGTAATGCTACAGAAACAAAAGTAGTAGCATTAAATACATTTATACTTACATAACAGTATTTATTTTAAAATCGTACTGCATGTTTGGGAGAAAATCTCAAAAATCATCCATCGAGTGCGACAGTTTCATTTCGCGTTTGTCGTGGTCGTTTAAACTGTGAGCAGTGTGAGCTGTGAGGAGTGTAGCCATATGTCTGAAAAACGTGTAATATGTTGAATAATATGTGCTTCGCGTTAATTCGTTATGTCACAGCTAACAATAAGGACGAATTTAGAACCATTTGGAATTATCGTTCATATGAAAAAAAATAGAATTGTTGCTCTCAGATAGGGGTAGACTGTCATCACAGTTGAAAAACTGCACTTACGTTTACAGTTTGGTGCTGCGGTTTTGTTACTAGTTAGTGTTGTCAACGTTTCGTTCCGAGCCTGGGGTATTCTTCAAGGTTGCTTCACTTTAATGCATTCGCTCATTTGTCATTTTCAGGCACCGTCGACTGTAATTGTCTTGATAAAATTTAATAGCAGTAATCAACTGCAAATAGCTCGTGACACAATATTACCACTCTGGTGATAATTTTTTTGTAAATAGACTTTTGATTGCTGCGCAGAAAAAAAAAAAAAAAAAAAAAAAAAAAAAAAAAAAAAAAGTTTTCAACAGAACTGAACTGTATGATCCCCTTATCCTTGCTACTAAATTTCGCATAACTATGTAAAGTGTTAAGAGAGTTCTTAACTTGCATTTCACAAACACACGTGAATGTCACAATACGTATGGTTAAAATAATGTCTTATAGTTTATAGTTATAAATGTAAGCAGTATTGGTGTCTCATTAAAAATTTCTAATTCAGTGACGTGAGACTTTCGGAAATCATTCATCACTGCGGGACAGGCACTTACCTCACTGTTCGGGATGTAATTAGAAGGCTGCCAAAGAACACTTTCGGAGATCTTCACTGTTTTTCAATGAACATAACATTTCTTGAAATGAAGAATAAATACGATATCACTGCTTTGATATCAGATTTATTATCAAACAAATCTTTAATATTAATAACGTACATGGTCACTCGATTATTTAATTTTTTTTGCAGCTTAATCGGTACAACTATCCTTCCTTTCTAGGGATCATTCATTTTTTTTATTTTTTTTTACTTATGGATTTACGCCTCGTCGACGTCGAGATCATTAGAGCCGGTATGGGACTGGGGCAAGGAACGGGAAAGAATTCTGCCACGGCCTTTTGAAGGAAGCATCCCGGCATTTGCCTGGAGTGATTAGGGGAAAACATGGAAAACCCAAATCTGGATGCCCAGGCAGGTATTCGAACAGGCTCCCTCCCGAACGTACTGAGCGTGGTGGGTGAACGGTTAACGCTCTGGCCTCTCATTCTGGAGGACGCGGGTTCGAATCCCCGTCCGGGCATCCTGATTTGGATTTTCCATGGTTTCCCCAAATCACTCCAGGCGAATGCCGGGATATTTCCTTCAAAAAGGCCATGGCCGAATTCCTTACCGTTAATTGTCCCCCAGTCCCATCCCGCCTCTAATGACTTTAACTGCCGACGAGGCGAAAAAAAAAACCTCCCAAATGAGAGACCAAAGCTTTAACCGCTCACCCCCCACGCTCGTTGGATCATTCATGTAGTAAAGGAGTTAATGAGAGGTAATTATTCGGCTAAAAGCATTTTTTGCTACTTCCCTATTCTGCCATGCAGACTATTAATTTGTGTGGATTTTACTGGTGTTACCTAAATATACATACCAACCCGGCGCAAAACAGCTCCCTCGACGATCGTGCTTCTACTTACCACTGCGTTTGCATTCTCCGCTATTTGCTGTTTACTCGACTAAAAGGCGAAAAATAAACTTCAAACCGGTTTTTTTACTCTTACGGAAATATTTGAACATCCTGAACATAAACTGATAACTGGTATCCGCTGTCATCAAGAAACAAGAAAATAGAAGATCGTTGGCCACACACGTATGCCAGTATAGCATCACTTGAATAAGTAAATGCGGCTTTATCCTTTCCATCTAAATAAATTATTACTAAGTAAATTTGCATAAGATAACAATGCAAGAAAATCCAATAATGTTAATCAAGCGACCTTATGGCAGCCGGTGCAGTTTGTTGTCCACGCCTCCAGGAAGTCTTCCGGTTGGAAATTACAATGTGGTCAGTGGTTTGTACATTTCCACAGTCACACAGCGCATCTGCACGGAGATCCCCGTTACGTATTGTTGTGATTTACACTCCGTGTCCTGTGAGACAACAATTCAGTTGTCACCACAGTCGAGTAAGCTGATCGAACCGTGTAACACTGTATAACGGCCCTCAGACCAAGACTTTTAATGCAATTGTATTTTAAGAATTATTTGTAGCTAGTTGGATGTTGAGTGAATATGGTTTTGTATATTTTTCTTTAAATTAGCTATGAAATTGTGTAAATAGACTTTGTGTCATGGAAAGAAACTATGTAAATACGTTCAAGGACAGAACTATGCAAGATTATTTCTGATTTCTAAACGCTGAGAAGTCCGAACAGCATATCGTGTAGAAAAGTTAAAATTGGAATAAGCTAATGAATATTTTTGAGCCTTAATTGTTGAAAAAATCAGCCGTGAACTCAGATATAAATGGTATTTTGATTATTAATTTTCAAAAATAAATTTTACAGATAACAATTAATGAGCTGAAGTTCTTTTATCTCTCGTTCAAAGAAAATAGAAAATGGTACTCTGCTACACGGGGGAAACTATTGATGGGCAACGGATTTCGATGCTGGAGTTAGACAGTCTAGGATTCCATAAACTGGAAAATGTCTTTGATATTACACGTTTATGTGGTGGTATGTAGTGCACACCCCAATAAACGACAACCTTCGAAATTCGCTATCCTTAATCTACCCAATCTTAATCAGAACTCAAAATGTTTAGTATACGAAACATTTTGTTTCAATCGGTCCAAAACGGATAACTTAGATCATCTGCTTCCGCCACTTCAAATTTGATTAGATAGTCATTGCATCATTATTTGTAAAGTTTCTTGGCGTTAGTGGAATTACATCTAACAATATCAATTAGGAGACTTAAACGACAAAAACACTTCATCAGATTCCAATGCTGGAAGGTGAAATGTGACAAAACTTCTGCTATCTGATAAAAAAAAGAGTATTCATGGGAGAGAAATATTTTTTTAACGCAATTCTAACTGGATTTATATGAAACACTGAGAACTATTACGTCAACAATTTAAATGTTTACCAATGTTGAAATAAGTAATGAATGTCACAGATTTGTTTCATCTTGAAGGTAATGTCAGGTTTTAAAATGGAGAATTAGAGGTTTTCGTTTTACTTTGTATTTTGATAACCATTCACAGTGCCCTCAGTTTAAGAGTATTTAATCACCCGCGTGTCGGAAATGCTATGGACTTTTTTTACTGAATCCGTTAATAACGAAAAAGTAACAGCCACCGTAGCTATGTAATGGAAATTGTACTCGTCATACGCGTGTGTATAATCTTTCGTGTGTTATAGTTTTATGGCTCATCGATGTCGACGTCATTAGTGCCTGGAGATGATTGGGGAAGCGTTATGAGGGAACAAGTTTAAACGTGTCTTGAAATTGTAATATTGACTATTGATTACAATTTGTAACGTCATTCATGAAATGTAAACAATGTTCATCACTGCAAGAATTCGGAATTACTGAACCTTACAAAAATTGAGATTAGAGGGGAAATGTGAAAGATACTTTCAATAAAGTGGCGGGCCTAGCTTATAGTGTGTGCAGGTAGAGGCAGTGTGTGTGTGGGAGTTGAGCGGGGTACGCTGGACAGAGGATCGATGCGGGTTATAGCAGTCACGTTTGAACTTTACTTGTGGACTTGAGGCTACGCACTTGGCTCGTGTGTGTCCCAGCGGAGGCGGAGGCGGACACTCGGACACGGCCAGCATCCCAGTCTGCCCTAGTAACAGCAAGAACTTTCCACGCTGCAATTCGTTCCTCAAACCAATAAATTACAAACCATATACACGTCATACTATGGACCAGAGATTTGATAGATCCAAACCAACTACCTTCAGTTATATGTAAAACTATTGTATGTTGACGGGAATTTCTTTTTTTATATTTAATGAAAGTTACTAGAGCAATGTCTAATTTTGAATAAATAGACAAGGTTTTTTTTTAATTAAATGCCATATCATATACCAATGTGATATATTTGTGAATCAATTAGGAAGAGAGCACTTGCAACCCTGATCGCATCATGCGAATCTCTAGTCATTTCAACAACAATTTGTCTAAATTTATAACAACAATAATTCTCTTAGTAACGAAGTTAATTGTATAGTTTTGACAACAAGAAATTACTACAATTTACTGAAACCACTTAAGTCTGGTATATCTTTTCCTTTGTGTGTGCGTTTAATTTTCTTCTTTTTTTCTTTGCCTGGAACTAAACTGTTAAAAATGAATATAATTATTTTTTGACTGATTCCGACCCATGACATCTAAGGGATTTTTCAGAAGATTTAATTTTTTATTTCTGACGGAAGTATTAAATTTGGTAGGACTGAGTGTATAGTCAAGACTGATCAGTAAGACGAAGCACACTGGATCCAGGAGATACAACGGACCGGGCACGATCACAGGCTCCCCCCCCCCCCCTCCCACCGCACCGGGTGTCTTGTCCGCGGTTTTTTCGCAGGCGTCAAAGTAAATAACGTAATAGTCTCCAATCTACGCTTCACAAATTACACATTGCTCAAAAAAAATTCTTATGGCTTTACGTCTCGTCTATGTCGAGGGCATTAGAGGCACGAAAGGATTGGAGACAAGGGACGGGAAGTAATTCGGCTATGGCATTGTGAAGGAAGCATCCGTACTTCGAAATCTACAAAACACACACACACACTGAACACTGTTACACGTTTCTCAGACAGATGACATTACCTCACTTGCTCTAGCCAGGACATGCGGCTGCAAAATCAAAGCTCCAAATTTGATCATTCCAACAATAAGTAAAACTCATCGACGAAAGCCAAACCCAAAATGATGAGAAAAGATGATGAATAATAATAAGAAGAAGAAGAGTATAGTCAAGAGACAGGCTACAGTCAGATAGAGACCGAGTCATACAAACAGGAAATGCTAAATGGTCAGCTAATATTACCACCAGCGTGGCTTGCACATGCCAGTACAGATATGGAAAGTTCCACGCGCAGTTCACATATATTCCCATCAGCATTATGTCCAAGCCAACACCTAGTTGTACATGACATCGAAATCTATGTTCGCTAGGGATTGGCTGCTGTGGTAATGGCGGCTTCTGTATCACGCTGTTCTCTTGGCTGCAACATGGTTAAAATGGCGCTCATCCATATTGCATTCCTTCAAACTTCCTCATGCTAGCGCAGAAATGTAGCTCCCACAGAACACCGTAGCTTTCACTGCGACTAAGATAATTACAGTTCTTCCTAGTTGCCTCTGTACTGTTCGCCTTATTCTACTATATGACTTTTAATTTGTCTGTTCACTCACTGAGATGGCTAGTTTGAAAATATGAGGTTGACTTACCTCTTGTTAGAAACATTGTCAGCTGGGAGGTTCGACTCCAGGTAAGTCTTAGGCAGTAGAAATAGTTTCGAATAAAATTGTTTGATCTCTAGTACAGTGTAATTTCCTGAAACCATTATTAAATAAATGTTTGTCGGACGGCATATATGAATTAATTCTTTTGAAATAAATCAACTTATCTGTATTTCGAGTCGTGCTTTCAAACCAAATTTCTCTCAAGTGAAGGACTTCGCTTTAGCTTTTCCCACTGTTATCTCAGTTTTAGGATAAAAAAATAGTTATGATTTCACTGTGGTAATTCAGCCAACAGTTTTTTCAGGAATTACTATGTAAACTCGGTTATGGGAGAGTTATAAAAGCTTATCTTAATGTCAGAATAATGTAATGAATACCTTTTTGGCGATTTTCCAGTAACGTCTTCGATTTCATGCTAACTCTTCAAAGATAAGCATTAATTTAACAATAAGAACAAGGGATTTCTTTTTTTTTTTTATTCCTTTACACCTCGTCGTCGGCTAAGGACATTAGAGGCGGGATGGGACAGGGGACAAGGAACGCGAAGGAATTCGGCCATGGCCTTTTTGAAGGAAGCATCCCAGCATTCACCTGGAGAGATTTGGGGAAACCCTGGAAAACCCAAATCTGGATTCCCGGACGGGGATTCGAACCGTCGTCCTCCCGAATGCGAGGCCAAAACGTTTACAGCTCACCCACCACGCTCGGCAACCCATGGAGTCAATTTTTTATATTGCGATCTAAGGAAATTAACCAATTTGTGTTGTATTGTATTGAAGTTCCATGTTTTTATTAATAACGCATTCAAACCACGAAAGAGGAATCTTCATAGAATAGATTCACTACCAAATTTATGTGAAGTGCAACCTATTTGACCAAATTAATCTACCGAATTATGCATAGATTGTGTCAATTCACATTTACGCGGGCGAAATGCATTTAGCGAGCGTAGTTACATAGATAAGACAAATCACAAAATATTCCAGCAGGCAATAATTTAATGTTTATTCACTGTAAAATTTCGTTAGTGAAACCAAATTGTGGTTCGATTAGAACATTTCTAACTCATACGTGCTGAGAAACTCTGTTTGATGTAGCTTCACAATTTTTTTAATTTTTTTTAAGACTGTTAGGAATGTAGTAGAATGTTTGTTCGATACAACCGAGTTAGCAACTTTTTTGTAGATTGGTTTAACTATATTACACGTAAGCTTATACGGAAAAATTCATGAAGTAGAAATATATCAAACAGATAATTTAGTGTAGTTCTATTATTTAATTCTGTGGGCTCAGTTTAATTAATCTACTGGAAAGCTTTTAAGAGATATGTTAACTTCTTTTATTTCTGAGTCAAAAGCTCTAATTTTTCTTGGAAACATCTCTGAATGAAATTCCTCCTCTGGGTCACCGAAATATCGATATTTGAGCTATCCGCTATAGATTAAAAAAAATATTTAGTAAAAAGACATCTTCCCGCTGAACTTGGGCTGATAAAAATGTCTTGAACGACTTGATTATTTTTTGCTGTATCCATTTTCAAAATATTCCGTATTCATTTAATTTTGAGTCTTTTGTTTCTACTACAAAATTTTTATATGCCTTAATAACTATATTATGTGTCTTAATCATGTACGGAATTATTCTGATTGTTCCATTTCACGGGTAAGAGCTTTCAAAGTAATTCAGAATAATGTTACTAAATATGTTATATTTAGAATATACAGAATAATAGAAAATAAGTGAGAATAATTCAAAGAAATAGTAGGAACAGGAAAGAAATTTTTGTCTAAAAACAAAAATAGAAAATAGCACAGAACCAGAACTACAATAGGGATGTGACAAGGTTAAAGAGATTGATGGGAGGAAAACAAATTGTTTAAAGAAGCAACAGCGTAATAAAGAATGTGAACACGGAATTAACAGGGGCAAAGAGGGAAGTGAAGGATAAATTCATGAAAATAATCATTGCTGGACTAGGAACATTGAGTGATACAAGTAATAATTTCTATTGCTAGGTCTGAAAAATAAATGTATTCGGACAGTTATGATAAGAACGATGACGTCTTACAATCTGGTGACATTGTTTCTATTTGCCTCGCCTACCACCTCTGTCGTGACTGACAGGGAATTTGAAAAAGGTTGTCATATTGAGCAACTGGTTTAGTGAGACTATTAATTAACTTAAGAAAATTACTTC
>JARYHS010013630.1:290087004-290160819 GCA_031002005.1 Vandiemenella viatica | reverse complement strand
CTCTTCCACATCGGCAGCAGATAGAACTGGGAGCTCTGTAAAATAAAATTCATCTTTAGTATCACTGATACATACACACAAACACACACATATAATAATTATTATTATAACTTATTACCTTCATAAGACTGAGACATTGTGTTGAAGACTGCGAGAAACACACACTGCGGTAACTGCTAGAAGCGCACACGGCAAGGTTCGCAATGGTACAGAGCCAGAGATGGCCACGGGCGCTCCTTTTATAGCGTCGCATGGAGCCTCTCACTCCGCGCTTACACAAGAGATACCGCTTGCACAACTGGTAGAGTACACATTTCGCAAAAGCAAACAATCGAGTGGGTATTTCCGTAGGTGTGTTGAAACAGTGTACACATTTCACAACGCGCGCATTCCAGAACAGAAATAGCTTGGGTGGGCGGTGTGGAATATCTGCGCCCAAAGAAATTAAGCCCTTGGGAGATGGTGCCATCTATCCGCAGATCGGGGAACTAACATATGCGCAAGCCCGGCAGCTACCGCCATCTGTGCGACAGGTCGAGGAACTAACGTGTGACGTCATACGACCGGGCGGTGCGCTCGGCGGCCATCTTGGTCACACCAACGGGGGGCGGCCATCTTGTGACGTCACGCGGACGAGTGGAGTCTCTTTACAGTTGTCCAAAGAGCTTATCAGGCTAGCTAAGACAACCTCCTCCTACTTACAGGGTAACTATGTTGACGAAATTAATAAAAAAATTACAATAAAAAATTTGATGACAAGTCAAAAGTTACTATCGAAACAGTTAACTGATCGGTCAAGGCAGGCAATAATTTTTGTTTGTCTTCTTATTCTTCTTTTCGTATCGATGGCAGTATCAAAAACAAGGTAGTTTTTCCACCAATTCGATGGCTTTGTCACTAACTGATTGAAGATCTGACCGAGATACAATTGTCCAAGTTGATGGCATGACAACAAATGTATCATAGTTTAGATCTCTCCGCAGGAGCATATGGTATCTGGTTGTTCTCCCAGGTATCCCCATGAAGCGAGAGTGTCTTTGCAGCGGCCAACTCCAACTCTAACTCATTTCAGTGACTCCCATATTGGTCATGGTTGCTCAGACCCCGGTGGTAGATACTCCTTCGGGTTGATCCAGTCGACGTTGTGTCGCACTATCTTCTCCCATACAGATATTCTTTCCTGCTTACGTGGGAGGCTTTTAGAGTTCTGAAAGCTGACGAAGAATTATCTATTGTTGAGAAGTTCGTGAACTATTAAAGACCCGCGTCGCGTTGTATATTTTATGATGGAGTTTCTTTAAATTGTTTGGTTCGTAGGCTGCTGTCAAATCAACGAAGGCTACTCCAGTAACTAAACCCTTCTCAAAGCCATCTTCAATGTGTTGCATTAGATGTAGGAATTCGTCTGTGCAGGAGCGGGCTGTTCTGAATCCGGCTTGTTGACGTATCAGTTTATCCTCAATAACTGGGGAAAGACATTTCAGAAGTATTCTCTCGAAAAGTTTGTAGACGTGACTGAGGAGTGATATCGGGCGGTAGCTCTTGGCACCGTCTGGGCGTTTATCAGGCTTTAGTAGTGCTACAACTTGGGATTTTCCCCAGAGCTTTGGAATTTTGCAGCTGTGTAAACACCAACTGAACATCTCGGGAAGCTATTTTACTCCTCTCACCCAAGATGCTTGATCTGCTAAACGTGGAAGTGGTCAACTCCTATGGTATTTCCGTTTTTGAGGGCTTTAATGCTGGCTGTTATTTCTTCGAGAGAGAAGGGGGCAGTATCGGTGGATGTTTCACTGGCGGGATCTCTAATGATCTTGGTATACGCAATCAGGATGTTGCTTCTGTTGGCTGGTTTACTGTTGAGTGGTTGCTGGTGGGCAATATTATCTGCAGTAAGTCTGTGTAACTTAGCAAGGGTTATTTGATAGCTTTTATAAGTCGTTTTGCTATTGTGCGTCATGTCAGCGTTGATGATTAGATCAATCCATGTTTTTCTTCTGGATGTTCCAATAGCTTGCATTACTAATTACCCGCAATCTATGGTTGTTTCGGATTCCTCAGACAGGTGTACAAGTCAGCTACACTTGTCTGCAGACCAAAGATGTAGTTCGTTCTGCAGCCCGCGGGATGCGCTGCCGCAAAGCTTTTTGTATAATTTTTACAAACTGTTCGTAATTATGTGGGTCTGGTATTAATTGTGATACTCGCTTAGCAACGATATCTCTAAAGAGGTTACATTGTGTCGTTTTAAAGCCGAAACGTCTTTTGAAAGGTACAGTCAGTGGTGTGATAACTTGCTGCACAGAGCACATGATGGGTTTATGTTGGGTAGAGAGTATCGAACACAGAACCTGATTCTTACACATTTGACTGATGGGGGACACTGACGAACAAGAGATCCAACTGGAATTGAAGAAAGATTCGGATTGCTTCGGGTTGTGGGTCGGAGTCATGACACATTTGACTGATGGGGTCGCTGACGAACAAGAGATCCAACTGGAATTGAAGAAAGATTCGGATTGCTTCGGGTTGTGGGTCAGAGTCATGACACATTTGACTGATGGGGTCGCTGACGAACAAGAGATCCAACTGGAATTGAAGAAAGATTCGGATTGCTTCGGGTTGTGGGTCGGAGTCATGACACATTTGACTGATGGGGTCGCTGACGAACAAGAGATCCAACTGGAATT
Source organism: Vandiemenella viatica (assembly GCA_031002005.1). Taxonomy (NCBI): domain Eukaryota; kingdom Metazoa; phylum Arthropoda; class Insecta; order Orthoptera; family Morabidae; genus Vandiemenella; species Vandiemenella viatica. The sequence goes on along the minus strand of JARYHS010013630.1, from coordinate 290,158,129 downwards.
GAAGAAAGATTCGGATTACTTCGGGTTGTGGGTCAGAGTCATGACACATTTGACTGATGGGGTCGCTGACGAACAAGAGATCCAACTGGAATTGAAGAAAGATTCGGATTGCTTCGGGTTGTGGGTCGGAGTCATGACACATTTGACTGATGGGGTTGCTGACGAACAAGAGATCCAACTGGAATTGAAGAAAGATTCGGATTGCTTCGGGTTGTGGGTCAGAGTCATGACACATTTGACTGATGGGGGTCGCTGACGAACAAGAGATCCAACTGGAATTGAAGAAAGATTCGGATTGCTTCGGGTTGTGGGTCAGAGTCATGACACATTTGACTGATGGGGTCGCTGACGAACAAGAGATCCAACTGGAATTGAAGAAAGATTCGGATTGCTTCGGGTTGTGCGTCGGAGTCATGACACATTTGACTGATGGGGTTGCTGACGAACAAGAAATCCAACTGGAATTGAAGAAAGATTCGGATTGCTTCGGGTTGTGGGTCGGAGTCATGACACATTTGACTGATGGGGTTGCTGACGAACAAGAGATCCAACTGGAATTGAAGAAAGATTCGGATTGCTTCGGGTTGTGGGTCAGAGTCATGACACATTTGACTGATGGGGTCGCTGACGAACAAGAGATCCAACTGGAATTGAAGAAAGATTCGGATTGCTTCGGGTTGTGGGTCAGAGTCATGACACATTTGACTGATGGGGTCGCTGACGAACAAGAGATCCAACTGGAATTGAAGAAAGATTCGGATTGCTTCGGGTTGTGGGTCAGAGTCATGACACATTTGACTGATGGGGTTGCTGACGAACAAGAGATCCAACTGGAATTGAAGAAAGACTCGGATTGCTTCGGGTTGTGGGTCAGAGTCATGACACATTTGACTGATGGGGTCGCTGACGAACAAGAAATCCAACTGGAATTGAAGAAAGATTCGGATTGCTTCGGGTTGTGGGTCGGAGTCATGACACATTTGACTGATGGGGTCGCTGACGAACAAGAGATCCAACTGGAATTGAAGAAAGATTCGGATTGCTTCGGGTTGTGGATGGGGTCGCTGACGAACAAGAGATCCAACTGGAATTGAAGAAAGACTCGGATTGCTTCGGGTTGTGGGTCAGAGTCATGACACATTTGACTGATGGGGTCGCTGACGAACAAGAGATCCAACTGGAATTGAAGAAAGATTCGGATTGCTTCGGGTTGTGGGTCAGAGTCATGACACATTTGACTGATGGGGTCGCTGACGAACAAGAGATCCAACTGGAATTGAAGAAAGATTCGGATTGCTTCGGGTTGACACATTGACTGATGGGGTTGCTGACGAACAAGAAATCCAACTGGAATTGAAGAAAGATTCGGATTGCTTCGGGTTGTGGGTCGGAGTCATGACACATTTGACTGATGGGGTTGCTGACGAACAAGAGATCCAACTGGAATTGAAGAAAGATTCGGATTGCTTCGGGTTGTGGGTCAGAGTCATGACACATTTGACTGATGGGGTCGCTGACGAACAAGAGATCCAACTGGAATTGAAGAAAGATTCGGATTGCTTCGGGTTGTGCGTCGGAGTCATGACACATTTGACTGATGGGGTTGCTGACGAGCAAGGAATCCAACTGGAATTGAAGAAAGATTCGGATTGCTTCGGGTTGTGGGTCGGAGTCATGACACATTTGACTGATGGGGTTGCTGACGAACAAGAGATCCAACTGGAATTGAAGAAAGATTCGGATTGCTTCGGGTTGTGGGTCAGAGTCATGACACATTTGACTGATGGGGTCGCTGACGAACAAGAGATCCAACTGGAATTGAAGAAAGATTTGGATTGCTTCGGGTTGTGCGTCGGAGTCATGACACATTTGACTGATGGGGTTGCTGACGAACAAGAAATCCAACTGGAATTGAAGAAAGATTCGGATTGCTTCGGGTTGTGGGTCAGAGTCATGACACATTTGACTGATGGGGTCGCTGACGAACAAGAGATCCAACTGGAATTGAAGAAAGATTCGGATTGCTTCGGGTTGTGCGTCGGAGTCATGACACATTTGACTGATGGGGTTGCTGACGAGCAAGGAATCCAACTGGAATTGAAGAAAGATTCGGATTGCTTCGGGTTGTGGGTCGGAGTCATGACACATTTGACTGATGGGGTTGCTGACGAACAAGAGATCCAACTGGAATTGAAGAAAGATTCGGATTGCTTCGGGTTGTGGGTCAGAGTCATGACACATTTGACTGATGGGGTCGCTGACGAACAAGAGATCCAACTGGAATTGAAGAAAGATTTGGATTGCTTCGGGTTGTGCGTCGGAGTCATGACACATTTGACTGATGGGGTTGCTGACGAACAAGAAATCCAACTGGAATTGAAGAAAGATTCGGATTGCTTCGGGTTGTGGGTCGGAGTCATGACACATTTGACTGATGGGGTTGCTGACGAACAAGAAATCCAACTGGAATTGAAGAAAGATTCGGATTGCTTCGGGTTGTGGGTCGGAGTCATGACACATTTGACTGATGGGGTTGCTGACGAACAAGAGATCCAACTGGTATTGGAGAAAAATTCGGATTGCTTCGGGTTGTGGCTCAGAGTCATGTTGTTGTTCTCTACCCAGAAATCTGAAGCCAAGCCATTTGTATTACTCTGCAAATAGCCCCTCAATATGATGATTGTTGAAGTCTCCGATAACAATCCTGTTTGGTTGGTTGTGAAAGTTTTCGGTAGGTTTAACTGGAAGTCAGTTGCAGGTGGCTTGAAAACTGACGTGATTGTACATGTGTCAGTTTCCACTGTATTTCTACGTATGTCTTCAGAACGTGTCAAGTAGGTGGATTTAATAACTATATTCGGTTTAACAAATATAGCACGCTCTATTAATAGTCGCTTACCTTCAACGTTAGGTCTCGTGTGGTTCGTCTCTTGGATGCATAAGATATCGCAACCAAATTTTTTTGCTTAAGTCCATTAGTAAAACTGATTTTTCAGAAGAAAAACCTTGGATATTTATCGAAACTGTCACAAACTTTGGCTACTTTGTGTTAGTAAGTTTATCGTTTAAATCACTGCTATCGGCAAAACGTATTAGTTCCACATCGCTGTTAACCTCCAAATAAATTTATTATTACGAGTAGAAAAAAGCAAATTCAGAGACAAAACGGTCAAAATAAAGGTTTTTAAAATCGAAATAGTCAAAAGACACGTAACTCGTCGAGAAGTATCACCTATGAGCTCTTCTGATAAAAAAAAGTTAATGAAATTGGTTAACGATTATTCTGGCAACATTTGTGGTAAGACTCTACTATATTCAACAATTATCGCGAATAACACTGTACGAACGCACGTCGCAAGCTTCATAAAAACTGAAATTTCAGACTCTACATTCCAGCAGATTGAAAGCCATAATGTAGTAAGGAGAATGAGAATTTCCTGACCATGGAGGCACATTATAAAAAAATTATTGTTATTATAGTATGTTATGTCAATGAACGTTATGTATTTCTGTAATATAGAGTATCTAGCTGAGTTGTTGGTGACTGCCTTGTCTGCCGATCTTCAAGAGTGAGGCCAGCTGCCCTGCCGACGATGTTGCGCCTCCCTAAACATCTTTCTCATTTCGCAGCCGGTCCCAGGGGTGGTCATTCGTCAACTGCGGGGCGACGGGTCGCTAGACCGGACTAGCCAATATCGCTGGAAGCTACGGAGATAGACGGCTCCCCTAGCTTTCAATATTAGATTTCACAACACTGAGACATAAGTTATTTAACAAATTTAATGAGGTAGAAAACTATTTTAAAATGTTTTTACTATGCAGCTGAATACGATAACAGAGATCTCGAATAGGTATGCGTTGGTTTATATTCATATCGCCAACCGAAACGTGTTGCCAATTGATACGACAGTATAATATTCGAATTATACTTTAGCGAAAGGCATAGGGTAATTTTCCAATACTTAATGGTAATTGGAACAACCATCGAGTTTAATGTTTTTGGTAGCTTTATAGCGGCCATATACAGGAATATTAGTTTGAATATAAGAGAAAATTTTAATTCAGTTTACTATAATAAGGGAGCGTGCACAAACTACGTGGCTCGGTCCAGGAGGGGGGGGGGGGATAGGAGGAGTTGGTTGGAATGCTACGCTGGGCTACGTGGGGGAAAGGGGAGTTCCGAGACAGACCACGTAGCTTTCCTTTCATAACGTTTTTTACAGTTAAAATGAGGAACAGAACACGCAGCAGCATGTGAATAAAAGCTACGTGCTACGGAAAAAAGGGGGGGGGGTAGATGCTAAAGTCACGTAGGGCTACGTGGGAGGGGGGGGGGGGAGTTCACAGGAAATCAAAATGGAGCTACGTGGTTTATGCACGCTCCCTAACGTCCATTAATCTAGGCACGACAGTTAACATCGACAGCAGTAATTAGGATGGCCATTTTAATACCATAAAATCTCCATGACATTTTTGCTTTGGAAATATCTTCAAACCTGAAAAATATCGGAATCATACAAAAAGGAGCGAAATTCTGATTTCATCGTATATACACTGTTGAACCTGTGCCCACAGAGAGATTGAATGCTGTTTGGCGAAGTTGCGGCTGCGTCATACGGGAGGAAACGACACACGAGGAGCAGAGACGCGCGGGAGTTATTCTAGCTGCGATACTTGTTACAAATTGAGAAATCCACTGACGTAGGGGTGGTGTGCGCCTTATCATAGAACGTGGAGGCTCGTTAACTCAATAAACAGGATAGGCAGCGATCTGATGACAAACTACAGCTCAAGTGTTTTGGAGCACACCTTTAAGCGCATATACTAGAACATGGGGCTCCGCAGCAGATGGCACAAACGTATTCCCACGCTGACCCAACGACAACATTAATTTCGTTTGCTGTGGGCACGAGATGGGAATGTGGATCAATGGAAACGTGTTGCATTGTCGGATGAATCATGTTTATTGCTACAGCAGGTATATGGTCGTGTCCGGATACGCTGTCTTCCTACCGAAACATGGACTGCATCACGGACAGGCAGGTGGAGGCAAAATTATGGAATAGTGGACATTCACCTGGGACTCCGCGGAAAATGTGACAGAGATCAAAGACACCACAACAGGTGAGAACTACGTGAAAATCATTGCGGAACACGTTCATGTCTTTAATGACAGCGATGACATCTTTCAGCAGGATAACTGTTTCAGGAGCATGATAGTGAACTCGCGTTGATGTTTTGGCGACCAAATTCACATTGACATAAGGGCAAACTGGTATGACCCGGCGGCTGGGAACGAGCATCTGGGAAACGGCGAGGCTAGTAGGATGTTACCTTGCTCCTTCAGTGAGCATCTGTGGAATATGGTTGAAGGAAGGTGAAAGCACGAGTAGGTGACAAAGTGGTGGACGTCCACGCCTCATCACAGAACGTGGACGTAGAAGGTTCTTCTGTGATACTGTGTACCAACAAACAATTACCACGTAATTTAAAGTACTGCGTGGCCTGTGCGAAGACATCTGGTGCCAGATATCTCAGAAAACATACCAAGGATTTGTCGAATCCATGCCACGCCGAATCGAAGTTGTATTGCGTTTTCAAAGGTGGACCAACACGCTATTATTAATATGTTGCGCGAATGACGAAATTCTCTCAGTTGTTTTTTCTTATCGTTCTTTTTCTTACCGTTCCCAATCATTTACCTTGTACTTTACGTTTTTTAAAATTTTCATTCTGGCCTTCATTTTACAGTCTGGTCTCTTTAAATGTACCTTTTTTGTATGAACTGTTTGATACTGTACCTTAAGACCCATCTGAATATTTTTTATCCATAATTATAATTTAGGCTTAATCTTTTAAGGTTATAAGTAGAAAGGTGATAGTCATCCAGTAACTGATATCACAAACACTTTTACTTCAAGGAAACACTCTCCAAAGTTATAGTAAGTACTTCACAATTATTATCAGTTATTATTAAATGGGCACAATGTTTAATATTTTGCTAAATTAGCAAAAATATCAATTTCACAACCACCTACCATCATTATTAAAACGGTGTTTATGTTATCTTTATGAACCAGGTGACCAATTTTATGACGGAGGATCAGTCTCTTACCCAATGTGCAGTGTTGTATCAATTTGTCCGCACATATAGAAATCTGTTGTAACTTTACGTCGTTGAAATCATTAGAAACGTTGTGGGATAGGCTACAAGGAACTGGAAGGAATCCTTCCGAAGGAATCATTACTCTGGAGTGATTTCGGAAAACCATGGAAAACCAAAGCTGAATTACAGGGCGGAGAATTGAACCCACCCTTTCCGGAATACCAGATACGGGCGCTACTTCTCAAAGCAAGTCTCGATCACTAGATTGCAATCGAACAACTAAGTCGCAAGCGTTTTGTGAGACATCAACTACATGATTTTTCAGACCAAGTTTCAAAGAAATTACAGCTCATATTTATGGTTCTGCTGCACAAATTAGCTAACTATCATTAGGAATACTTTTAGTTTTAATTACGTAGGAAAGAGTTGAACAATTCATATTACCATTATAATTAAGGGAGCTATAGTCCCTTAAGCTGTAATTACTGCAAGACATTTACTGAGAACCTTATTTGTGCCTTCACCACAATTAAGAATAAGGTATTGACAGCGTTTGGAGGAGCAATTAAAAAAAAAAAGCTATCATAGAAAAAAAGCAAAAACATCAAGATTTAATCATGTGGAGCCTTGACAGTCGCTCATCTAATTTTGGAGTATCCATTTACGGCTTTTCTTGGCAGATCAAATAAATATAGGCAAACGTTATTAATGTTTAGATGATAAATATTAAGGGGTTATTCAATGTATAATCCACTCCTAACTTCATAACTGTATATCCAAATGAATTTAAAATGCTTTTAGATTTATTACGTTATAATGGTGTAATACAGTATCTTCCAAACGGTTAATAATAGGATAAAAAATTATGCCCATATAAGTAGAATCTTTTTTGACGTTTTGCTGATCCTCGCGTTGAAAAATATTGAGAAATTCTGCTATATTCGAATACCTCCCCCTTTACTTTTACCACCGTCTTCTCCTGGCTAATGACATCAAAATTGTCGAGCCATAATGGCGGTAGAAAAAAAAAGAAACATCATCAGACGTAAACCAGTTGAGAGTACATTTAGAATCAAAGGTCCAAAATGATTGCGTCTTCTCTAAAGTAAAATGTTGAAGTTAACTTCACGAATAATACCACTATTAGTTAATTCAGTTGTACAGCAACGCAAAATGAATAAGGATTGTGAAAAAATTATAGCTAGTAATAAATGGAGATCGGTCATAAAATGGGTTATTATTTGGGTGTTACAGCTGTAACTTAAAAACTTGGTGACATGTGTGGAGAAAACATGTGTGAAACACATTCAGTTTGCAGGAAGTGGTAGGTCGCAGTTTGGAGTATCTGCCTGCCGGTACGTGAGGTGATTTCATATACGAGAAGAGGCCTCATGGCTACATTTAATTACCTTGCAGGTTTGTAAGACGTACCGAAGTCTTTAAGGAATTAGGAATCACGTTTTGGTACAAAGAAATGTTTACAGCGTGTGATAGTTACATCAGGCGACTGGCTCAAAGAGGAGAGTTTTTATGTCCTTTTATTATTAAGAAAACATTTACTAATTAAATGACTTTACATTTAACTTAAAATACATGCGATGAAAAGTAGTAATTTTATCTTAAGTAGTTTATAGGTACTAAATGGTCTGGTATCTATCTATATCCAGGGTGCAGTTTCGGCATACACATGCTCCACATCATCACTTGACGGTGAGTATGGTGTATATGCTTTTACTAAAATGATTGTCCGCCACTGAAAACTCATCTCGTTGCGGCATTTCATAGTCTACTGAGCCTCAGCTTGCTTGATTATCGTAACCACATACTTAAAGCGTTCGAATAGGGAGAAAATCTAGACAATCATTACAAGTTGTTGGTCTGGGTTGGTTTCTATTCTCATAAAATGTTCATGCTACTGTTCTTAATAATTCGCACGTTTCCTTACTCATTTGTCATTATAATCCCAAGTCAGTGATCCTAGTGGTATGTTGTGTGTTAACTAGTTTATATTAGTTATGGGGGTGTAAGGGTTTGGGAGAGACTATACTAGTCTTTTCCAACCAAATGTCAACCTCTCCTTCACGTGGTGCACCCTGTTTGCACGGACGAGGCTCTGGCGACTGAAAGATTCCCGGTATAAGGAGTCACCCACTGCTTGCCAACGGCCTCCGAAAGGAGGGCGGAAGAGCGGGGAGCGGTTCAGGGCACCCTCTTGCCCTTGGGGTTGGAAACGGCCCCTAAAGGCGGATGAATCAGAAATGATCAACGGCATGGGGATGCAGAAGGCAACGGGAAACCACTGCATTAAAGACCCAAAGGGTATCCCGAGGACATGTAATCCTCTCAAATTACATATATCATGATGGCTTCTTCCTGGGTAAAATATTCCGGAGGTAAAATAGTCCCCCAATCGGATCTCCGGGTGGGGACTGCTCAGGGAGGAGTCATCAGAATGGATAGAAACATTCTACGAGTCGGAGCGTGGAATGTTAGAAGTCTGAATAGGGCAGGTAGGTTAGAAAACTTAAAAAGGGAGATGGAACAACTTAAGTTAGATGTTGTTGGGATTAGTGAGATTAAATGGAAGGACGCACAGGATTTCTGGTCTGGGGAACACAGGATAATTAGCACACAAGCTGTCAATGGAGTCACTGGTGTAGGATTTGTAATGAACAAGAAAGTAGGGAAACGGGTGAGTTATTATGAACAGTTTAGTGACAGGATTATTTTGATGAGGTTAGAAACTAAGCCCGTCCCAACCACATTAGTACAAGTATATGCCAACGTCACAGGAAGATGACGAAGAAATAGAAAAAATATACGCTGAAATTGAAGAATTAATCCAATATGTGAAAGGGGAGGAAAATCTAATAATCATGGGTGATTGGAATGCAATAGTGGGAGAAGGAAAAGAGGGGAATACTGTAGGAAGTTTTGGTCTAGGAGAAAGAAATGAGCGAGGAAGCAGGTTGCTAGAATTTTGTGAAAGATATAAGCTAGTAGTGGCGAACACACTGTTTAAGAACCATGCAAGAAGAATATACACCTGGAAACGTCCTGGGGATACAGGCAGATATCAGCTAGATTATATCATGGTCAAACAGAGATTCAGGAATCAAGTTCTAGACTGTAAAGCGTACCCAGGAGCAGACATAGACTCGGACCATAATTTGATAGTAATGAAGTGCAGGCTGAAATTCAAGCGAATAAGGAAGCAGCATAAGCAGAACAGACTGGAAGTGAATAAACTGAAACAATCTAGCACAAGAGAAAAATTTGCAGAAATGGTAGACTTAGGTCTAAGAAGTAACTGTGAAAGGAGCTCAACCGAGGACGAATGGAATGCATTAAAGACCGAAATAATGAAAGCTGGCAAAGAAACATTAGGCTTTAGGGAACAAGCTGCCCGAAAACCTTGGATCACAGAAGAAATTTTGAGCTGATGGATCAGAGGAGAAGGTACAAAAATGCTCAGGATGAAGAAAGAGAGCAGTACAGGCAATTTAGAAATCAAATAAATAGGAAATGCAAAATAGCAAAAGAAAAATGGCTACAAGAAAAGTGTGAAGAAGTAGAAAAGGAAATGGTCGTAGGAAAAGTAGATGTTGCATATAGAAAGATCAAACAGAATTTTGGAGAAATGAAGAAAAGAGGTATGAACATTAAAGCTGCCGATGGGAAACCTCTTTTAAGCTCAGAAGATAGAGCTAACCGATGGAAGGAATACATTGAGAAACTGTATGATGGGGACGACTTGAACAATAGTGTATTGGAAAAGGAAGGCGATGTCGACATGATGACTTAGGAGATCCTGTTTTGAGGACAGAATTTAATAAAGCTCTGAATGACTTGAAAGCAAATAAGGCAGTTGGAATTGATGAGATCCCTGCAGAACTTCTTAAATCTCTAGGAGAGGAAGGAATCGAAAGATTATTCAAGCTGATATCAAAAAGTTATGAAACAGGAGAAATTCCAACTGATTTTAATAAAAATATCATCTTCACACTTCCAAAGAAAGCACAAGCCGACAAATGTGAGAATTATCGCACCATTAGTCTAACATCACATGCTTCAAAATTACTGACCAGAATAATATACAGAAGGATGGAAAGGGTAGTAGAAGAGATAGTAGGTGAAGATCAGTTTGGGTTTAGGAAAAATCGCGGTACAAGGGAAGCAATTCTGTCTTTAAGATTAATACTTGAAGGGCGGATCAAGAAAAACAAAGATACTTTTATGGCATTTGTTGATTTAGAAAAAGCTTTTGATAATGTTAGGTGGGACAAGATGTTCAAAATTTTAAAGAAGTCAGGTCTAAAGTATCGAGATAGAAGAATACTCTATAAACTATATAAGAATCAAGTGGCTGTAATAAAAGTAGAGAATCACGAGAGACATGCATCAGTTAAAAAGGGTGTGAGACAAGGTTGTAGTCTATCCCCGTTAATATTCAACTTGTATGTAGAAGAAGCAATGAAGAAAGTCAAAGAAAAATTTCCATGTGGCATAAGTTTTCAGGGAGAAAAAATCAGTATGCTACGATTTGCTGACGACATTGTCTTATTAGCAGAGAGGGCTGAGGATATTGAGAACAAAATAATGAAGGAAGATTTTGGACTGAATATAAATCCAAAGTAAAACAAAAGTGATGTAATGTAGCAGAAATGATACCAATACTAGCAGATTAAATATAAAAATAGGATCGATGCAATAGGAGAAGTGAGTGAGTTCTGTTACTTGGGAAGCAAAATTACAACCGATGGCCGAAGCAGGAATGATGTTAAAAGCAGAATAGCACTAGCAAAAAGAGCCTTCATGAAAAAGAGAAACCTTTTAGTTTCAAATATTGATCTAGGAATTAGAAAGAACTTCTTAAAACTCTATGTGTGGAGCACAGCACTTTACGGTAGCGAAACATGGACTTTAGGAATACCGGAAAGAAAGAAACTTGAAGCATTTGAAATGTGGTGCTACAGAAGAATGCTGAAAATTAGGTGGACAGACAAAGTAAGAAATGAACGAGTTTTGGAAATGATGGGTGAGAAAAGAAGTTTATGGAAGAAGCTTACAGGAAGAAGAGACAGGCTGGTAGGTCATATTTTGAGACATGCTGGATTGGTTAATTTGTTAGTGGAGGGAACAGTGAAGGTAAGAACTGTAGAGGTAGACAGAGATTAGAATATATGAAGCAGATAATTGAGGACGTGGGTTGTAAGGGGTATGTAGAAATGAAGAGGTTAGCACAGGATAGGAAGGGATGGAGGATTGCATCAAACCAGTCTAAAGACTTAGATCAAAAGACAAGCAAAAAAAAAAACGTATGTTAATACGTGATTAATGTAGGCCATTTCGTTTGCAGTTGGTTGTCGAAATAATAAATATTATTAACGTGTATTCTAGTGCAACTGATGTTGGATTTTATTTGTTCTCGAACGCGTTTCTCCTCCTGTCGAGGTATCTTTAGCGTACACTTACTTTATTTACATTTCTATATTGAGGTGTGGTTGCTGATTACTGTGTTCTCAACCAGCGCTGCTTACAACACCGCATATAAACGCACTACCTGGATTGTGCTGAGATCATATGATACACAGTTTTGTTTTGACTTTCACCATTGGCAAACTATAGTTACAAGCAAAATATAGCTGGCAAGTAAGACGATGAAATAAATTTTTTTTTCTTTATTATAACGTTACATTTATTATAAAGTTAATCTTTTTAAGTTTTCTAACATACTTGCATTATTTGCATTACTTATAATTCTGACATTCCATGTAATGGCTGATTCGTAGTATTTTCCTATCAATCTCGATAAGTGATAGCAAAATTCCTCACTGAACATACCCTATCCAGAGATAACACTGATGGCTGCTTTACCTCAGGAATATTTAACCCACGGGGAAGCCATCATGTGTAATGAACGTAGATACTTACAATGGATTACGAGGCCTAGGGCTACCCTATACCGTGTTACGTCCCCTTCTCTGATTCATTGGCCTTTAGAAACCGTTTCCATCGGCTACGGCAAGAGCTCCTCTGCCCATCTCCCAATATGCCTTTGCTAAGCTGTGGGCGACTTCTTATGCAAGGTATCGTTCACCCGCTCATGGGTTTAAGAAGGATACATCACATGAGGGAGAGATTAAGAAGTTGCTCGAAGAGGCTGATACTTTCTGCTCTAATTCCTTACACATCCTCGTTATCTTATCCTGTGAAAATAGAGGAAAGACTATTGGAAGAAGTTTAGATCACTTAACTCATTCACTGAAAAATTAGTACTTTGAACGGTTGGAGGGAGGATTAATATCATCAAAGCGAAATTGCCTGAATCTTGAGTAGGCGCAAACAAAATCCTATTTAGTAATTTTTTATTATATAGTGTTGCGAAATACGTTGGAAACTCTGGTGGAATGAGCTGAATTAGAAATACGATTCTCAGTGTACGTTAGAGACCGAGTTACACTCCAGTCTAATTAAGCAGAATATACTCTACTAGAATCCAGAATAATTAGTATCAGACACTGAACATACAATAATGCGAACCGAATGTTGTACAAAGGATTAAAGGAGTTTCTGCAGTTTTTTTTAGCTGGTAAATGAAAATTCTGACTAGTTTATTCCTGCAAGTGATTCAACTATACCAAAATTGTACTTTCCACATTGTAATGAAAACGTATTTCCAGAAAAAATAAAAAATACTTTTGTTTTTCACGTGCGCGGTACTCTCGCCCATCGAGTGTTCCGTATACAGATGTGTATTAAACAATCAATAACAAATTATTTGCAAGGAGAGTAATTATATGTTTTCTGTTTTTCAAAGCTTGTACTGTACCTCTTCTATCCACGGTTCTACGAAGCGAAGGTGAAAGGTTTATAATTAGGGGTTGGGCTGGTGACACGTGGTTCCAGCTGTCCAACTTTATTTATAACCAAGGAATTAAATTAAAGCAATGTGTCTTTTGTGTGATTACGATACTATCTGCTGTTAACAAATGACAGCTAAAGCGTTCAGTTACTGTTTTTTGAAATGAATTATTAACCAAAGGCGTGCAATGTATGATTTGATAGTTAATAATAATAATAATAATATTGGTCCAATGTGATGTAACTGATAGAAGAATGCAAATCATGCGTTATTCGGACATGGAGTGATTGTTGTAGACCAACATAACGCCATACCCTGTTCTAATGCTCATATTTTATTGAGCTCTGTCTGCACTAAGGTATTTTTTTTGGTAATCCTGAACACAAAATAAGAAGCTATACATCGGCCCCAGAGTGTGGAAATTTTGCAAGCTGATTCTAATAAAGATATTGATTAACTCTTTTCACAACTTGGAACCGTTTATAATGAGACATATAGTTGAAGGAACAAAATGGAAATTTTATGAGCAAGTAAGGTGATGGCAGTTTGCCAAACTTCTTGTTAAGGGCTGATGCCACATGATCTGTCGTCATCTTTGGTATCCCACCTGTCTGAAGAACAATCAAAAAAAAAAGACTAAAACAATTCTTTAATATTGCTAAATTACACTACCTTGCAGATAAACAATTACAATTTGCACAACTTCAATATCCATCGACATGGAAACATTTACTATTGTTAAATTAACTTCTGGATATAAATGTTACTCACTAACCCCGTTGGTGCAGGGTAACTATTGCCTGATGATGGAAGAAATTTTCAACGTAGGGAAGTGGCGAGCAGGAAAAAGAAGGTAGAGTACAAACACCACATTCTGGGTAAAGTCCCAAACTTTTTTCAGCTAGTACGGAGTGAGGCATGTGACACTTCCAACAGTTTTTCTTCTGTGGCATGGAATGGAAAACATGTAGGTTCCTTTGTACCTTTCTGAAGAGTAGACACGTATGTGTCGACTCTTTGCTCCACCATATCCTTTATTTCATCTTCACGCAGAACAAAACAACTCTCGCCACAGCCAAATACAAACAAACCTCACTCAACATACAGGAAGGTAAGGAATTATCACTCTTACCTGCCGCCTTCGTGAGTGTCCATCCAACCTTACAGCTACAAAACGTTAATATTCTTCTCACTTAATTTGGGTACAGGACGATGTTTCCAATGTTTTGTGTTTACGCTGTTATTAAATTTATGTTATAAACAGGAGAGATTACAAAAGTTCATACACAACGAACTTAAGGAAGCCACAGTAATATCATTGCTATTTTTAGGAATCGATGTTAACCAAACGGTTAAAAATATATGTATACTGTATGTAACTGTTCACCTGTATTTCTTGACACCTACATTAAATGAATATGAAAAACCAGTTAAAACGAAATTTAGTTTGAATGATTTTTTTTATTCGTCTTGTTTTGTTATAAATGTACAATCTCTTTGCTTCCTTGACAACATTTTATTTCCGAAAGTCAAGTAATAATTGACATCACTAGTATCTTATATTGCATAATCTCTCTTCACAGTAAGACTAATGATGGTGAAGCAACACATCACACGAAATTTGCTAAATTCAAATTTCACGAAGCGAGGGCTTGAAACGGAAAAAAATAGTGAGTTAATTAAAATCTTGTACAATTTTCAAGATTTTGAGTGATGGTACTAAATCCTATCGACGTTGATTGAATAAATTAATTGTTCTAATTGCTTTAGAAAATATTTAACAATAAAATTTAAAAATTTGAGTCTAAATTAGATTGAATAACCTATTCAAGATGCACGTATTTTAAACTTTTTATTTTTACAAGAAATCCGAATTATCTGGCAAAAATATTTATAATTATCTCATAAAACTACTAAATCAAAGGGTACATAAATTATTGATGCTATGTAGGATCTGTTGTGCTTAATTATGAATCTAAAAGTTTACTGCTATCCCCCTTAAACACAGATAATTCATTTTCCAAATTTATTACTTACATCATAATTCCACCTCTACCGGAAATTGCATAGCCAGGAGCCATGAGCAGAGCTGCGAATAATTAATGCTATGGTTACTGCCTCCCAGTAAAACAAGCAAATTTGAAATTCGCTTTTCCTCCTTTCTCCCAAATTGTCGGTGAAATAAGACTACATTTCATCGATACGCCGTGAAAGCCTTCGATCTCACAACTACGTATCTTGACATTTTTGCTAAAATAACGATGGGATCGCGTAGGCTGTCTTGAATTAGTATGGACAAAGAAAAAAAGTTGAACAATGTACAATAAAACGTTGTAACTAAAAGAAAATTTATATGGCAAATGAGGTTTTAGTGGGAATACATAACCTTTTCTGAATAACGTTTTGCCACTGACCATGTCCTTCACATCTTAAGTGCAGCTTCCATTATGTTTACAATGTTTATTTGTTTTTGTTTTTAATAGATTTAGAATGCTAACTTAAACGGAGTTCCAAAGGTAATATGTATAGTACTTAAAATTTTGTATGTAACTTGTCATAGGCAAGTTGGGGCTATTTAGCCCCATTTCAAGATAGATGTGCTTGCTATTAGATTTAATACAACATAGAAATTTAGCTCTGAATGTTGTGCAAATAATAATGCCACGAGAAAACTTAATAGCATATGCATTTATTAGAAAAGAATATTTAGCAAAACACTTCATAAAGATGCATTTTCAAAAAGTGTGGGGCTATTTGGACGGCGCGTGAGGCTATTTGGATCACATAGTTTTCTGCTTCATAGTGTATGTATTAGGCTTATAAAGTTTTTAATAGTCACCATGAAAATTTTAAACACGTTTACCTACAAATAAATTCTCCCCCAACGGGCACCTGCACTGATTTCATGAAACCATCCATAGCACTGTTAACAACATATCCAGTCACCTTTATTTAGGGGCGCCTGTTGTGCACTGGAAACCCACTTCGTAACGTTATAGATGCTCTGAGGTTGGTCTTGAATATTTAATTCAACGTAAACACCCTTCAAGAGGTCGTAGAAGTTGTCAAAAACCTTTATGTTGAGACCCATTGCCCGAACTTTCTAAAGACCTTCTGCTTTTATCAAGAAAATGAAGCCTCTATGTCTGTAGATAAAATAAGAAAATCAATCTTTCCCAGCCATTTTTGCTTCAACAGTCCATGGAGTGTTCATGTTCTTCGGCTTTCATTTACAGGCAAAGAACCAGAACCACGTCTAGAAAGACTTTTAAACCTTTCCACCAGATCGGTTTCCTCCTCTGGAGACAAAATTGTGAGATGACCAGTGGATTTTCTAATTACTTGGATTTGTGCTTTGTTGGTATCATTTATGAAGCCTCTGTGAACACGAGTTTCTTGATCTATTCTCTGCAGAGTTGTATATGATACATTGAAATGCGATGCTGTCACTCTCGCTCTTAAATGACCACAAAGTACACTACTTTTTTCTTGAGTTATTCTTTCCTCGGACCACTACCAATACGCATTCTTGGTTTTATATTTCCTTACCATCTGAAAACATAAAAGCTTAAATTGCCTCCGAGTATATCTCAAAATGAAATAAATTTACAATTTCAACCAAAAGAAATGAGTGTTTCATTAAAATTCGAATAGCCCCACCAAAAGTGGTTCTAATATCCCCACATGAGTTCTGATAGTTCGGTGAAAAAGAAAGAGACGCAGCTAGTAGTCATATAAAACTGTTAAGCACTTCTTGCAGGCCATAATACATACAAAATATACACAAACAGTTATCGTTATTAACATTAGACTTTAAATTCCAAGCAATGGAAATTACATCATCATGATTTCTACAGAGGTAGCAATTACCGCAACTATTTCAAAAACGCGTGAAGAGCAATTGACCTATTTTGATCCAAATAGCCCTTAGTTCAAATAGCCCCACCTTACCCTATATCAAGCCTCGTCACCGTGCACTAGCAGTAAGATCAGAAATTTACTAAATTAAAATTTAAAAAAATGGGATTGCAGAAGACAAAGGCGGTAGCATAATTTCAGATAGATGGAAGCACTTACGAATCTTTCGATGACTGGAATTATTTCGAAGGTAATTTTTAGAAAACTGAATGGAGAAGAAAATTACATTTTTTAAACAGTCGCGTTATTATTTTCTTGAAGAAAATATTTTTGGTACAATTACTGTATCACAATCTACTATATAATATTCTAAGCTCACTCAGTCACTCACCTTGATAGCGATTGGCTGGAGAACGGTGTCACGTGTCAGCCTTCGCTCGCAAATCAACAGCTGCTAGAGATATCATTACAAAAAATTCGAGGTTATGTCTCAAATTTAATAGCTAAGCAGCTGCTACCAAATTAATTGCCATAATACATTTATGACGTTTGTTTTTGGTAATATCTCATAGTTGAAAAAATATCTATAAACTGTACAGCTAAAAAAACGTGTAACTGCTTTTCAGTAAGATGTTTCTAATGAAAGCATCATAAAAATTACTTTAAAAAACTAAATTGACTCCTGGTCTCTGCTGTAATCACGAATGCCAATTGTTATTCCGGCCTAATCTAAACTTCAATTTAATTAAAACTTTCGCTAATGTTGCTGCTTGGCAAAAGTTTATGGTTTATTTGCTTTTTAGGTATTTTACTGACGACTTTCGTTATGGTCTTTGTTCATGTTCACTGTAAGAGAGTTATTAGGTTACTTAAAGTGGATATCAGGTCAAATATGTTAGCAGTTAATAATATTCTGGCAATTCATTTCTTCGGAGTTGCTCAACTGTTTAATAAGCTGAAATGTGTATTACGTTCCCTGGCCGTTACAGACACTTGACCAAAGATTATATTATGAATGTTTTTCCAGCCTCAATTAAAAACAACATGATGCTTTCGAAACAAACTGGATTTTTTAAAATTTTCCTGAGGGAAATTTAAGGGTCAAATACAAATCAAGTTTGTATTTAAGCAACTTAAAGTTTGCGACCTTTGACACAATTATACGATAGCGCTATCATCCCTGTCCGTGTTTGATACTTCCGAGCTCTTCAAGTTCAAGAGATTTTATCCATCCTAAGGATGAAACACAGGTCAAGTTCGTATTTGATCAGATCAGAACAACCTGTCATACATAATCTTTGACTTTAAAAACTGGAACTATTCTAGACCCGGTCGATACGCATAAAATGGTCATGGGCTTACACTAATAGTGAATGATGTGTTTAAAAACTACAAAAAATACGGATCAAATGGAAAAAATTTAAATAAGGGTAAATCTGTAATTAAAAATTGAAGCGGGACGTGAGCTTTTACGCTTTAAAACTGTATATCAGACAAGGATATAGAAAAAATAAATCAACGGATATTCCTACATTGATAAGAATTGTAACAGATTTTGAAGCAATGACTACAAGGAAAATATGTCGAATAATGTGAAGCCAAGGAAGAAAAATGGTAACTAAAATGGCTACGATGCACCGTAATTCCGCAGATGAGAAACTCTGGAAATGTTACGGTTGTCGTGACGTAGAAATCACGTACAAATAATTCAGAGACATCAAATCTGCTGATTATTTTATATTGCATGAACTTCATTGGTATTAGAAAAATAAAACGAATGTCAGTAGTAAAAATTAGTCTTCGATGAGAACTTGAAATCTTGATTAAATGTTCATGAACAACAAAATTGTGAATTCCAATGTAGCCGAAGAGTTAAAATTATGCTCAACTTTGTGTTTTGAAGTATCCAGATCTGTACGCAGCTATTGATACGTCCATTTACCATCCTATACTATTTCAGGCACGAAGGAAAACAATATACGCCGGTATAAATAAAGCAGATCAGTAAATGATCAACTTTCTCATAAATACGTGCGCGCGCATACATAGCTTCCAAATAATAATTTGCACCTGAGTAACTGATAATTGATAATATTTATACTGCCTAATTTATTCCATCGGTGCGGCTGTTTTCACCAAAAAAAAAAAAAGTTCAGACCGTTACTGAAATAACTTTCTTGACTGAAGTTTTTGGTGTTATCACAGTTTGTGTGCATTTGTTTGATTTTCACTCGAGCGTCATCTATTTTATAGGAAGAACGTGAAGTTAATAAGTATTTTATGTAAGAAATATTTTTAAACTCTGCTTAAGTGTAGGCTCTAATAAATTTACTGTCAGTAACTCACAATTCTTATGATACAGTCACAGACTGTTAAAGCACAGCTGTTTACTGCAAACGGCAAGGAAATGATCTGCAACATGGAGACGTACCTTAAAATTTTATTTACGGAAAAATTCTCCAGTAGAAAAATGAGCGTCATTCAGTGAAAACGAATATACGTATATTACACTCGAAAACATTAAAAAATACATAATCCGATACATGGAAACCATGTAAACTACGAATATGTGTGCTGTTGATTATGCGAATTCTCATTTGAAAAAAGGTTGGAATGGAGGGACTTTGTAGAATCAACCCAGATTACCACAGTATTACTTGCGGTGTTTGAGCATTAATCAACTGAACCCCACTGGTCCCACAACGATTTTTTTATTTCTTGCTCTGCTGGTTACCACATTGGTTAGGAGCCTGACTACAAGACTCAGAGACGTGGAAAAGTATCTTCTCAGCGATGAAGTTCACGATGATTGCGAAAGTTTCTGCTAGTGCTTTGTAACAGCGAACGCAAAAAAAAAGTTCTTTAAGAACTCTCCCCTCCAATCAGGAACCTAAGTCACCTGCACGTTTGTGGCTGCGCCTCCTATAACCTCTGTCTGTATTTCAACTCAGTCATCTTACCGCCGTAACAGCAACTTTGTTCAGATAGGATGGACTCATTTTCAGAATATCGTGGCTTTTTTTTCTCTCTCTCTCTCTATGTAACCTCGTGTATCCTATCATTGCTTTGTAATTGCACTTGATTAAAGCCACACTGAGTGGTGAATCTGAAGCTGTTGGGTATACGGAAATGCCCGAATTTCTTTTAATCAATTCAATGTCCCCTACCTTCCACTTCTAAAACCATCCCCAGAACTGACGAAAAAGATGTTTTTATGGTTTTACGCCTCGTAGACGTCGAGGTCATTAGAGGCGGGTTAGGACTGGGGAAAGGAACAGGAAGCAATTAGGCGATGGTCTTTTGAAGGAAGCATCCCGGCATTCCATGCAGTGATTTGGGGAAACTAAGGAAAACCAAAATAGGGATGCCCGGACGGGGATTCAAACCGGCGTCCTCCCGAATGCGAGGCCAGAGCGTTAACCGCTCACCCACCACGCTCGGTGGCCAGAAACAACTGCTTTCCATTTCAAAGGCGACGAATTTGTCGAAGAGAAGTACTGTACCTTCAAGCCATGATGGTGCCAGCAGTATACCTTCCAGAGATTCGACCACTACGGACAGCACAAAAGCCCCACTTACTAACCGGATAGCATGCTTGCTAGAGTACACTTCACCCGAAGGCGAATATTAAGCAGTGTTGTGTCAACCACAGGTTAGGTATTCGTCCTACTCTTTAACGAACCCAGTCTTAGGCAGGTTTTCGCCATTCTGAAGATTTCGATTGGTCTCTGAAATACTTTCTGGTAGCAGGCCGCGCAACTTCCCTGCCGACATACCTGCCCCCTTGTCAATTCAACAATGCACATTACTGGTTCTCGGCAACGGAATGAATGTATCACTCTGAATTTAGCATGGCAGCTCCAAGAGCAGTGACTACCGTCTTCTACCGACAGTATAACCACAAACGTTTCCGCCACTTCTTTCCCCCTCTCCCTCGTCAGTCGCTTGCATTAGGGTAGTGTGACCTCTATGTCGGTGTGGCTTCAAGTCAGATATTGGCTAGCACTGAATCAGTGACGTCGTGCCAGATGACTGATCTTTCCCTCGCCTGAAGCTCAAGCATTCGCTGTAAACTGATGGGTTTAGTTTGGGCACCCCGGTATCATCAACCCCCCATCCGATGGTCAGAAACCGTTACACTAAATCCCTCGAAGGGTCCCGCATTATGGAAAAGGAAACAGAACGCAACATACCCATGAAAAGTACCCAGAAGGTCCTCCAAACGTAATTTTCCTGTCCCCCTTCCCCCATATTAAAAACAATTAAATGTTGTACCTAAACAATAATATAGTATTATTTCATTTTACTGCTTGTATGATTGGTTCTTCTTCTTTTCTCATGTCGATAACAGCTTCAAATATGTGGTAGTTTTTCTGCCAATGCGATGGCTTTGTAAGTAGCAGATTGGAGGTCAAATTGAGATACATTTATTCGAATTTCTGGACAAGACAGCAAATGTACCATGGTTTCTCTCTCCCCACACGAACATATGGTACGTGGCTGTTCTCCCAGGTATCCCAAAGTGGCAAATGTATCTTTGCAGTGGCCAACTCCAATTCGAAGCCTTAGAAGCCTGTTTAGAGATTTCCATTTGGGCCATGGTTGATCAAACCCAGGTGGTAGACCCTCTTTTGGCTTTCGTATAAAAATTGATTTTTTTTTTTTCTATCGTCAGTCTTTCGACTGGTTTGATGCAATACTCCATCCCTTCCTATCCTGTACTAACCTCTTCATTTCTACATACCCCTTACAGCCCACGTCCTCAATTAACTGCTTCATATATTCTAATCTCTGTCTTCCTCTACAGTTCTTACCTTCGACTGTTCCCTCCACTAACAAATTAACCAATCCTGCATGTCTCAAAATTTGACCTACCAACCTGTCTCTTGTTTCTGTAAGCTTCTTCCACAAACTTTTTTTCTCACCCATCATTTCCAAAACTCGTTAATTTCTTAGTTTGTCAGTCCACTTCATTTTCAGCATTCTTCTGTAGCATCACATTTCAAATGCTCCAATTTTCTTTATTTCCGGTTTTTCTGAAGTCCATGTTTCGCTGCCATAAAGGGCTGTGGTTCGCACAAAGAGTTTTTAAAAGTTCTTTCTAATTCCTAGATCAATATTTGAAACTAAAAGTTTTATCTTTTTCATGAGACTCTATTTGCTAGTGGTATTCTGCTTTTAACATCATTCCTGCTTCGGCCATCGGTTGTAATTTTGCTTCCCAAGTAACAGAACTCACTTACTTTTCCTATTGCATCCGATCCTATTTTTATATTTAATCTGCTAGTATTGGTATCATTTCTGCTACATTTCATCACTTTAGTCTTCCTTCAGTATTTTGTTCATCCCATTCAATAACTTCTCAATAACCTCAGCCCTCTCTGCTAACAAAACAATGCCATCAGCAAGACGAAGCATACTGATTTTGTCTCCACATGGAAATTTTTCTTAGACTTACATCATTGCTTCCTCTAAGTACAAGTTGAATATTAAGGGGGCTAGACTACAACCTTGTCTCACACCCTTTTTAACTGATGCATGTCTTTCATCATTCTCTACTTTTATTATAACCACTTGATTCTTATATAGTTTATAGAGTATTCTTCTATCTCGATACTTTAGACCCGACTTCTTTAAAATTTTGAACATCTTGTCCCACCTAATATTATCAATAGCTTTTTTAAATCAACAAATGCCATAAAAGTATCTTTGTTTTTCTTGATCCGCCCTTCAAGACAGAATTGATTCCCTTGTACAGTGATTTTTCCTAAGCCCAAACTGATCTTCACCTACTATCTCTTCTACTACCCTTTCCATCCGTCTGTATATTATTCTGGTCAGTAATTATGAAGCATGTGATGTTAGACTAATGGTGCGATAATTCTCACATTTGTCGGCTTGTGCTTTCTTTAGAGGTGTGAAGATGGTATTTTTATTAAAATCAGTTGGAATTTCTCCTGCTTCATAACTTTTTGATATCAGCTTGAATAATATTTCGATTCCTTCTTCTTCTAGGGATTTAAGATGTTCTGCAGGGATCTCATCAATATAAACTGCCATATTTGTTTTCAAGTCATTTAGAGCTTTATTAAATTCTGTCCTCAAAACAGGATCTCCTAAGTCATCAATGTCGACATAACCTTCCTTTTCCAATACACTATTGTTCAAGTCGTCCCCAACATACAGTTTCTCAATGTATTCTTTCCATCGGTTAGCTCTATTTTCTGAGCTTAAAAGAGGTTTCCCATCGGCAGCTTTAATGTTCATACCTCTTTTCTTCATTTCTAAAAAATTCTGTTTGATCTTTCTGTAGGCAACATCTACTTTACCTACGACCATTTCCTTTTCTACTTCTTCACACTTAGCTTGTAGCCATTTTTTTTTTTTTTTTTTGCTATTTTGCATTTCCTATTTATTTGATTTCTAAATTGCCTGTACTGCTCTCTTCCTGCTTCATCTTCTCCTCTGATCTATCATCTCCAAATTTCTTCTGTGATCCAAGGTTTTCGGGCAGCTTGTTCCCTAAAGCCTAATGTTTCTTTACTAGCTTTCATTATTTCGGTCTTTAATGCATTCGATTCGTCCTCAGTTGATATCCTTTCAGATTTACTTCTTAGACCTAAGTCTACCATTTCTGCAAATTTTTCTCTTGTTCTAGATTGTTTCAGTTTATTCACTTCCATTCTGTTCTGCTTATACTGCTTCCTGATTCGCTTAAATTTCAGCCTGCACTCCATTATTATCAAATTATGATCAGAGTCTATGTCTGCTCCCGTGTACGCTTTACGGTCTAGAACTTGATTCCTGAATCTCTGTTTGACCATGATGTAATCTAGCTGTTATCTCCCTGTATCGCCTGGACGTTTCCAGGTGTATATTCTTCTGGCATGGTTCTTAAACAGTGTGTTTGCCACTACTAGCTTATATCTTTCAAAAAATTCTAACAACCTGCTTCCACGCTCATTTCTTTCTCCTAGACCAAAATTTCTTACAGTATTCCCCTCTTTTCCTTCTCCCACTTCTCCCACTATTGCATTCCCACCGAGCGTGGTGGTGTAACGGATAGCGTTCTGGCCTCGCATTCGGGAGGACGGCGGTTCGAATCCCCGTCCGGGCATCCAGATTTGGGTTTTCCATGGTTTCCCCAAATCACTCCAGGCGAATGCCGGGATGCTTACTTCAAAAGGCCATGGCCGAATTCCTTCCCATTCCTTGCCCCCATCCTTTCCCGTCTCTAAAGACCACGTTGTTAAAAAGGGACGTTAAACTGTTACAAAAAAAAAAAAAAAATATTGCATTCCAATCACCCATGATTATTAGATTTTCCTCCCCCTTCACATATTGGATTAATTCTTCAATTTCAGCGTATATTTTTCTATTTCTTCGTCAACTTCCTGTGACGTTGGCATACATATTTGTACTAATGTGGTTGGGACGGGCTTAGTTTCTAACATCATCAAAATAATCCTGTCACTAAACTGTTCATAATAACTCACCCGTCTCCCTACTTCCTTGTTCATTACAAATCCTACACCAGTGACTCCATTGACAGCTTGTGTGCTAATTATCCTGTGTTCCCCATACCAGAAATCCTGTGCGTCCTTCCATTTAATTTCACTAATCCCAACAACATCTAACTTAAGTTGTTCCAACTCCTTTTTTTAAGTTTTCTAACCTACCTGCCCTATTCAGACTTCTAACATTCCACGCTCCGACTCGTAGAATGTTTCTATCCATTCTGATGACTCCTCCCTCAACAGTTCCCACCCGGAGATCCGATTGGGGGACTATTTTACCTCCGCAATATTTTACCCAGGAAGAAGCCATCATGATATATGTAATTTGAGAGGATTATATGTCCTCGGGATACCCTTTGGGTCCTTAATGCAGTGGTTTGCCATTGCCTTCTGCATCCCCATGCCGTTGATCATTTCTTATTCATCCGCATCTAGGGGCCGTTTCCAACCCCAAGGACAAGAGGGTGCCCTGAACAGCTACCCGCTCTTCCGCCCTCCTTTCGGAGGCCGTTGGCAAGCAGTGGGTGATTCCTTATACCGGGAATCTTTCAGTCGGCAGAGCCTCTTCCGTGCAAACAGGGTGCACCATGTGAAGGAGAGGTTGACATTTGGTTGGAAAAGACTAGAATAGTCTCTCCCAATCCCTTACAACCCATAAGTTGATACAAAAACATTTAATAATATTTTTTTCACATGATTTGGTTATTAGCTTAATCGATTTTCATATTTGTTAGATTGCTCAAATGTAGGATTTTTTAAAGAAAGTTTCAATCATTGTTACGTTTTTCAGGGTTTTGGCAAAATGCTGTCTTTCAATCAATTGGCGGGTTCATATCTTTCGAGAAATTCTAGGGGAGCGTACCGAGGGTTGTAAGTTCGTTTCCGGCCTGGGGCATGGTAATTTTAAATCAGTACATTGTTCGTCTTTTCAGGAAACTGTGGCTACTACTAGTGACACTGGATTAACAATGGGGTGGCAGGGAAGGTAAAATGCCAAGGGTCCCCAGCCAGGGGTGGGGGGGGGGGGAGGCTCTGGCCCTAGGCCGGAGAGGATCTGCCGCCCTTTCATGTCATCACCTGGGACAGTAGTGGAGCTAAAAAAATAAATTGGGCTCCGCGGTTGTCCCTCCCCGTAGATCCAGCACTCAGGGGGGCCTCATCGGATGAATTTGCGACGGACCTTAACGGTATAGTTATGCCGCTGATTTGTGATAGAAAAAATACAAAACTATGTTTCGAAATTTATCAATCTCACATTACTTGAATTTTCAGGAAGGAAGTCGCTTACAGTTAGTTAACAATGTGATAGTCTGCAGGTTTATTGTGTTTTTAGAATGTAAGATATCCTGAGTGAGAGTACCACACTTCTTTAAGAACCAACAAAATTAACAAAATGCTTTATAACCAACGGTTACTTAACATAATCTTCCTGATCCCTTTCATTTGCTACCCAAGCGCGCTCTAGGTATCTGCAACCTGGCTTCGTCTGAAGGGACTGGAGGCAAAGAAAGGAAAGGAAATCGGCTTGGCCCTTTGAAGGTACCATCCGGGCACTCTCCTGGAGTGATTTGGGAAAACCATTGAAAACTCAAATCTGCATGGCCAGACGGGGATCAGAACCCGTGTACTCCCGAATGCGAGGCCACAACGTTACCGCTCACCTTCTACACCCGATTATTTTGTTTTCTATTTTTAAATTTCATGGCAATGACGTGGCTAAAATTCATTGAAACGCAAGTGTCAATTGCTCTATATCATTAGAGTGTTCTGCGTCATTTCATTCAAATCTGCGTTTAAAGAGCTGATATTCATCATAACGTTTTATTTGTTGTAAACATATTAAAAGTGATTGTGAAAATAAATTATACTCGTATCCCCAAAGCCCATCAAAAATAACGGGCTTAACGGAGTGTTATGGTAATTTATTTCTCTCCAGTTGCTTAACTAAATAGAATTACTGTAAAACAAAGCACATTGTAACTTAGCGTCCCTTGTGCTGTAGCAAAAAGCTTCAGTTATCGACTTCGTCCTGGTTGCATTTCAGCCTGACCACAATCTCCGCTAATATTGCCGTTAGAAAGGCAAAGCTTCAATCACATGTGAATTAATACATTCCCTGTATTGCATGTCAGTGTCATCATGCATCGTGATATAAACTTGATCCCAAATCTTCACAGATTCTCACCCCTTTCTTTCTTATTACCTGGGATGAAGATCGATATTTTAACGGCTAAGATAGCTTACATCGGCTGAAATAATGACCCCAATGTAAACGAACGATGCTAAAAATAAATCTTAACAACTTACGCTATGCTACATAATATTTAATTGTGGTTTTCGCCTCGTATATCGCTATCAATTTGGAACTTCTTTCATTCAAACTATGTAAAATTTCAGTAAAAAAAAACCTTAATAATTAATATGCCAATTTAAACGAAATACATACTTTTCTTTAAGTGTTCTGACATCGGATGTCTTAGCAATTTCTTAACTAAATAGAATTGTTATAAAATAAAATTCAATGTAATTCTTCGTCTCTTGCGCTGTAGCAAAAGGTTTCCGCATCCAGGTTGCATTTCAACCTAACCACATACCACACAAAACTTTCCGCCAGAAGAACAATACTTCAATATCACTGATATTAATACATGTACTGTATCGCATTTTCATGACAATAATGCATCGCGATATAAATTTGATCACAACTCTTCAAGGGTTTTTACACCTTCCTTTTTTGTTATCCGTGTTTGAGACCAATATTACAACATATGATGGGCTGACACAGTTACATGTTGCTGAAAAAATAGCCTCAATAATATTGCTCAGTGAAAGCAAAGGAAATTAAAATTAATCTTATTAACTTACAGTATGCCACAGAATATTTGTTTTAACTGTAGTGTGGGCTGCACAGATCGCGATCAGTGTGCAACTATTTTAGTTCAACCGATTTAATAATTCTAATAATAGGACACAGTTTATTATTATTATTTTTTAAAAAACGTAATTAATCATGCTCTCTGCTGTAACGTCAAATTCCAGTTGTATTTCTGATCCACACTAAGTAACAATCTAACCAAAACTTTCGCTAACATTGATGCTCGTAATTTCAAGCTTTTATTTTACATATCTATTGGCAAAGAATTTCAGGAATACTTCTATATCGGTATATCAAAAGAATAATACGTACTGTACATATAAGCACCTAATGATTGATATGTCGATTTAAACGCAATACATACTTTTATTTCAGGGTTCTGTCAGTTAATTTATTGCATAGAAATGTTATTAAATAAGGTGCATAACCAAGAACAATGGCCTAAATCCCTAAAACGTGACGTCCTTGCGTGACGTCATAGAGTGACGTCATGGTGTGACAGATGACGTCATAGATCACCAGTTGCTTATTATAATATTAGATAATCATTATAACAATTTATACATTATATTTTGCTATTTTTCCACGGCAAGGCCACCTCGACACTGACAAATAAATTCTCAAACAATTTGCAGTTTCTGTTGGCAGTTACAAGCAGTTATGGGAAAATTTCGTATCCTTTGAATTTCATACAATTCATACCTTCTAAGATATAATAATCCAAAAAGATAATGTTTGTTTAATGCTGCACACATCCTTCTTCCACCAAATTTAAAATTCTACTGTATTCGTTGCTAAAAGGTTGGCACCGATTCCGGTTTTGCCGATGTATGTGGAACTGCCCTTAGTCTGTGAAGCAATTCACATAGGAACGAAATTATAAAACGAATCCCGTGGAATGTTACTCTGTCGCCCACATCCTGTAGCCTCGAAAACAACATGCGGTTTGCCTGTTTACAGAGGTAGACAGAGCCTGCCAGCGCCGGGATATCGACTACTAGAGCGGCCGCTTACACAGCAACTGCGTAATCCGAGTTAAGGCAGGTACACTCTTGAACGAGGCAACGCACAGGCCTATCTATGTGTACCTGTGGCCTAGGTGGTTTAACACCGGTTGGATCGCCTTCCAGGTGGACGGGTATTTCCAGTCGCATGTCTGCCTGTCTGCGTAACACTCCTACATTGGTACTGAGTCGTCGTTTCAACACTGCGCACTGAAAGCTTAAATAAATTTTAGTTACGAAGTTTTTGGTTGTTGTTTCGTTCTGTTATGACCATGAGCAGATGTAGGGTTGAAGTTCCCTGAAGATATAAGCCAAACTTGATTGAGAAACGTGATCATTTATGTAGGCTACTTTCAACATATTCTTCACTTTCTGTTGCCCGCAACTACATTTATGTAAACTGTTAATGTAAGGATTTGTTTATATTTTATCTTACATTTCTCCGCTTTCCGATTTTACATCAAAATGAAACGTGTCCTTTTTCACCATCAGAAACCCATTGAAAACCCAGTCAAAATCCGTCACGCGGTTTTTGCGTGAATCTCGTTCATCCAGAGAGACAATGAGGCAGACAACCTACTTAAAAAAAAAAGCTGATTCGTTTTATATACGTAATTAACGATGCTTCAAACTTTTTGCAAAAAATATCTTAAATGCACCGACTTTACAGCCTTATTATATGTATACATTAGTAATTTGCTATAATATATTCTCATTTGATATTTTCGGGCGGCTAACATTCCTGTTACAGGTATGTTGAGGAAATACAAAGACACACCAACAAGATAAAATTCCGAATTTAGAGTTAGCCGGGTGGTTGATAGAACAAGCTACTTCCACAATTAACAACGAAAAGTGTTCTAATTCATTAAAGAGTATGAATGGCGTCCTATACTGTGAATAAACGTGATCACAATGCGTTAAAAGAAAGCGGATGCTGAGTGTGAAATAAGTGTAATTACTGGAGAAGATAATGTTATTTAAAAAACGGGAAGTCTTCGAGGTTTACGCAGGAGAGAGAAGTTGACAGCGTGGGGTACATGCAAGAAAGTTAGTACAGACTATAGTTTCTGAAACAATTTGATTTTATTTAAATAAGTAGAATAGCAACATATTAAAGTTTAATTTAGTATTATTTAAATGAAAATACAATAATTTCTATGTAAAAATTATTATTATTTTTGTTCCTTTCAAAATTTTAACTATAATATTAGTGTTAAATGTTTTTGAATTTTAATTTTAAGTACTTAAAGGAATTTATTTTCAAGTCGGAAGAATATTTACGTTTACGATCAATCTGATCACTAAAACTGTAGTAAATATTTATTGTCTATTACAATTACGAAAAGCGTTATCAGAAAATGGGTAAATGTTGTAGAATTAAATGACGAAATTGCGGTTAAAATATTGTTATGCCAGAAACCTGATATGAAAAATGATAATATGGAGAAACGGATATACTATCTCGTAAGCGATTAACATCCAGAGATTTTCTATAAGTCTGCATATAATAACACAATTTGCGTGTTTCATAATCTATAAAACTTACCTTTGTTATTAATCCTTGTTAGAAATAAGTTAAAGCAAAATTTCAGCTAAGTCAATCTGCATTTAATACAATTATTAAAGATGCAGAGGAAACAATAATAGTTTACGCCCTTAAACTGAAAGCGTTAATTTCAAATAAATCAAAATGTCTGTTTAATTTTCCTCTGTGAGCACTCGATTTAGCGTTTTGATGGAGGCCCACCAGGACATGCTAAAATCAATTATGCTTAACATGACGATCCATTAAAATCTAATTTACACAATTCCGACAAATTTATAATGAAAAACTTTCGTTTCAGGAACATCTAACCAATGCGAAGGCATTTTTTTCCAACTTTGCGATATGGAAAATTGTAGAGGATAGAAATATTCAGACATCATTACTGCAATCCTTCAGCCTCGATAACAGGAACTAGTTTCACAGTAAAATCAAATAAATCTATCTGAAGGTAATAGAGAATACTAAATGTTTCAAATAAGCCATATAAAAATTTATCAGTCAGTCCTCATGGCAGAGATACAGCTAATAATTTTCATTATCTGTACAAAAACCAATCGCTATTATTGTTCTTTACTGTAGAAGAAACGTTATTACTCTTTTGAGCAATTCTTTGCAAGACATGATGTGTCATTTGCGAGCCAGTTATTTCAGCGAAGTACTTTTGGTGTATAAAGAATTACCTTCCAAGAATGATTGATAATTGCTATCGCTACCAGTATATTGACGTTGCTTTGGATCATCATGGATGATAATACGTAGCACCATCGATATTTTTTAGACGCATAGGCACTGTTGAATATGTTCCCATAACTCATACCAACTGAAAAAATACTACCCATTGTCTTCTTCTATGAGTACCACACCCGTTTTCGCGTGTAGCCGGTTACCCAGCGGTGGTGGGTGCTTTCCCCCTCCATGGTAATCTACCGGGGAAGTTGAGTTGTGACGGTTTCCCGTTGCCTTCCCCAAGTGTTATTGTTAAGTGTATAACTGTGATGAAGTGTCTCTTCAGTATAGATTGTTGGTTGTGTTGTGGATGAGAGTTGAATGAAAAGAGAGAGATGAAATTTAAAACGGGCCCACACGACCTACTCTTCCGAAAGGGACAAAGGAGACCCTTATGTTTAACGACCGCTTCCCACGGACCAATCGCCATCAGCAGTGACGTATGCCCTCACTGCGGAGAGGTATGAGGTTTAACCCATTTTTTGGGTGCACATTCTGGTGCACCCCCACCTCTCCTACCTTGCCGGCCAAGTCCTGATAATGAAAACTTCTTCTACCAGCAGACGCGAACCAGTTAACCCCACGTTAGCATTGGACAATCATCGTGCCGCGGCCAACTGGGCCAACGGGGTGGGCTTTATTTAAATAAGCGAGTTTCTCTTTATGGAAGCAAACTACTATTTGAAGTTAATTATTAAGTAAATTGTATTTTGGTCGAAGAATAAATATTCTAGTGAATGAATCTACCTGCAGCCAATTAACCAACAATATTACAGTAATCGCCAGGGAAACTTATATGGCTTACCGTGTCACGATTAATTAGAACTGAAGAATAGTCACCGGAGCATCTTGTACGTCACCGTTTCCATTTTGGTATAACGAACGATCAAACAGGTGGCTAAGGGACGTTTAATGTTTCTAATTATTTCTTGAGGTGATTAACTCTTTCTAATTACTTTTCCCCATAACATTATACTATAGAGACGTTATGCTGTGTTTTAAACTTCCTTTTTTATTTCTTAGAATAGACTTCAAATAAAAAAAATATAGGATATGATATGTGTCCTTGTCACCTCAGTATCAGGTCACTCGGATATTAATTTCTACAATTCAAATTAGTTCATACTTATCATGCGAGGAATCCTACTTCCAAGGCCTAGACGGTTGGGGTCTGAGAGAATGCAAGAACCGCACACCTTATCTCCAGTTTGGTCTTGGCCTCCTGTTCTCGGCCAGAACAGCGGTTTTCATGGTGTAAGGTAGCAAGTAGGTTGTGAGAAGAAAGGTATGAATTCATAATAATTATTTAGAGAGCACTGTCCTCGGAGAAAAAGGTATTATGAGCAACATCTAAAAGATAAAACTAGAAAGAGTTAGTACTAAGCAATCGATACCGTACCACATCCAACCTTTAAGTGAAACTAAGTTCTGCATTCACTGCCGTACGTAGGAATGTGAGACAAATATCTTCTATAGCCCGACTGCCATCATCAGCCATTTGTCTCAGACTAAGGTAGTCTGTTATATCAATCGCCACCCTGTCGAACTAAGGATCGAAATTTCTCGCTCTATCTTTTCCATTAATGAGGAATCAAATTACTTTGCTGGCTGAACAAAATTTTCGTAGAAAATATATAACAATCACCTCGTAAATCTGGTAGTATAATCGTCAAAAATGAAGGAAATTTATATCACTTCTTTGGTTGCGTCCAATCCGTCACAAATTTGAATCCCAAAATACAATTTTCACCGCCTCTCATAAGTACGTGAAATATTTTCCTCTGCATTTACTAGAAAATCATCGAAAATAACAAACACATGCTTATTCTAAGTAATAACACAGTTTTTAATATCGCAAATGAAGCGTTGCACATAAGAATTAAAATACTGGTGTGTTTGCAAAAAAAATTTGTAACAAGTTGCTGAAACACAGTGGTGAAAGACCGGCTGAAAGTAGCAGCGACTTAGCTAACCACCTCCCGCGAGCAACTTTCATTAAAAACCCATACACACTGCTGGTGATGCAGAAACGATTGCATCGTTTGTTTGCCTGTGGTCGGCTACCGCTGCGGCAGGTACGCGCGGGTCCGACCACCCCGCGGCGATTTTCTTATTTTCCCGACACCGCTCAGCGCACTTATGTGTGGTGTTATATGTATCTCTGAATTGGTCGTCAGACACTCTTTTCCGCTAAGTTCCGACCTGGTGTTCGGTGATTTTTGTCTGATATGTTGAAGATTTTTTGTATTCAGTTCCTTACTAGATCACCATAATCACTACAGAATTATTTTCACTGATTGAACAATAAAAATTGGTAACAAGCGTCGTAACTTCACCAAGGTAATGCTTTACTCTCCATATGCGGCGCAATAAAATGTTGGTGAGCTCTCTCTGCCACAATCCTCACTTGGTCTTAGATTGTTTGGGTGACGAGTGGTATTTTTAATGGGGTTTTCGGTGAATGTAACAGATGCCGAAATGAACATCCGAGGTTGTTTGTTGTTGTTGTATTTTTTAAGAGTTGCCAGAATGTAAATAAATGTAAAGACGTATTTCATGTTGTAATAGTCTTCCCACACATAATGGGCGGAAATTTCATATCGCAGTATGCGCTAAATAACTATGTTAGCTGCAATCGATTCCGCCCTTAATTTATCTTCATCATTCCTTCATGTTTCAGTTTAGTCTCTTTCCGAATTCTACGTTATCTGAGTGGTTGTTGAAGGTTCACTAGTTTCTATCGCAGCACTACCAAATATTCAGTAGTACTTAACATGATGTTTTCGTCCATTAAAACCTTCTTTGTTTGCGCCAATTACGCCTACATGAATGTCTTCCACATTTTTGAACTGTGGGTCTTATTGTAATTGATCCTTTTGTTGAGTATATCAAAGATATGTATATAATCATCCTGTGTCAGCTAAAGAGAGGACTTCAATTGAAACTAGCTAAAGTATAAATGAAAGGAATTGGAACTATTAATATCCTAACTGTCAAGAAGTTCTTTCGGTTGACCTGTTCTTATTAATCTGTCCGGTATTATTTTCACCTGGAATGTAGTTAGTGTATACCATAGGATTACTCGTTCCCGAAAATTAACTTAGTATTTCATGTTAGCCCTCTGGACTACAGCAGTGTAGCTATGACACACGTTGTTTCTTTTATAAGAAATGAGAAAATAAACATCTTTCAGAATGCCAAAATGAAGGAAGAACTGCGTCGTGCAGAAAATTTAATTGAACGGTGCTATTACTTAAATCCAGCAAATGTTTATGGACTATCGCAAATAACAGTTCTGAAATTGGTAAATGAGATGAACGACAGATACGAGATATTGTCACCTGCTTTTGGGCGACTCCAACCACAGGTGTATTCCAGCTAAGACGTTACATAAATCAAGACTGACAACCGTGGATGTTGGTATATTAGTATTGAATATTTCATCTTCTTAATCTTTTTCGTATACATTTTACTGCTTTGCATATCTACAATGAAATCATTTCTTATGACTGTGTTTTTATTGTTGCCGTGAATAATGTAGACATATTACCAACAATTGTTTCGTGCATTTATGTCAGGGAATAAGAATTTAATAATTTAACTGTGTGGACAGGTTCTCTTCTGGTTAAGTTTGCAAATTCGCAAGTGCCCCGATCGAACCGGCACCGGCTCAGGGTTGTCTTCACAGAGCTGAGTAACTAGCGACCACGGCGTTCAGAAGGCAGCTCGCCGCTCAGGTGATTTGCCGCCCCATAAACCTCTGCGGCAGGAGGAAGCGAGTTAGTAATAGGGCCTTAACTTTCTGGCTCACACAGCAGACCCTCCCTACGCGGTATAAATCTGCACGTTTATGAGCTGAGCAGACCGAGCGTGGTGGGTGAGTGGTTAACGCTCTGGCCTCGCATTCGGGAGGGCAGTTATTCGAATCCCCGTCCAGGCATCCAGATTGGGGTTTTCCATGGTTTCCCCAAATCACTCCAAGCGAATGCCGGGACACTTCCTTCAAAAATCCCATGGCCGAAATCCTTCCCGTTCCTTGTCCCCAGTTCCATCCCACCTCTAAAG
Source organism: Vandiemenella viatica (assembly GCA_031002005.1). Lineage (NCBI taxonomy): Eukaryota > Metazoa > Arthropoda > Insecta > Orthoptera > Morabidae > Vandiemenella > Vandiemenella viatica. The sequence continues at coordinate 290,123,564 of JARYHS010013630.1, read as the reverse complement.
ACATCGACGTAAAGCCATAAAAAAAGAGGTTATCATCCGTCTGGCTACAAAACTCGTTGCAGTTCTCTTGCTAACCTGTACCGTACCTCTTGTACTAGCCATATTTCATTTTAAATATCCACAGAATGTACTGTATGTCACATTAGGTAGGTTTATTTTTCAAAAATTTAAGGCTAAGTTAAATAATTTAATTTAATTTAATTGCAATGGAGCACAGGCTCCGGTGGCAATTTCCCTACACACCCATCTTCCCCCTATTCTGCACCTACCTACATTTGACCTCTACAAATTTTATCTTTAAATTCTTTCAAAGTTTTCGGTAAATTATTCATTACTGGCACCAATTCTCTGCTCTTCATTTTGTAACCATGCCAGGAAACATTAACAGTTTTTATGAGATGTAAACGCTGTTCTGATCATTTAAAAATTGTATAAACTAATTACAGAAAGTAATGAAACATGTATTAAGAACAGAAGTTATCGGACAAAACGTTTGAGCTCCTTCGCAGTGACTGATACTATAGATTGAAGTGTACTTTTAGTCTGAAAATTTTTACTCACGTTCCTATGAGGATATTGTTTAAGGACGTGTGTATACTATAATAATTAACGTTAAACTGAAGTGATCTACAGCAGCCGTATTGCAACGTCCAGCGATAAAAGGTATTACCTGCCTACCACGTACAGTGATATGTATCCATGTGTAATAGTGTCTGAGACATTAACATTCTACATTTGTCAAAGACGGTGGCGACAGTATTAACATCGGTTGTGGTTAGGCTGAAAGATAGACAATACCTTGGTTCCATCATAAGGCGCCAGGAATTTAATTTTTATACATAATTTAAGCACCTCCAGCATCATCAGTGAGGGCTGTGGATAGTTTGAAATACAGGGCGTTCGCCGTGAAACGCAACCCACTGTTAGCGCTACAAGGAAGAAACTGCTCCCGGCGAGCGAGCGCTCAGTTTCCGGCATTGTTCGACCGTCGGCCGCGGACTATTTCATAATAATTACGCTTCATAAACTTCATAAATTTGTGTGCTAAGCATTTAAATGTGACGTAATTCATTAGCTTACCTTATAAAAGATGCTGGAAGTGTTGACCCTCTTGTGTAATGCACATTTCACATCTTCCGAACATATTTCGAGACACACGCTGCCCTAACTGACTTAATGATTTTTTGGGTGACTGTTCTAGTCGAAAAGCGATATCGTCAATTTTCTCCTCTGTGAGAATACGGTTGACCGACAGTCTCTTTTTGTTAAAAAATGAACCCGTTTCTCTTACTTTTTTAACCAGACGCAGAATTGTTGATTTAGCTGGCAGTAAAGCGCCAGGAAATTCGCGACGAAATTTACTGCGACACTTTTTAAACGACTTCTTCTTCACATATGTATCGTAGAGAAATATTCTTTGTTGCAAACTGTAACGTACCATAATTTTACTCACACTCAAACACGGTACAGATTAATAAGAGTATGAATCCCCAAACCAGCCAAACCGCAAAGAAACGTTTATTCACAACACTGATTAATAAGAGACTGAAGTCACAAACTATCTACAATGCAAAGAAACCGTTCTTAACAATGTAAGGGTCACTGCACTGCACTGTTGGGGCAGCGGAGGTGTTAAACAGTGCGGTGATTCACGGTGCCGAGTGGCGGAAACTGCTGGCTATACTGACCGAGCAAGTTGCCGACGGCAACAGACTGGGAGGGTAGCGTTTTCCGGCGAACGCCCTGTACAATCTGAACTGATTCTTGTTATTAAAGCAAAATTCACTACAAACTTGGATTTTGTTAAAACTGCCTTGATTTTCTAGCAGCATGGGGGCAGGTTGATATGAAAAATTGTCAGAATGGCATTTGAAGCGCCCAGTTATAATGTAATGCACTGGGAATTTGGTTTTTTCTATTAATATCGTTGGAGGTCTCATATGTTTAAATATGGCGTCCAGTGGTCAATTACCGTTTAACGTTACGGTAGGTTTTGTGAAGCTTGTGGAGTATATGATTTTTTAATGGCTATAACACAATCATATTCTTAAATATATCGTACAAGGAACGTGTGTAAAAAATTTCTGACCAAATGGACAACTTATTCTCGTGAGTAAGTTGTTGCAAAGACACTAAATTTTATATCTGATTCATGGATCGTAAGAGGAGTGTAAACCAGATGCGTATGTGGTTTATCAAGCAGATGATTGCACTCCTGAATATTTAAGCTTATGTTGAAAACTCGGGCATCATAAGCTCGCAACTTATATTTGTGTTGTTGTTTTTGAAAATATTTGTCTTCTTTATTTAAATTTTCTATCTTGAAAAGAAACAACCGTTTCCTTTCATGTCACTTGGAATGACTGCTGTGGCACTGTACACTCGCCTGACCTTTCGTGACGTTCACTTTCCGGCTTCCTGTTGTACTTCAGTCATTTCTCCATATCAACCGACTTCTTTGACATCTATTACTTATTTTACCAGTTTCTGACCCAATTACCAATATATTTTCTATTAGAGGAAAAAAAAAAAAAAAAAAACAGCAATTCTTGTATTTGGTATATCTGAAACGGCTCTAAAGCCATCTCGTAGAAGTTTCAGGTACCAGTGAGCCTGCTGATGTTAGTTAAGTTTCCCTTTGTCTAGAGCAAGGAATTCTTATATCTTTAAACGAACAATTCTTGTGTATTACCTGATCCCTGCGAATATTTCGCACAGTATCGTGGTCAGTAACATAGTAATGTGAAAATAAGTAAATGCAGTTATATTCATTAAAGGAAGGTATTTTATATTGAAGAGTAGTAATAATATCATATTTATTCTATTAAATATCACTTTTAATGTATCAAATACTGCATGTTTAACTGAAAAGTATTTTAAAAGAATATATTGACTTTGTCAGATGTGATTTTTTTCAAACTTCCTTACTTTTTGAACACAATTATAAATATTACTCAATCTACGAACTCGTGAAAAAGTCACGTACAGGTGTCCATAAGAAAAAAAACAGGTTCTGGTAAATACAATTATGCGCTTTAAAGCGTCGGATCGTGTCCTTTATTAATGATTATAGCGAAGGTTATTTTTATTGAGAGTTGTTTCCTTATCATTTGAAAGACATGATTAGCTCAGAAGGTGCAAGGTTAATACGGGGTATGAGCATAGATTCATCTGCGTGAATGAATTTACCACTGATAATGATCTCGTCTAAGTGAATTACCACTAATCTTGCACCATTAATTAATCCCTGATTACCATTAAGGTTTATATCTAACATAATAGCATTTTTTCTTTAAAAGCAATTTATGAGTTGGTAAACCAGGCGATCTCGGAAATGACTCTAGCGATTTGGATGAAATGTCAAATATAGATAATGTTTTGTTTTTCAAATTCGTAATACATTTTTACAAATAAAATTTAAAAAAAAATTGAAAAAGAAACGAGCAATTCTTGTAATTGATATCTAACCTCATCTCGTAGAAGTTTCGGATACCAATATGCCTACTGATTAATGTTAGTTATGCTTATATTTAGTTAGAACAAGCAACTGTGTTTGCTTATATTTATTTATAGCAAGAAACTGTGCACTTCAAAATGCCTAACAAGCTTCAAAAAAAAAAAAAAAATGTTCTTTTGCGAATACTTCATACATATTCAAAGTGTTTTCTCTTACAGCTGATAAATCTGTAATAAGCCTTGGTGATTTTCTGCTAATGCTGACATGCTGGCAACAAGCCGGCGTCGGTTGCAGGCTTAACGATGAGCACAAGAACACGTTGTCAGTAACATCCATGAATACTACCAACCTTAAAAGATGAACGTGCTTGAAAAGAAGTTAATACGTGATATAGTTCTCACGCCCAAAATCATTATTCTTTATAGTTTATATATTAAACATTAACGCAGCGAAATCATTATACTGACATTTATCAATCGATTTAAACAATATTCAATGTACTTCAACAATATATTTTTTTAATAACTTAAACAAAAAGCAACTGATCGTTACGCTACAACTAATTTCGGTTCATCACTTTATTTTATGGGAAATAGTTTTCTTGTTTTTAGTTCATAAATTGATTTTTCGCATATTACCAAGTGGGGAAATTATTTTTAGCATTTAGGAACTCAGATTCTGACAAAGAGCATCCACCGTTTTATATTAAAAAAATTCTTGCGCCGTCATTGCTCGCTGGATGTTTAATGCTAACCTGATCGAGGGAATTCAATGCCTGAGAAATGGAATCCGACTTGTAATAAATAAGCTTGACTCAGACCAAGCGGAAATTGGAAACAGTATATTCCAGGACTATTGCCATGTAAATGGCATTTGCAAAGGGATGGAACATCCTTTGTACTCTCTGTCCTAAATTAATGACTTCAGGATATCTATCGAAATTCACAGTAACGATATTACTAATGAAATAATAATAAGTTCTAGGCCACCTCAAATTAATTGACAATGAGGATTGTTGTAAATTATTAATTCACTGTTAGTTTCTTTTTTGATATCATTAAATAACATTGGTAGCTGTAAACTATTTTCGATCAAAAAAACAATGGTGAATTAAAAGTAAATTATTTTAACGCCAAAGAAAAATAAAAAATTAGCGTGAAGTGAACAGACATGCTAAAGTTTTCAGATGGTTATTTTTTAAGGGAACGTGCTGTGTCGGACTGTATTGAGTAGGAACGATAGGCATGTTAGTTAATAGTCTGCGAGTAAATGTCTTAGCGAATGCACTCCTTTTGGAGTAATACCCCACAGAAAACATTTGCGCAACTTTTACTGGTGAACCCGTGTGACGAATGGTTATGTTCTGCTAAATTATTTACTATTTGTCGGTTAACATTTTCTCTTCGACTTCTTAGCATTGGGTAGAGAAAGTAAGCGAGAAAAATTTCATTCATTTATAAGTGAGTAGTGTCTAAGAAGTGGTTACGTTTGCTTTAGCCCGTTAACAGCCAGTATCATTGCTTTTTTTGTGCCTGGTTTAAGTCATTAGTGGCGAGAAAGAAGTACGGATAAGGAATGGAAAGGAATTAGTCCATGACCTTTTGAAGGATCCATCCCGGCATTGGCCTGCAGCAATTTCTGGAAACCACAGAAAAACAAAATTCGAACCAACGCCCTTCCGAATGTGAGTCCAGAGTTTTACCGCTCATCATCCACTCTCCGCTGTATTTCGTTAAAATCACTTTGAATATCTTTGGAAACTGTAGATCGTTGCAAATTAGAAGTACCAACAATTTAATAAAAAATATATTTGTAAATGTTATCTTATTTTTTGCCCCATTCACATAAATTCAGGATTCATAAAGAGCATTTTATCAACCACTTAATCTCAAATCTTTAATTTCAGTTAATGACTTGATGATACTCTGATGATATGCGAGAAAGTAATTTTTGAAAACTGTTTCTCTCGCAATGGCGTACGAGTTAAACAACTTTTAACCACTCTCCGTCTTTGTCTTCAAAACTTAATCACGACAAAAATATGAGAAAATCACTACAAAATCTGCTATTAACACCTGGAATCCCGAAATTGTGATAGAAATTCGGTATGACGTATTTAAATTATTTTCGAATATCGTAACAATTTTGTTCGTTATTTTGACGAGATTAGTTGCTCGATTAACTCAAAGATTAAGTGTCTGTACCAAACATACCTGAAAAACTGAAAGAAATTAGAATTAGTAAAAAGCCAAAGTATATGTTCCAACACAAATTAATTAATGATAAACGTTTACTTACTACCAGGAACAATATTCGAAGTAAATGTAGCATTACAACTTTTTAACACATTTTCGAAAACCTAAAAGAAACTTTGTCTATCTACAGCTGTGAATATCGCTATCGAATATTAAAAAAAAAATTATTAAAACTATTTTGCTCAAAATATCGTGCAGTACTTTAAAATCCGTTTTCACACCCTCAGATAACCCAAGAGAAAATGGTGCGCAATATCACACGGTACAAATAAATGTGAAAGCGGCAGATTTCTGAAAGTAATTTGTAATATATTATTCTTCTTATTACACTGGCAGAAATTAAAAGTGCAACACCTAGACAGGGATAGTGGAATCTTAGGAAACTTTGCACGTATATCCCTGGTCATAGTGTTGGCATGTATTCTTGGGATATGTCTCTGTACACTTGCATGTCTTGTGCAGGCGGTCGTTTCACAGTTTGTGCTGGGTGATCAAGTGATCTAATGTATCTACTCTTGGCATCCCAGACATGATCTATTGGGGTCAAATCTGGGGACCGTGTTGTCCAAATTGCAGTCGTAAAGTTTTGAATGGCTTGTGTTGTGATGGCTCCAGTATGAGGACGGGCATTATCGTGTTGCAAGATGCGATTTGGATGGTGGATATGAAGGGTATCACATGAAGGGTGCATCACTAATTCCACATAATGGTGGGCTGTCATTGTGCCTTCAGCAACAACCAACTCAGTCCTGCTGACGAAACTTATTGCCCTTAAACCATTACACCAGTGGCTGGACCCGTGTGACGTTTTGAAATCACTAAAGGGTAAGCCGTTTCTCCACTATTCCTGCGTACATGTTGTCCGATTAACATTTTGCCATAGACAGAATCAAGACTCGTCTCTAGACACAAATGTACGCCATTTACCAGGTTAGACGATGCTGACAATCATATCAGGTTAATGGAACACGCTGCATAGAGGTGAGAGAGTGTAATCAAGCTTCAAGCAATTGGTTTGCAATTGTCCGGAGGGTGACTCTCTCCGTAATCACTGCTTGGATCTGGCCTGCATTCACCGGTCTGCCAACAACAGCCACCCACACAATTTGGCAGTCTTCACGTGCTGTTGTCCTTCTGTATGGTCGCGTACCTGCTATAGGAGTACTAGAGCCTACGTTTATCTACTGTGTAAGTAGTCTATATACTGACATTGCATTACGACCAATTTCACGATATGATGCACCCATTTCAGACACGAAAATTCTCCGACCTTTCTCACAGTTAGACATTTGGGTTCAGAGAGTCGTCAATCTTCGCCTTGGCATACTTGCTCAACAAGAACTTGTGGACTAAAAAGAGTCATGTAACACCACACAGTTCACCTCTTATACGCTAAAAAGCCTAGCAATTTTGTATAAGAAATAACTCCGTAATTCTCATATTATTTATTACATGTAAAAATTTTAATACTATTCATATGGGGACACTTGGGGCCAAATTTCATTTATTTATCACTGGGTGTTACACTTTTAATTTCCGCCAGTGTTTTTTAAGTTTTAGTTACCTGGATAGTAAGATTACACTAAAAAATTAAATTATGAATTGTTTATTGCTTTGATAACTTTCACATTGATCTTTGTGCAGCTGATGGACGTGTAGAGAAGCTGAATGGCACGGCGCTTCATTTAATGAAGAATTTTATGGACATGGCGTGCCTCAAAGATCTATATTACGGCTAGTTGTGAGGCTCGAAAAAGTATCTGTTGACGTAAAGTTCAAAGACTGTATAGTGTTAAAAATTCAAATCGGTGTATCTGTACGATTTCTGCGGACATATATTCCTTTCATTAAATTCAAACCTTAAGTGAGATAAATAATTATTTTATGTATAAGAAGGTCTCAGTCTTCGGCATAACATACGAATGAGATAATCGCCACCCTTACTTTAAGTGTATAAACATTATCACTACTATCCACACCGAGCCTGTTGGGTGAGTGGTTAACGCTGAGGCTCGGCATTCGCAGCAGTATGTGTTCGGTTCCCGGTTCACGCATTCAGATTTCAGTTTTCCACGGATTCCCGAATACACTCCCCGTGAAAGACGAGATGGTTCTTCAAAAGACTATCGTCGAATTCCTTCCCTTTCCTAGCCTCCCCTCTTCTCGCGGCTCTAATGACCTCGACTTCGACGATCCGTGAATCTTCCTCCCCTCACCCAAAACAAACTTATCGACATTCAACGTATTTAAAAATAACCGTGGATTATCCTTGTACGCACATTCATCATTTTGTGAACCGTCTGACAATGGAATAGTCTCTTAAAAATTATAAGAAATTATTTTGAAAGCAGACCCACTTTGAGTCATTTCAATAAAGACGATTTCATCACTTCTTTAGAAGTTTTTAAGTTCTTGATTGCTATATGAGATTTTTAAACTGGTTTGGGATATGTGTTTGTGTTCCTTTGGTAGTTTTTAATCCCGAATGATTCCACGAGTTCCTTGTCATGGATGTTGTCTAGCACGCTGTTTGATACAGTTTTAATAGCGTTTCTCCAGTCTTTGGAGGTGTACATGTGTGGTGGTTACTGATTTAAGATGTTTTTGTAAAAAAAAATAAAAAAATTCAGGTTTCTCCGAAAAGCAATCTCATGTTGATCATCAACCGTTACATCCCTAGAAGACAGTAGTCACCTGAATTCCCCAGTGTAAAACTAAAAAATGTTATCCACACATCATATGCAAACTTTGAATATTGTGTCAAGTGATTTTGGTTTGTTCTTCCACATTCGTTCTTGGTAAGGTGGTTAGAATAAGAAACGCTATTTGCGCGAAATCTGACTTGTACAGTACTTGGACTCTTTTATATATAAATGTGTAGTTGTGACATATATTTTAAAGTGTAGCTTGGAAAACAATGCACAAGATATTTTGTGTTAGGAATTTTTATTTGTTATATTTTCCATCATATCTCTTTATAATGCGGACTGATAAAACATATTAAAATGTGACGTACCTAACGTTAAAATGGTACTGATATATTTCAGAATTAAGAAACGATAAAACCGTTTTGTAACGATTGCGTTTCTGGGTTACACATTCCACATATTTTTAAAGATTAAAGTTTACCTACATTGTGTGGGAAACGCCGTTCACACAGTTTTTGCTTAGATGTGGCGGTATAAGGAGTTCCTGCAGAGCTTTCGATCCGTTGTTTCCAAGCCGCCGCACAGCCGGCGTGGCCTGGTTGCCAGGCTGCAGGGGCCAGGGCCGTTAGCGCTCCCCTCGACAGCTTGCTCAGATGTGATGGCAGGGTTGCCGCCATGTGCTTCTGAGGGGCTACGGAGTGGCGGAGTAATTGGTTTTTATTTTCCATGTTCCATGTGAATGGTGCTATTTACTCTGAGCGGCACGAGATACGCATAACAGTATCTCCGACCTTCTAATACGATTGTTTACTGTTTTGCTGTTGTCTAAGTTTTCGTATTTGTTTTAGTTTCGTCGTTTCTAGTGGCCGTACTTCTTAAATGAGCTGTGCTGTCTGTAATTAGTAGGCGTTAACACGTAATGACAGTTACAAGAATAGGATAGCAAATATTGTGGGATGGTCTGAAAAACTTCTAAATAAATAGTTTTTTTCAATCGTTAACAAATTCACAAAATTCTGTAAGAAGCTTCATTCGGTTCTAAAAATATTTACCTTGATAGTTTATTAACTTTTATAATTTATTAGTTTGAAAATAGAATTACCATCTATTAGCCAGTCCTATAACTGTTCACCTCAAATGGTTGATTCTCCACATGGTGCACGATGTTTCTACGCAAGAAACCCCGAGGACTGATGAACTCTAGATACAAAGCATCATGTGCTGCTTGCTGACGGTCTTCTGATACTAGAATTAAGAAGCTTGTCGCCATGTACTCTTGGGATATGAAAATCTCTAAAGAAAACTGATTAAGAAATGATACATTGCATTGATATTATGAAGGCAGAACGAAATCACCATATTAGGTTCTCGAGTATATCCCCAAGTAATGCAATCTAAATTTTTAAAAAATTCCACAGGTAAAGAGTTTCTCAATTGCGTATCTGAACAGTAAGGATAATTAGAATAATTTTAATATTTTACGTGCCACGGAATATTAGAACTCCGAAAAAAGCAGTTAGCTAATCTTTAAGTGGGATTCATCGATAGCACCTAGGTGTTTTTTGGCAATAATAACATCAAAAGGATAGAAATTTTTTGAAACACAAGCTGGAAACATAGTAGTAATGTTAAACAAAATCTTTAATCAGGCAATATGCTGCCATCATTAAAGTGACGCAAGTAAACTTGAGAAGATAAAAAAGTAAACCTTCAACTACAACATCAGGGGAACTAATCTAGTAAAATTTGCTAAGAGATGATGACAAAATATTAAAATTACACAGGTAATTAAATATTGAGACTACGGCAATTTTAATAATTTGGTGGGATAAAAAAATTGTTGAGGTAGTGTACTTTATGTTTATATATGGAGAAGAAATGGAACAGCAATTAGCCCTATAGAATTGTTTAAGATGTAGTTGAACCATTATTTACGAACAGTTCTAGAAGAATAGAAGCTTATAATCAGTCGAGAGATACAAGATACAACTTTCTTAAATAAAGAATCCGCAAAAAAATAGGGATCGAAAATCGATATTCGTTCTAATCACAGTCTTAAGAAGGGCTGATTGAGATTAAAATCATAAAGAATCAATAAATGACAAAATACCTGAAATTAAAAAACTAAAAGAATTTCATTCGGAAAAAAAAATTGCAAAGAAACTGCGATTCAAGGTGAATCAAACAAATGTACTGTGAGAAAGTAGGCTAACTAAATACCATTAGGTAAAGTGAAATAAATATGAAAAATCCTTATATGACATGAGATATCTCTAAACTGAGAGGAAAATGAGAACAGATCCTAAGTAAATAGGCAACAACACGGTGGAATAAAATACAGAAATACACAGACGGAAAAAAAAATCCCAACACCAAGAAAAAATTATTGTAGAGTAATGAAATTTGGACAATGCATTTGTCAAGTTAACATGTTTAATTGATTAAATTTTCAAGATCACAGGTTAATTTAAGCTCAAGAAAATGCATTTCAAATGTGAAATACTGTTAAATTAATAGCCGGTGTAACCTCCAGAATTTTGAATGCAAGCCTGCAAACGTGAATGCATTGTGTCATACAGGTTTCGAATGTCACTTTGTGGTATGGAGTTCCATGCTTGTTGTACTTGTGCTGTCAATACTGGGACGGTCAGTGCTGGCTGTGGATGATGCTGGAGTTGTCGTCCAATGATATCCCATACGTGTTCAATTGGAGACAGATCTGGTGATCTCGCAGGCCAAGGTAACATGTCGACACTCTGTAGAGCACGTTGCGAGACAACAGCGGTATGAGGGCGAGCGTTATCCTGTTGAAAAACTCCCCCTTGAATGCTGTTCATGAATGGCAGCACTACAGAAATTCGAGCTGCAGTTGGTACCACAGTGACACAACGAACTGTTAGCAATCGGTTACTTCAAGGACAGCTCCGAGCCAGGCGCCCTGTAGCGTGCATTCCACTGACTACAAGCCATCGCCGTTTGCGACTCCAGTGGTGTCAAGCCAGAGCTCATTGGAGGACGGAGTGGAGATCTGTTGTGTTTTCTGATGAAAGCAGGTTCTGCCTTGGTGCCAGTGATGGCCGAGTGTTGGTCAGAAGGAGGCCAGGGGAACGCCTGCAACCAAACTGTCTGCGGCCTAGACACACTGGACCTACACCTGGAGTCATGGTCTGGGGAGCAATTTCCTATGACAGCAGGAGCACTCTTGTGGTTATACCAAACACACTGACTGCAAATTTGTACGTCAGTCTGGTAATTCAAACTGTAGTGCTGCCATTCATGAACAGCATTCAAGGGGGAGTTTTTCAACAGGATAACGCTCGCCCTCATACCGCTGTTGTCTCGCAACGTGCTCTACAGAGTGTCGACATGTTACCTTGGCCTGCGAGATCACCAGATCTGTCTCCAATTGAACACGTATGGGATATCATTGGACGACAACTCCAGCATCATCCACAGCCAGCACTGACCGTCCCAGTATTGACAGCACAAGTACAACAAGCATGGAACTCCATACCACAAAGTGACATTCGAAACCTGTATGACACAATGCATTCACGTTTGCAGGCTTGCATTCAAAATTCTGGAGGTTACACCGGCTATTAATTTAACAGTATTTCACATTTGAAATGCATTTTCTTGAGCTTAAATTAACCTGTGATCTTGAAAATTTAATCAATTAAACATGTTAACTTGACAAATGCATTGTCCAAATTTCATTACTCTACAATAATTTTTTCTTGGTGTTGGGATTTTTTTTTCCGTCTGTGTAAATGAATTTTGAGCAAGCATCGATTGATCGATAGTGTACTAAAAAAGATAATAATTTAAAGTGGGATACACCGAGTTGCAGAAATGCCCAGAAAATAAATTAATTATAGTAACATTCGTATTAAAGTCAAGGCGGAAAAATGCAAACAGATTTTCATAAAAGAATGGTTATCGTTTTTGTGAAATTGAGACTAAATTTTTATAGTACATGGCACAGAATTATTACCAACGAAAATACACTGATAAACACAAACTGCCGAATGTAAGCTTTGTGTATTTACTGTAATGGCACAATGAGTTCCTTTAAAGGCTTAAGACATTCTTTCATTTTTCTTTTTCTATTCCGCAGCACGTTAAAAGAATTGAAGCCGAGATGTTTATCTGACCAGGATGATACCAAAGACTATTTTATTTTATTCTGGTACGCTTCCTACATGCCGAAATCATAATTAGTTATTTTTAGTACTTTATCAGCGTGTATGATTGTTCAAAAATTTAAATTGATTGACAGGCAAAATTATGGGGTTACCTTTCTTGTGTTAGCATTTTTTTTTTTAACCTTCTGTTTGCAGTGTTTGACGTTTCTGCCAACAGAACTGCGGTAATGTTGCAATAAATTTGTACACCGTCTGCCCGTGTTGTGGGTTGTAGACCGTGCGTAGGAAGGTGGACATTGGTGTATTGTCAATGACTGTCATCATAAAATCAGAATTTTTAATTTTTAGTAAGTAAAAGGCATGGAAGATGTAAAATCTACACAGAATTCTTGAAGTGGTTTTAGAATGTGGGAAAAGAACACTGGATTTTCTTGCTGCCATTTTTCATCGAAGCGATCCAGGAATGAGGAGTAACGACGCAGTCATTGTATCCTATCGCTAGGTGTCATATCATTCACAATCAGTCTTGGTGACGGTTGTTTGTTCACAATTTGCCGCAACAGTGGACAAAACAGAAAACATGTTGCGTAAAGAAAAACAGTTATTTTTTAATACATATTTTAGACCAACTTATCATTTTGTGTGTACGAATGTTTTGTAACATTTTTTGCTATACCAATAAGAAATAAATAAACAGGAGAGACATTGTATATTTTTGCTATTCTCATTATTGATTTGATGTTTTAGTATTAATTTTGGGTGAAAATTCTTCGATCTGATGGTGACCCCGTTAACGAAACCATCCATGGAACTCCTCACTACAATCATGGGTGTAACAAACGCTATAAGGAAGCTCTGTAGGCTAGAGCAGTGACCATTTATAACGTCTTAATGGATATTTTTAATCAGTTGAGTTCACGTTCCAAGCAAACAACAACAGCAATGCGCAACTGCAGTAAAGCCGAGGGGGGCTGGGGGGGGGGAGGGCTGGAATATTATACTCGTACTTTTTCTGGGGCACCTGTTTAGACGCTTCTGTTTACTTTCCGCGCAGTTTCTTGTTATAACCTCCGACTACAGCAGCCGACTAATTGTAAAATGCAGAGACACAAATTATATAAAGAACTAACTAATCAGATTCAAGTCTCATTCTCTAAAAGAAAAGTAACTATAAAGTGCATACAGCTGCGACAAAAAGAAACGTCAGACGGCAGACGACCTAACTGATATCCTCAAATTTCTAGATGAGGGCAGCAAGTTTGAAAGGTATTATTGCTAAAATAGAAAGCCAGCTGAATTTGCTATCCACTATTGAATACCGCAGAAGCATCAAGTAATGAAATCATGGACCTAATACTAAACCGTCAAAAAAGAAAATAGAAGTGCCCGCACGTTGGAATAAGCAAAATAAAACAGCTGAGCTAGGATGGTGCTGGATTCCACAAGGTTATACGTACAGCAATAGAAACAACAGGGACAAATGAAAATAACATTTCGCATCGAAATCTTAACTTAACGGATGGTCTTTGAATATTTAGGATAAATCATCGATTTTGAGTTCCATAAACTACCATATACTGTAGAGAGAATAATGCAATGTCTTTCACCACATTTATGATAAGCGTTTGTTTCATGGCTGACTGAGGCTAGAGCTTAGCATCTAAATGAAAAGCTGCCATAAGACATTCGCATACTCTAACACTGATACCAAATAAATCATTATTGGCGATACTATGGTTAGTCAGATCTAGGAGCGAATAAACAACTGATTATTTTTAAGGGAGTATCTATTATAATAACTGACCAATTTGATAATCACATGTTTGTCGCGCTGCTCGGCTAGATGTTCTTGTTCTATTTCTCTGTCCCTAGCTGTAGCTGTAAATTAGAAAAAAACATTTACCCAAAATATATCAGCAAGTATATGACAAATGTGTTTTTTAAGATGATAGTTATAAGGAAAAAATAAATAATCATTTTTCATTTTAGACATCATACCTTCCTTAGAAAGTTTTCCAACTCAATAAAAAATTTCTATTTTCCTCTTTACTTTTTAATTTTCCTATTCCCCTTTAACCGCGACTGCTCCCCATTCCGTCTCTCGCTGCCAACCACTGTCCGACTTGTAACATCATTCCACGGCACCAAATGCCGCCTACATCAGTTACTGATGGTCATGGCTGATCTGTTATTTTTATGCGGCTTTTAAACCAGTCAATAAACAAATAAATAAATGTTGTTAAAAATAACTAATTATTGTTCCGTTTGTCTTCTGTTAGTAACTGTTTAACCTTTCGACTGTAATCAACGTATTGTTCTTGAAGAAGGAAAGAACTGGAGTCATGAAATATATTTTCCGAGACCTTTTATAATGTTTACCTGTAGTGGCTAACGGCTTCAGTTTCCATTCTTCCTGGGTGGCGCCGCGTCATAGTCTCAGATGCCTACGTTTCTGGCAATCTGCTTCGACCTTCCAGGGCAGTATTGCACTGAGATGAGTATTAAACTCGAGAGTGAGGCTGTAATACGGATAGATGGTTTCGTGGGGGTCACAGTGTTAGTTGTTTTCGCAACAAGGCATAATGAAGCATCCTCGTTAATTATTAGGCCGCTTAGCATTCTCTAGCACCAAGGTTGAAAAAAAGGTGATGGAGATTTGTAAATGTCCTAGCTTGTTGAATGAAGATAGCGGCCTAACGTAAAATGTGTTTAGTAAGGAGTTTGAAACACATTCGGAGCAGTTTTCGACATAAAAGAAGGTCAAAGCTGATCGGACTAAACAGCAGCACTGTGGCGCTGCGCTACTCGGTAAGAAAAAAAACTACAGACGGCAGTGCGTGAGCGGTAATGCACTAGGGAGGTCGACGGTAAGAATCCCGGTCCGGCCATCCAGACTTGGGTTTTCCATGGTTTCTCCAAATCACTGCGAGTGAATGCCAGGATGGTTCCTTCAAAAAACCATTTCAGAATACCTTGCTGTTTCTTGCCTCCAGCCCATTCCCCGCCTCTAAACCAGAAACAAAACTAAAAATCAGAAAAGAACAAAAAAACTATCTATCTATCTAATCCATCAATTGCGTTCAAACAGCTTTGTTTGTTTAATAAATTGTGAAAAGACACGAATATTAGTAAAATTCCGAGATAACATTAGCTTTGGATACATAATAAAAACACATTTCGGTGACTGAGGATCTTTTATTTCTGTTAATAGTGCTTCAGGGAAATCTTTCGTATTGATAATTTCAATAATAATGATTTTACTTAGTGGTTCTGTCTTAGCCTTTAAGTTAATGGTTATTTATTCTAGGTTTTATTCTATTGGAGGAAATAGCCGGTAATCGAAACTTACTATAATTTTGTTTAGTTACACTGCGCAGATGTTTAAATTATGTTTTTAATCTAAAAATGATGAAAATTAGATGAATAAACAATTGTGTTATAACTTTGACGAAGCTAGACTGTATTATGGTAGGTTTTATATAATCCTATTAAACAAAAGTTAAAAATGGAAGAACATTGTTTTGCTCCTTTTGCAGATATGCACAGTCCCTTGTGAATATGTAATTCCGATTCGGCTGCTGCTTGCTGAACGACGGGAACAAGAAACCTAGCACATTTATTTTAGCAGGATCACAATGGAACACTCTTTCTTACAAATTACTTCCTAGTTCTAGGTTTTTCATTTATTGAAGCTTTAAGGTTTTTTCGTATAATTCCGCTGTTATTCAAACTGAAAATTTTATGTGCTTAGTATTTTTCCTGTTTGCCGATAATTTTCCATCCAAATCTGTCCTAACATATAATCATCATACCAAATTTGAATTGGTTTTCATTTAACAACCTTTATCATTCACCACGTATAATTATGGTATTCCGTTAGTAGAAGGTACCCTGAGGAATCTGCCTTGTTTACTGAGTATCAATATTATGATTTCAATGTAATTAAATGTAATCTGGCCCGTCCCTTCGACTCAGTTGGGACAGCCGGCCATTATAGTGTAGGGGCTAGCGCGCTGGCTTCACGTTGCAAGGGTCCACGGTTCGAGTCCGGCCGAGGACATAGGTGGTTTTAATTAAGTATTGTGTCTGTCCTATGTTGTATATAGTGTAAAGTAAATATAATTACAATGAGAAAGTGTACATTTACTTGAAGAAACAAAGATATACTTGTAGCTGGCTGCATGGCTGACATGGCCAAAAGCCAATTAAAACAAAACTATCACATTAATTATAATCTTATATATAAAATTCTCGTGTCACAATTTTCGTTCCCATACTCCTCCGAAACGGCTTGACCGATTCTCATGAAATTTTGTGAGCATATTGAGTAGGTCTGAGAATCGGCCAACATCTATTTTTCATCCCCCTAAATGTTAAGGGTAGTCCACCCCTAATTTTTTATTTTTTTTAGAATTTTTTTATTTTTTATTTTTTTATGATACAACATACAAAAATACATACAATCCTAAATTTTCACCCTTCTACGATCAACCCTTATTTTTTAATAGCCATTTTAGTAATTATTTTTGGATGCACCGGGTGGAACTGGCAAAACATTCGTTATTTCGCTAATTCTTGCTGAAATACGATCAAATAATGGCATCGCATTGGCCGTTGCATCATCGGGCATTGCAGCAACTTTATTGGATGGAGGCAGAACAGCTCATTCAGTATTTAAGCTGCCACTAAATATTCAGAATAACCCTGACGCAGTATGCAACATTAAGAAACAATCGTCCATGGCCACCGTGCTGAAACGGTGTAAAATTATAATCTGGGATGAATGTACTATGGCACACAAACATTCGCTTGAGGCGTTGAACAGGACATTGAAAGATATTAAAAACAACGACAAACTACTTGGCGGAACTATGTTGGTCCTTTCAGGTGATTTCAGACAAACACTTCCAGTCATTCCACGTTCAACATACGCTGATGAGATCAACGCTTGCTTAAAATCATCTCCATTGTGGCGTAATGTTGAAAAATTACAGCTAAAAGTAAATATGCGCGTTCAAATGCTTCAAGAGCCATCCGCTGAAACATTTTCAAAACAACTCTTAGATATCGGTGATGGAAAAGTTGCTATAGATGAAACTGGATACGTAAAATTACCGACCGATTTCTGCACAATCGCTGATTCGCAAAATACTCTCCTTGAACAAATATTTCCCGATGTACACACACAGTACAGTCTTTGACATTATTTCTGGCCGCCGGTGAAAAATTCTATCACTCTTATTTTGCACAATCTGGCATCAATGTCATCCCAGGCAACAGGAACGCAATACTGGCTCCGCCTCCTCGCAATTTCATTGGTGGATATTTTATTCAGAGCCATCTATACTGCAGATTTTTCATTTCCTTAAGTCAATGCAGGAAACAATTGGCCAACAGGTAGGAATTAAGCTCCTCCCACTGACGATTCTTATTGGCTGAACAGTTCATCATCTTACCATTACATTTCTATAATACTTTACCAAAATTCAGATCTTGAAACGTTTGCCAAAAGTTCTAATTAACGGGATTGCATTAAAGTGAGGCAGGAAACAGGCTCAATGCTGTATATTACTACGGTTGATTAGCATAAAACTATAACGATAAGATTGTTATACTCATTTTGATAATTCCTTCGGATAATATTTCACTCATATATCTGGTATATATATATAAAGTTGGTTGCTGCTGATACTGGGTTACCTGGTTCTAATCCCGGTGGTGGCAAAAATTTTCACTATCGGGATTTGGAGAGTTGGTGGTGCACAATTCCTAAACACCAGATCGTGCGCGCAATTATTAATGGCTTTCACAGCTCGCAAATGAATAACATTAAAAAAAATCAAATTTTGTGTTTGAAAAAAATTAAACTTGGAGACCTTCACTATAATGCTCTACTTGTATGCTTTTGAACGGGTTGGTAACATTAGTAGAATATAATAATTGTTCAAAAACCATAAAAATCGCCTTAAAAAAAAGCACACTAAAAATTTTAAAATAATTTTATACCTTGTTTAAAAGAAAGTAAATCTAAATGGACAATATTTTACATTAATTTTATTGAAATTTTTACATTAATTAGTTATTTTTATAGTCGGTTTCAGCTGTCAGTTCGCGAAGATCGAATTACTGAACTTCATTTGGTGTTAGAGGCGAAACGTGGAGTACGAAGAAAAATTCCAAATATTTTTCAGTATGTAGTGAGGCCGATATTGTTATTGCGGGAGACAGTTTAGTTAAACATCAGTTTAAGATGCCACTCGATAGTCGAAACATGTAACATCTGGGCATTAATACATACCACATATCACATACAGAAATCTGTCTCTGGAATATACCTGTTTGTTCCGGCATCACACAGAAAATATAGATATTTAATTGGTATTCACAACGTGATAGCTTGGGGTCCAAGTTGAAATCTGAGGTACATGTTGAGACATTAGATTACATTTATTTACGATTATTTTCCCATGACTTAAAAATAGCTTTATTGATTTTGACTGGATTTAAAACTGTGGATTTTCGTAAAGAAAATTGGAAATTAAAAGGGGTGGGAGTAAAGGGGAAGAGATATTGGTCTTTTGTATACCAAATGTAGACGGTATTTTCTGATTGATTTATTCGATATCAGATAAAAACTGTAGGTAAGTATAAAAAACAACTAAGAGGTGTAGAGGCGAAGAGTAGTTTGGTTTTTGTAAAGCTAGTGTAAACAGTATTTTTCTCTATGTTTTAAAGTATACACGTGCAAAGTTCCATCGAAATCAGATAAAAACTGTAGCTTTTTATAAAGAATATTTGCAAAAATTAAGTAGGGTAAAGGAGTGAGCGGTTGGGTTTTGTAAACAGAACGTAGATACTTAGTTTCTCTTTATTTTTAAGTATACATGTGCAGTGTTACATCTAAATCTGATAAAAACTGTTGGTATCTATAAAGAGAATTGGATATTAAGAGGGGTGGGAGTAGAGGGGAAGAGGGGTTGGGCTCCTGCAACCAAATTTAAACACAATAGTTCTGTATATTTTAAAGTATACATGTGCAAATTTCCTACAGAATCGGATAGAATCTGTAGCTTTGTGTAGATTAAGGGGATGGAAGGGGAGCGGGGAGGGGTTTGGCTTCTCTAAACCAAATGTAGACACTATTTTTCTGTTTGTTTTGAAGTATACGTGTGCATACTTCCTTGAAATCAGATAGAAACGGTAGCTTAATATAAATAACATTGACAGTAATTATAGATGTAGAAAGGGGGATCGGATTTGCGTTTTTGTGAAAGTAATGTGGGCAGTATTTTTCGTTTTCTCTTTGTTTTAAAGTATACGCATGCGAAATTCCACCGAAATCGGATTAAAATGTAGGTTTGTACGGAAGCTAGGGTAGTTTTTGGATTTTTTAGTCAGAAATCTTCTCCATAAAAAATACATATGTGTGCCAACTCTCATAAAGATCGGTCAAATGGTGTCGACTGTAGCTTTTTAAAAGGAAATTAACAAAACTCAAGGGGGTGGAACCGAGGAGAGGGGTTCAGTTTTTACAACCAAAAAGTTGACAATATTTTACTCTTTGTTTTATAATAAAAGTGTGCTAAGTTCTATCTAAACCAGATAAAAACTGTGGGTTTGTATAAAAATTAATTGGTTTAATGGGGAGAGGGGGTGCTTTCTGGATTTTTTGGTCATAAACCTTCTTCGTAAAAAAATACATATAAGCACCAACTTTCATGGTAATCAGTCAAACGGTGTCAACTGTAACTTTTTTTAAAGGACATTGACAAAAATTAAGGGGGTGGAAGGAGGGAGAGGGGTTGAGCTTAGGGAGACCACATGTTGATAGGATTTTTCTCTTTATTTTAAAGTATACAAATGCAAAGTTCAATCAAAATCAGTAAGAAATGTAGGTTTGTATAAAATTAAGGGGTGTAAAGAGGGAGAGGGGTGGCTTTTTATGTTTATTGGTCAAAAACCTTTTCCATGAATAAATTATATGTATATGCCAAACTTGATGGTAATCTGTCAAACGGTGTCGACTGTAGCTTTTTATAAAGAACATTGACATAAATTAAGGGGGTGGAATGAAGGAGAGGGGTTGAGTTTTGGCAGACAAAATGTTGACAGGATTTTTCTCTTTATTGTACAAGTATTCAAGTTCAAACAAATTCAAATAAGAAATATAGGTTAGTATGAAATTAAGTGGTGTAAATGGGGAGATGCGGTGGTTTTTTTTTTTTTTTTTTTTTTTTTTTGTCATAAACCTTCTCCTTGAAAAATTAGATGTAATTGCCAACTTCAATGGAGATCAGTTAAATGGTGTCGACTGTAGCTTTGTATAAAGAACATTGACAAAATTTAAGGGGGTGGATAGGGGAAGAGGGGTTCAGTTCTTTCAAACCAAAAGTTGACAGTAGTTTTCTCTTTATTTTTGACTATACATATCCAAAGTTCCATCGAAATCGGATAAAAAATGTGGGTTTGTAAAAAAATTAAGGGGTGTAAAGGGGTAGAAGGGGTGGTTTCTCAATGAAATTCAAATGGGACCACTTTGGAGGTATACCCTATCCTAAAAAAAATGTCGTTTAAATCGGCTCAAAATTGGCGAAGATATCGCTGAACATATATAAAAAGAAATAATTCAGATAAATTGAGAACCTCCTCCGTTTTTTGAAGTTAGTTAAAAATACGATTTATTGGTTTTCACCTTCGAATCACTGTAGGGAACTCTCTTATTATTTTAACACATCATTTTACTGATCGGTGCGGTTTTTCAACTGCAACTGGATGTTAAAATCAGTTTAAATTGCCTATTACTCAACCTTACATATGTATCCTAGCTCTGCTGAAGGCTATAACTTCTATCTTTCCTTTTGTCTGCGGCAGCACTATTAATTCTTGGAGGAATTGGATTATTGGGAAGAAACGAAATATTAGGGCTTTGGCCGCTATCGAGAACGACTGCGGCAATCACCAGAGTGATTCTGAGAAGCAAGGGTACGGAGATGATACTGGAGTCTACTGGACTCTCCATAGCGGCAAATACTCAGCTAGTCGCCGTGCAAAACTAAAACTGAGGAGAGTAATTTTATAATATTATTATGAGAAAGTTTGGGTGGATAGACGGTTGATTGGATGTTTTATTTGCCTCAGTCGTGCCTTAATTACTCACCAGATTTAAATTAAATTTAGCATGGAATTAGTGTATTATCCGTGTAGTGACATTGGATACTTTTTTATCTCACAAAAACGAAAATTCCTTTGGAAATTGTCTTGTTCATTTCCCATTTCACCAATACTATAGAGTTTCCTTCTTCACGTTTAATCTGTGCTTCTTAAGTAAATCGCAAACACTGCCATTGAGTGATAAAAGCAAGAACGTTATGACATATTCAGTGGTGTGTTCAGATTAAAATTTAAATAATTTATGCAACTGATAAATTAATATTTCAGGAGTGGGAAGTATAAATCAGTTTCTATTTTTATAATTTTTATAATCCGTATGTACTTAGTTCCCGGTAATTTATACACAGACATAATTCTGTAGGCGGCCGTGCTGCTCAAGCGGTGGGGCTGCCCAGGCCCACTCAGCCTGCTATCCAATGAGTACCGTGGGGGAAACTCCACGGGAAGGTAAAGAGTGGCGCTCACCCCATCACATCCACTCTAGTGCCGAAGGTTGTAAATGGAGTGCGGATCTCTATCTCTGTGAATCCTACGGGAAGTGGCGGGAGCCGTCGGATCCCCGTGACCTTTACCTTACATCAGTGTTTTTCAATCTGTGGATCGCGACCCCTAGGGGGGTCTCGAAGCTTTACTCGTGGGGTCGCGGGATGAATGAAAAATTCAAGGTTCTACCACTACAATCAAAACACAATTTTAGTGAGAAGGATGGGCTTGTTTATTTTTCAAAAGTTTATCAAATCGTGGTGCTATTTTTGAAACATTAATAATCAAATCATTTTCTAATTGCAGTATATTTCTCTTTTTAGTTTTAATGTCTACCATTGCAGAAAATGTTAGTTCACACAAGTATGAAGTGGCGAATGGCACTAATAATTTTAGAGCTTCCCTTGCCAGCTCTGGGTATTCATGTTTTCTTTTCATCCAAAATACGTCGATACTTTGCGAATTAAATTCCATTTTAAGCATGCCATCAGCAGCTAAATCTATAAGACATTCTTTCATATTTGTGGTGACATCAGCCAGATCTATTGACTTGTCTAAAAAAGGGTTTAAAATCCATCTACGCCCATTGTCAGCTTCAGAATGCCAGTCTGGAAAGTATGTCATAAGTTTCTCTTGTAAATTATGCAAGCTCTGTATCATGCAAGGAATGTGAGCCCTTACTACGAGACTTTGGTCTAATGCGTTATATTGAACATTCTTCTGAACACATGGAAAAGACTCGAATATACTGTATACCAGAGAGGTTAACCACAAACGAAGTTTTGCGTGAAATGCTTTGACTTTATCTTTAGCTGTTAAAATATTTTCTTCTCTACCTTGGAGGTTATTTTTCAAATTATTAAGGTGGCTAAAAAGATCTGCCAAAAATGCTAATTTCAAGAGCCAAATAGGGTCAGAAAAACGATTAGCATATTCAGATCTTGTATCTTGTAAGAACTCTTCTAGTTCTAGAACTCTTGTCAATACCTTTCCTTTGGATAGCCACCTGACTTCTGTGTGATAAAAGAGATTTTGATGAAGCGATCCCATATCTTCACAAACGATTCTGAATAGCCGGGTTTGCAAGGCTTTACCTTCGATAGAATTCACAATTTTTATTACCTTCTTGAGCACATCATTTAAATCAGAAGATACTACCTTAGCAGATAGAGCCTGTCGATGAAGAAAACAGTGTGTCTAGGATATGTTTGGCATTATCGATTTTAATTTCGCAATGAGTCCGCTATTTTTGCCAGTCATAGCTTTAGCGCCATCGCTACAAATAGCGATACATTTTTCCAATCAATATCGTAGTCGCAAGTGCTTTCTAAAAACATATCGTACAAACACTGACCAGAAGTGTTTGCAGGAAGTGCTTTGCAAAATAAGATTTCTTCCATGATATTGTCACCTGCTTCAGAGCGCACAAATACTACAAACTGAGCACAATTGGAAACATCTGTAGATTCGTCAAACTGTAAAGCAAAATGTTGGCTGTTCTTCAATTTTTCGATTACTTGTTCTTGAATATCATTGGCCATATCGTTTATTCTGCGTGAAACAGTATAATCAGAAAGCGGTATGTTTTTAACTTCTTTGCCTCCTGTTTACTGACCATAATTTCAACCATATCAAGAGCTGCTGGCAAAATAAGATTTTCGGCAACTGTATGTGATTTCCCTGCTTTAGCAACTCGATATGCGACTTTATAGCTAGCTAATAATGCTGACTCATTGACACTGGATGCCTGAAAATAAACCAGACAGTATAAAAGTGAGTGTGAAATAGTCAATAAAAATTAAGCATGCGAAACCTTTGCAAACCAAAATTAAGTATAATATAATTTGTATGCAAACAGCAAAGAAATAAACATCATAAGATATCAACAGTAGAGATAGAAACAATTAGAATAAACTCGACTTGATTAGGTAATCCATGCTAAAATTAAATTAATAAAACGATTTTATTACCTGAATTATAGTATTTTGCTGCTGACTAAGAGCTTTCAACTTTCGTTCAATGAAATCCAACGGCTTATCGGCTTCTTTTTGATGCTTGGTTGTGAGATGCCGCATAAGCTTTGACGGTTTAATACTCTCACGTGATAAAACATTGCCACAAATTACACATTGAGGTTTATTATTTATGACTGTGAACCCATATTTCAAATAACTGTCATCGTAATGTCTATTTTTTTTCGGGTTTGATTCACCACTACCGCTATTGACACTCGTACCACATGCTGAAGGCTGCGATCTTTTGAAAAACTTATCCATTTTACAAACGCGCGGAGCAAGCGAAAAAACCAAAGAATGACGTCCGTACTTGTTGACTACACTTAATTGAATTGAGTGAGCTGAGAGTTGAAACAAAGGAACATTGCGGTGTGGCAACGTCGCCGTCTCCGACGCAGTTTGACCCGCGCGAATTTGCGTCCAAGTTCATAGCCTTACCAACTTACCTCGTACTTACTTTCAAAAGTCTCGCGGCTTCTTGCAGAGTGTAGATCTGGATAATATTAAAATGTACCAAAATAGAAAAAAACATCATTTACGTAGTAATTTAATTAAATTATTTCTTTGTCTTCTATGATTTGTCTCGGGGGGGGGGGGGGGGTCGCCACAAATTTTCAACTTGTAAAGGGGTCGCGAAATCAAAAAGAATGAAAACCACTGCCTTACATAATTCTATTAGCAATTTATGGATCTGAAAATAATTAAGTTTCTTCAACATTACCAAATTAAAAAAAAAAAAAACCATAACGCCATCTGTTAACAGGTTGCAGTAATTAAAATAACGATAACACACAAATTTAAATGTTGAAGTAGAAATTGGTTGTTTTTTTCAGTTAAACTGTAATTAAGTTACCGCTTTCCTTTCTTTTAAGTGGTTTGGTCGTTCGTTGAAACATCAAAGTTTCGCCTCTCGTCCAAATCATTTATGATAATTTTCAAGGAGCTGTATTAGCGAATGTTGTGGCTAGGTTCGAAATTCAGCCTTGACCAGAATAACTACTGATATTCTTTAGTGAATAGTGGATTTTGAGTGAAGAAGTTTGCGTCCATGCGGTCAGAGGCGGTTCGGGATGTCTATTACCACTGTATCAGTAATGTGCGTAACGGTGACAGAATAATGTTGAAACTTTAAATGCAGCCTGGACCACAATGACGACTAATATTTCATAATGCTTAGAGGATTTTGAGAGAATAAATGACTGACATGTCGAGTTCTGACTGTAATGACGTCCGAATCGGCTCGAGGCGTCTACTGTCGCCGTGTCGCCGAGTAATGTGCCTAACGCTTTGTTTCGGAGCGCATTGCATTTGTTACCTATTTCCCAGCTTAAGATACACTTTTCCTTGAGCCAAGGAAGCAGTTAACCATATTTTCAATCCCAAAAGGAAGAAAAATTTCTACTGGCCGTACTTTTAATAATAACTAAAACGCTTATACTAAAACACACTTTCAGGCTTTATACTTCTAGTATATAATAAATATTTTATTATATATAGTATATAAATAATACTAAACAAGTAGTTTTCTGCACATTCCAGTTTTGACATATCCAGATTGTAATAGGTCTGTATTCCATATATCTCCTCTACAACAGAGATACCATTTTCCATTTGGAATACAATGCGTCTTCAAGTATAACGTCGTAAGAAAGAATTTTCTGAATAATCGAAAAAAAATTGTAAGCTTTTCAGGTAATGGGAGATAGAGATGTGCATGTTTTCAAACTACGGCCTTAATTATTGCGCGAGGTGAATATGATGTAAACAAAAGACGTGCTATACACACAAAGCATTATAAATTTTGATAAAATGTAATGTAGTAAAAGGCTTCTACTTCAGAAAATTAAGTTCAGTTAAAGTTCCAGTGATACTGATGAAAGTTGTTGGAGGAGAGAGCAGAAAACAGAACAAGAGGGAGTGGAATTTTTATGCAGTTCCTCCACCTCCATTATTGTTGTTTCATAAGGAGAAAAAAGCGGCGGGAAACCTGTGATGCCGCTGTGGTAGCAAATGGAAATAAAAACAGACGAAATATAGAGAAGTAGTTTTATTTTCCACAGTTATGTTTCAGATGTGTTTTTTTGTTCAAGCTTACTGTATGAAATGTAACTTTGCTTATTCATTCATTTGAATTTAACATCATTTAAGTGATGACTTTCGAAACCATCAAATCTGTTAACTGCAACTTATTTTATATTTTAATTGCTGAATGGAGCCAATTAATAATGAACGTCAATTTTGTGCTTTTACTAATAAAAGGTTAACAAACACACAACAATATTATGTTTGATTAATGATCACTTAGAAATGGAAAAAAACAGAAATATTTCCACTCTCGATGCTAAACTTTTATTTGAGATTTTCTTTATTATTAACAATTTAGGAATGAACAAACAGTTCTGGCGTTTTTAGTAGTCTGAATGCAGAAATAGTTCATAGTCTCTACCACCAAAAATATAAGAGCAACGACGTTCATGAGAATGTTTTCCATCAGATGTCGAAAGTATTGGATGAAGATCAACTGAAACTGATGACTGAAAATCTCAAACAAGGAATTCTAGAAGAAATACTGCGTCCTTTGGCCAGTATTCAGGTTTTACGCGCTTTACTGTAGACTCAGAAAAAATTCATTGACAATAAAGCAAAAACAAAATATTATTCGTTAATTGTTCATGCAACTTTGAGTCTTAATTACGGTATGATCGGATACAGAAATACTAAAAAGTTCACTGTAAGATACAAAAGCTTAATAAAAAAAAGAGAACAGAATGAAGGAAGAATCAAACAATGTACATCATTAATTAGTTAATGTTTTGTGTAGCTATTTTCCTTCTTACTGCGAGTGGTGTAAAAAGATTTTAATCTGGAATAAAGTCCACTTGGAAAAGATTAAAAAAGATGAAGATTAGAATAAACATTTATAACCATTCTGGATCTAGTGGGATATGAACCGGAGAGATTTTTATGCGATGAATCGTCAAAATACCAAAATCTCCTTTAGGATTATTAGTTAATTCCAGAGTAAACACATTGTAATGAAAATATATTGTCTAAAGCTGAAATTACTATTGACGCAGTTAATTATTGCCTGATTCCCATACCTGCCCCGCCGTGTACATACGTATACCTGTACCTAATAACGATGTGTACGATCCTACTGCCTTGCCCCCTTATGCCAGTCAAGCAACAAGCCATACGCGGAGTGGGGGTACGGAGGCACGCCTGTTCTTGCCACAACTCCTAGAATTATATCCCCGTCCTATGCTAACAGACATAGATGGGTTTATCATTATTGCTTCTTTCTTTCTTTCATCGGCCTTTCGACGGGTCTGATACATTCCTCCTTCTCTTCCTATCGTTAGCTAATCTCTTCATCTTTGAAAACTCAATACAGCCAACTGTTTCCTCTTTTCTCTGCTACATATGTTATGTCTCCTTCTAATACCTACAGTTATTCTCTTCACTAGCGAATTAAGCAATAGTGAATAGCTCTAAACACAACCCAACATCCCCTCTCAACTTTCTATCAGAATCTTCAATAAATTTATTTATTTCTTCACCCGTCATTTCCAGAACACCATCATTTCGCGCTTTAACTGTTACTTCATTTCCGATAGTCTTATTCAGCATCACCTTTCACTTGAAATTGTTTTTAGAGACGGGAAAGGATTGGGGGGGGGGGAGAGCAATGAATGGGAAGGAATTCGGCCATGGCCTTTTTGAAGGAAGCATCCCGGCATTTGCCTGAAGTGATTTGGGAAACCATGGAAAACCCAAATCTGGATGCCCGGACGGGGATTCGAACCACCGTCCTCCCGAATGCGAGGCCAGAACGCTAACCGTTATACCACCAAGCTCGGTTTTGAAATTAGTATGTCTAAAGTGGAAGCTATATACCCAGAAAATGCAGTATTGTATATACGAAGTTTCGGAACATTCTTTCTAATGTAGCATCATAGGCGAATGTTTGAATGTCTTATCTCACATTGAAATAGTTTTTCACTTCATTTTTGCTTCCTCTAAATACAGTTATAATATTAGCGGGTACAAACCACATCCTTGATTCATACCCTTCAAAACTGATGATTGACTCTCGTGATTGTATACTTTCATATTAGCCACCTCATTCTGTTGTAGACTTTAACTTATTCTTTTATCTATGTATTTCAGACCTAACTAGTATAAATATTTTAATATCTAATGTCAACAAACATAATCAAAAACTTTCTCCAAGTTCAGAAACGTCATAAAAGTCTGTATATAAACCTTTATTACTTTTTTGTTTGTGGCTTTACGCCCCGTCAACATCGAGGTCATTAGAAGCGGGAAAAAGACTGGGCCGAGTAACGGAAAGGAATTCGGCCTTAACTTCTTAAAGGAACCATACCGGCTTTCTCCTGGAGTGATTTGGAGAAACCACTGAAATCCAAATCTGGCTGCCTGGATCGGGATTCGAACCCGTGTCTTTCAGAATGCGAGGCCAGAACGTTACCACTCACCCACCAAACTCGGGCTTTATTACAGGTAGTTCCATCTACGGGTTGGCTAATAATACCTCTTCGTCAACTTCTCTCTTCCGCCTTAATTCTGTCACTGTCTTGTGCTCAGTGTTCAATGATCAACCTAATCATGTCCACCTACATAATAATCCGTGGGCGTCCTCTTTGTCCACGAATGTAAAGTTTTAGTTCGTAGTTTTATGTAGTTGAATTTTATTCAACTATATTTTTAGCATGTAAGACCGCACTCAGAAAAGGGCGTAGCTTCACAGTTATTCGCATGAGCTGAAACAAAAGCAATGTCTACCACCTGCGACCGTCACATATTTTCTCCAACGTCATTCCGATGATTTTAGACCGTAGGTATAGAAAAGTACCTAATGAATTTTAATCATGTGTTGTGACAGCTCATATAATGTGATCATGCGTCTTGTAATGGGTGCGAAACACAACGTTTTTAACGTCTGCGAACAGGTGGAAGTCTGAGTGGACCAGATCGAGTGAATAGCGAGGTTTTGGTACCAAATGAAACCCACGTGCATGAATTGGAGCCGTGACAGGTATGACAATGATCCCCTTCTTCCCCTCCACGACCATTTCCCAGCATTGGGGGCGGACTGCCTATAACGAGTTATACTCATCAGTGGCATGGACAATTTTGGAGTTTCCATTTTACTGCCGCATGCCCTGGCTGAGGTCAAGCACATTATACCTACTGACAGGTCATACTAAGCACTTACGGAGGAAGTGAAGCGTTACCAGCTGTCTACTACACGTGTAACAATGTTCTGTGTGCGATAAGTGTGTTTCTTTATTTAATTTTTTTGCGAAATGTGTAGTTAACGAGGCGGAGATTGGAGGCAATCCCGGTATTCATTTTGATGGCTGCGGAAAACCACCCGTAAACCGCAGTCAGGACGGGCGGTACGCGGGATCCTGTCTTCGCGTTCGGTGATTCAGTGAACGGTGCCTCAGCACACTGAGAATCCCCCGTAAGCTCAAAAAAAAAAAAAAAAAAAAAAAAAAAAATTGATTTGAACTGCTTTGGAGGAGAAAAACCGACGTGATCCCATTGCATTGAATATTAATTTAATTCTGGAGTAAATTGACAGGGTAAAATCTCATCCACCGTCACAATTATTCAACAACATTTAGATGGCTGTCTTGAAAGAAGGCTAAATGTTCTGCAAAACCTTGCCTCCTCAACGTCTGTTCTGATGCTATCAAAAGTTTTGGCATCTAATGAGTGGAAACCATTCTCCTTTGCCAGTGCTCTTTCAGAATGGAATATACTGTTGTTAATAGAAAACGTAGTGTCTCTTCAGTGTGCCCAACAGTTAACCTGCCGCCTGTTCTCAACAACTCATGTACACGCATTCAATAGTGATTGTCTCCACTGACCTTCCTGAATGGGTATTACCTTAACAGCTGTTTCTCCAGAGTTTAAAGTCAGATCTCCAGGTTTTTTTTAAATTTATTTATTTATTTATTTACTATTATTATTATTCGAATTTCTTTCTGCTCCACTTCAGCTTAAACGTATGCCTCATCTTTTTACAGTTCCTGCAACAAAGGAAACATCCGTTCAGCATGTTGCGGCTTTTCATAATATTCTATAAAGAATTATTCGAAGTATTTGCAAAGCTGTACTATTCTGTTTTCCTAGTAAGGCAACGAACTTACCGGATAATTCTTGTAAATTATGGCATTATTATTTTGTTCTGTCATCTTTTAAGTTAGCCAAATATACCGTCTTCTCAAAGTATCCTGATGTTTTACTTGTTTTGTCTTTCCAATATAGGTTTTAAATCAGCACCTCTAAATTTTGTTTTTTTGTTTCTTAATTTCTCCTAAGTTCTGTTTCATCCTCTTATAAGCTGCATGTTTTATCTATCATAATTTCTCTCTTCACTTCTTCATATCTCTCTTGTAACCTGTTGTCTTCTTGCTTCATCTTGAACATTTTTATACATTCTCCGTTGGTCCATCTTATACAAAAATCTTTTTCGTGGTCCAAGATTTTCGCACAGGTCACAGAATTCAAATGTTAGTTTACCTGTTTTGATTTGCTCCCACTACAAGTAATTCAGTTCGATTGTTTTTTTCTCACTTATTTCTTAGACCACTACCTGCTGTCTCTGCGATAGTCATTTATTTGCCTCATTTTAAATCTATTTGGCCTCTGCATGTTATTTATTCTTTTAACTTGAATTTACATTTAGTTATATACTTTTAAAATATATGCAGATTCTACAGCAGCTGCAGTACTTCCCTTTACAGTATAAAACTTGGTTTCTGAATGTCTGTTTAACTATGATATACAGGTACTCTAGCTTCAAGGGTACGTTTATAGGGGGAAAATATAGTAATATATATTATTTTCCTCTTACTATCAATACCGGTTTCCAATCTTTCTTGATAACTAGATTTTCCTCATCAATTACATGTTTAATTAGCATTTAAATTTTAGCATATACTTTATAAATTTCGACGTTTTCGACTGGTGAAGTTCACATATATCCTTATACCAACTTGTTTCTAATCTTTTCTGTTGCTAAGCTATCCATAGTAACCAACACGTTTTCCTTCTACATTGTTGAAGTTATTTTGAGGCTTGTAATTGTTATATACGTATTTTCAGTACAAGTAACAAACTTCGGTTTAATTCAAAAGTCTAGAGCAGCACATTCTAAACGAATAGAATAGAAAATACGCTGTCCAACATAAATTCAGTCTTATTGGACATGTATCACTGACACTCAGGCATCGCGTCGAGAATGGTTACTGTATCTCATAGTGAGAAAATGAGCTTAAAACCTGATTAGAATTTTTTTACGAAAACAATAGTTTCCCTAGTTTACAAATATCTTCATTCGATGGAGTTTTATATCTCAGAAAAGAATACATTTTACCTTTACCCTATATTGGGATTGTGGGAAAATGAGACTTTCCTATTAATATATTCATTCCATGGAGCTTTTTTATCTCACACAATTAAACCACAATATTTCGTAGATACAGAAAAGGAATTAAGACATAAATTTCGTTAGCTTAGCGATTTTTATTTTGATAATTACTCTTTGATTTTTAGGACTGTATAGCCCCACGTACAATTAATTGAATATTGTTTCCCCATCAGAAACTGCCTAGTACCGATTTCATCACACAGTTTGGAAATGAATATGACATTAATTATTTTGTATCTAATTTTAATTTCACCTATTTGTGATCACGACGTAAAGAATGGTTCTGATATTTGTAGTTTTTATTTCTCGGAAGAAATTCTTGTAAATAACTCTAGTAATATGCTTTATGTATGAGACGCTACTCTGATATAGTTCCCTTATGGGTACTTGCTATTCCCGCTCGCTTCTCGAAGTTTTACATTTTGGAACTCAAGCGTAAATTGTTACAGGCATCAAAATCCATTTCAGCTGTTCTGGCGGACACGCACTAGCGTATTTCTCTCTCCGTTGTTTTGAGAGAGAGTTTGTAGCGCCGTCAATCATCTGTTGTGGACGCGTGCTTACCCTGTCGAATCTGACCACGCTCTGCCGCCGCTTAGCTGCTTCAAAGAGTTATGGCCGATGCTAAGCCCCACCCTCGTTATGCTTACTAAACTCGAGCCTTTGGTTGGTTTTTTGATCCACGACGAGATTACGAGCAGTGTCTGGTGATTTATTATCTCTGTTCGAAGTTAAGATAAAAAATGGAAATCTCATCTTGTAATTCGAAACTCGCGAAGCTGTTTGTAATGGATTCGATAAACAGGGAACAATAATACATAATACAGCGAACATAACGAACGTTTGTGATAGAGATATCGGACGGTGGTTGGTAACAGACAGCGCTGACGGTATACATTTAGATTTCTCTGTTTTTACTGTCAATAAACGTAAGTTTCAAATACGTGGAAAGACGGAGACAGAGACTGAAAATGAATTGACAAACCCCGCGATCTGTTATCAAAGATCTCTTCAGATTGGCAAAGCGCAGCGTCGTGAAATGTAATATCGCCAGTGGCAACTTTTTCGTTCACGGTCTGAATATGGTAGTGTAGTATGGGACCCACATTTTAATTATTTTGAGGGTGCAAAAAAGGGCTGCTAGATTTGTTTCTGGAAATTACCGCAGAACGCAATCAGTAATCGATATGATAAAAGAGCTGGAATGGGATTCATTGGAAGACAGGAGGAGCGTGATGAGGGTCATGGGAGTGTACAAGGCGTGATGAGGCATGGAAAGATATTGGAAAGAATGAAAATATGGCCATGACCACAAGCTGGCACTCGATTTCAGGCACAAAGATGTAAGAAGATTTTTTAGGTAAGGGTGTCAGGTATTGGAATAAGTTATCAAGAGAAATTATGAATAATTTACCAAAAACGTTGAAATAATTAAAGTTAAATTTTGTAGAGGGCAAATGTAGATGGGCGCAGGAAGGGGGAAGATGTGAGTGTGAGGAAATTGGCACCGGAGCATGCAACTTTAATTAAATGAATAATAATAATAAAATAATCCTATCACAGCACAAGTTCGGTTCTCGGTCAAATTTTTTCATACTCTAAAATAAACGAATACGTAATGCGGCAGTGTAGTGAAAACAGTATATCTGCATGAAATAATACCATTCAGAAATAAACCCAAATCTGATTATGAATTTTCAGTATCGAATGTCGGTTTAAACTTCCTGAAAATAAAAGCACGACCCTGTTGGCTGATATATTTGTAATTCTTCACTTTTGTTCGTCCAAACAGACGGTAACGTTAATTTTTCTCGACTGAGTATTGGTCACGATAACCCTATATTTATGGATCCAGCAGACTGAGTTTCAAAATTGAATAAAAACGGCAATTCGCAGCGTACTGCGCCTGACATCAGATGAGTGCGTTGTGTGGGTAGCCCATACAGCGAACGTGTATAATTGCCTCAGGCGCCTCGGACTCGCGTAGTGTGTAAAGCCACTGATTTCCAAACAGCGTAGCTACGATGCGTGGAATTAGATAAATATGACCACTTGTTTATCCATATTGCATAGATAATCACATGCTTTGTAGCGGCAGAATGTACTTCCTATATAGAACTTGTAATTTTTTGACAGTTTCTGAATGGAACATCTAATTTTGTACTCAAAGAATGAGAACAAAATACCACATTTATTCGGCTATTCATTATTACAAGCGCGCGAGGCTGTTTTTCACGCCTGATTTACCATGCTGTGGCAACATCGCACTGAAACTACATTTTCTGACGCTAGAGCAGCCAGCTCTCCTGATGTTTCTGACATGAGAAATTTGGCTCAATTGTAGTAATCTCTTTTTTTCATATTCATGACGATATTGCTAAAAAAAATCTACCTTGATTATTTGGATTAAAACTCTGGGGCCTACGGGTGTCCACTTAGAAAGTACAACGATGTTTTTATTCGATGTAAAACATCGGAACCCTGCTTCGATGTTTTTCGATGCATCGCTTAAAAACATTGATGTTTTTTCAACATCGAATACTTTTATGTTTTTCTTGGTTCAACAAATACAAACCAACAATATTCGTCAGCAAATGTCGTTTCATTAATCTCTTACCTGTTCTTTTAAAATCGCTAAGAGAAAATGTAAGAATAGTTTGATATTCACCATTTCACGTTGAACGTAGATCCACGGACGGAGATTCGAACCCGCGTCCCCCCGATGCGAGGTCAGAGTGTTACCTTTAACCCAAGATTAAAAAATTAATTTTATGATCTGGTGTGTTGGTTAAGTAGTGTTGTATGAATGAGATATAGCTTTTTGAGTGAAACAGAGACTTCAAATTATCAGAAATATTTTATTATAATTAAAAAAAAAACAGACATTAAATACTCAAGTCTAAATCTGTCTAAACATATTAATTTTAAGTATTAAACCACTTAACACCAACTGTGTTTAGGCAACCTTTGCAGGAACAAAACTTTACACAAGTTTTCCTTTCATTCTGTACCTTTAATAACTGACTATTTGAGCAGCCTTCGAAAATAAACGTTCGGATGGACCAGAAATCCCGACAATAGTCAATCAGATGTTTCCCCAGCCCGGTTTATATCTAAATAATGAGTAGTATCAGGTAACACTTAGTTGTTTTAGAGTAATATCATCTTATTTTCATTCACAGAAAACACCGGCAAACAATGGGAGTGAACCTAAGAAAATGATTTTATTAATTCACTCATACGGACAGAATAGCCAATTGCAAGAGAAATTCATCTTCACTGTTGTTATGTGTCACTAATTGCTCACAGGTGTCACTACCTGTTAATGACAGTTACTTCAAATTGAAATAACTGAATTTAATCTTGAATATATTTAGTAATCCTAACATTTATTTCTATTATTTTTGTCATTATTAGTCACAGTTAGTTTTTGATTGATTCGATGTTTTTATTTAAAAAAAATCGATGCATCGAATTGAAAAATTCTTTTTCAAAACATCGAATCAATCCGATGTATCGTACGGTAAACATCGAATGGATACGATGCATCGATGTTTAATGAATATCCCTACTGGGGCCTACTTGGCATCCATATTTCTCTGTGTTCAAGAGAGGAAGAGGTCGTAAAATTCTTCATCAAGAAGAAAATAAGAAGGAAATTATTTTATTGGATGACGAGGACGAACCACGAAATTTATCAGTTTAAAAATAGCAAACTTAGTGCTATTACTTTCGATATTATTGTTATTTTCGTAAATTTCTTTTGTTATTATAAATTATAATCGTTGTTAATAAGGTTATTTCGCAATAGTGTGTGTAACAGACAGAATTCTAGATTTTTTTAATTTGGTCTCTGAGGTCAAAATAAAATAACCACATTTCTAAAAACTGAACAACTTCAATGCCATTCGCAGGAAGATATAGGCATGTTGTATAAAACCTGTATCGTAGTGGGAGGACATCGTGAAATACCTTACTGTAATATCTTTGCACATATCAACTCATTAGTCCTCTTTCTTGTTCGTACTATACGTGAAAAGTTACGAATTACATGTCGTTATATTGTATAATGAATGTGACTAGAAGCATTCTACTTATCGGTGGATCGCTTGGCGCTTTCAGATCCGCTAATCTATGTGGGACCAAGTCTGGTGGGAAAGCGGTAACCCTTCGGCTTCGTATTCAGGAGGGCATGAGGGCAGGAGGGATGGGTTTTTCGTTGTTTCCCCAAATCAATCTAGGCGAACGGTTTCTTCAACCGAATTCCTTCCCATTCCTTGCCTCCAGTTCTTTCTCGCCTCTAATGACCTCAACGTCGACGAGGTGTAATGCTAGAAGCAACAAAACAAAAATTCTATGCAGAAAAGAGTGGTAAACTTTATCTATAGACACCACTGAGTAGAGGGTCACTTTTCCTTACAAACCACTATAAAGTAAGTGCTCCATGCAGTTCAATAAACCAAGTATGAACACTTTTTAAAATAGGTGTCTTCTTCAGACTCACTTTATGGATATTAATAACGATTCAGCATTTCTCTCTCAATATATTTACAGACATCGTTTCAACTTAAAGTTCCGTTAAGTCTATGCTGATGCTGTGAACTCACGATTAACCGTTCAAATGCTGAAGAATTTACTCTTAATTACTGGTCTGTTGACTTTCATGGACACAAGTTTTGAGTAAAGATATTTGATATTAAGTGCAAGGAGCTGGCCTCGGTAGCGTAGGGGCTAGAGCACTGGCTGCGCGTGCCGAAGGTCGCCGGTTCGAATCCGGCCGCGGGCATGGATGTTTAAGTGTTGTGTGTCTGTGTGAATGTCCTGTCCGTCCTGTGGTGTCGATGCTTAGGAATCATAACGTACTGGAGAAAACTAATTCACTGGATGAGATATCATAAGCACATTGAGCTAAATGGCTTAG
>JARYHS010013630.1:289395077-289435564 GCA_031002005.1 Vandiemenella viatica | reverse complement strand
ATGTTCGCGGAAACGATGAAGGAAATCTACTCATCACCAAGTGACCCCCTATTGATGATTCATTTCAAAAACTCGTCAGACGCTCCCTTCCGTCCATCCTGCACTCACCTCATGTCCCAAAACGAATTAAAAATTCACTATCACTGAAATCACAGATATGGAAATAGAAAGTGCCCTCTACACAGGTAGAAATTCATCACCCGGTCATGACAGAATAACCAGATTATCTCCGTTCGTCACCTCGACATGTAATCATTCCTTTCCTCCATCTCCTCTATAACTCTTGTCTGTCATTCTCATACTTTCCTCCTCTCTGGAAACGCGCCCAAATCATTATGATACCGAAACCTAAAAAACCGCTCCATGACCCCCTCTCATATCGTCCCATCTCTCTTTTACCCGTTCCTGGAAAAATCTTTGAAAAAATCCTTCAATCACGCATCCCCCGTTTTGCCAACTCACTGAACTTAATACCACAATTTCAAGCCGGTTTTCGCCCTCATCATTCAACATCTGATCCCTACTTGCATTAACATCCGACATCACCAAATCTCTAAATGCAGGTCATGCAACATTCGATATATTCTGGATATAGAAAGGGCTTTCGACAAGGTGTGGCACGATAGACTTATTTACAAACTTTCTTCCTTTGGGTTTCCCCCCACTTTTCTTCAAACTCATTCAAAATTTTCTCTCTTTCGAACTTGCCAGATCAAAATTCATGATACTCTTTCTTCCCCTTCCACTCCTCAGGCCGGCGTACCGCAAGGCGCGTGCTCTCCAATACTTTACATATTGTATACTTCTGATATCCCTAGACCTCTCCTGCAATCTGAATCTATGGCACTATACGCAGACGACACCGCTTACTGGTGTTCACATCGTAATACATCATTCCTTAACCACCGCGCCAATAGATATCTAACGACACTTGAAAATTAATTTAAAAAGTGGCGGATTAAACCTAACCCCACGAAAACTCAATCAATCTATTCCAACATAGACATAAGACTTCCACTCTCTACCAGTCCGAATCAAATTTTAAAAGTTAAAATATGGAATACAAAAATCACTATATCCCCCTTTTGTAAAATATTTAGGCATATACCTGGACAAAGCCCTCAACTTTAATCAACATTTCAAATCCCTAACACAGAAGCTATTTTCCCGCACTAACCTTATTAAATGCATCCGTCCGAAACTTTCTTTCAACTCCCAACCCACTTTACTTTTCACCTACAAAATGTTTGTCCGCCCCATCTTGGAGTATGCCGCCCCTATTTCCTCTCTCCTCCCCCCCTCCAAAATTGAGCATCTCGAATCTTGTGAGCGCCGTATCCTTCGTAACATCCTTCGCCTCGATCACACCAGTCCATCTGCTTTGGTTTACTCAATATCCAAATTAGAACCACTTCGTAATAGACTATTTTTGCTCAGACAGAAATATGGTCAAAGCCTTCTTGCAAACCGCCCCGATCTCCTTACGTTACTCACTACAAAACTTATAAACCACAAACACCCCAAGCAAAAGTATATATATCCTCCTCACATAATAGCCCTTTCAATTTTAGAAGAATGCAATGATGAAGACACCAGAAAAAATTTCTCACATCTAATATCGCAGGCACTGCCCAAACATTGCAGTCCATTTATACCGAATACTTCTAAGCATTAATAGTCTAAAACAATTACCAATGCAGCAAGGATTACTGTATATATTTTGATATAAGTACAGCCCCAAAATCAATTCTCACCCATCTTTTCATCTCATCGTAATTAAAATTCTAATGATTATAGTCAATGTTATTATTTATAGTAAACTGTTAACTATCACAAAAATTCTATTATTGAAATCACTAAAATTCTGTATATATGATTAATGAAAGTTGTTTCAATTATTAAGTTTTAATACACCTTCATCATCAAAAGTTCTGCTTGATTTTATATTGTTAATTGCTGCTACTTTTCCAAAGTTGTTAAACGTGTCCTTTTTTATATTATAATATAAAAAATATGTAAATACTGTTACTTCTAAAAACAATTTCTGACTGTTATAATTGCTACCATTTTAATTAATAAAAACTCTTGGGAGCATAAGGTATCAAAAGCCGAAAGGGCAATTGTTATGCCCTCCAACGGCTCGCCCCTGGCCCTCAGCTGGGGGAATGAAAGATTTTAAAAAAAAGGTACACTTTAATGATAGTGGATATAGATGGGTGATGTTAGAAGTATGTGAGAATTATTATCGTATGTGACAATTGGCGATTATTACGTGTGTGCATTTTGATTTTTGACGTGACGTGTGATTGTTATAGATAGTTATTGTTCTCGAAAGTGACAAGAAATTACGTGTCGTGTCGAAGTTGAATAACTCGATAGAACTAAGCGCGGCCACACATCAGTACGTGACCTGAGGAGCCGCACAGATGGGTGACGAGGAAAGGCTGCCTTGCACTTCCGCGCCGCGCGCGTCGAGCGTCTCAATGCCGGCGGTCGTTGACACAAGTGCGACAACGGATAATGATATGGCAATGTATGAAGACGCTACACCAGCCGCTGTGTTTAACATGCAGCGTATACACGGTGATGTGTACTCGGTGAGTAAAGAATTAACACCAAGAAAGCGTCCCACTAGTCCGACCAGAGAGGACATACAATAAACAGCCACGTGCCGTCAACTACAGAAACAATGAGGTGAGCAAGTCTAGTGGAGTCAGTCTAGCAGTGTCGAAGCTAGGTACAGCCAAGAAATTAAAGAAAGCTAAGGCACAAAATAAGAAGGCCATGGAAGCCACCGACAATACTACAGCCTCGGTCTCCGGGCGGAATGGAGTAAGAGGGCGTCGTCCCAAGAGCAATGAGGATAACCACACTTACCAGAAAAGTGTGGAACCAGGTGACGAGGGCTTTGTCTTCCCTCGCCGTACAGCGAGGCCACCACCAACTCTTGACCCGGAAAGGATGGAAACAACCAATCCTTTCGAACCAATTCAGGACGATTCATCAGAGATTACCAGAAGTGCGCATATCCCGCCAATTGTTGTGCAGTTTGAAGAGAATTATAAAACTCTGCACGACAAAGTGGGTGACGTCGTGAAAAACCCTTTGTCAGCCAAATCGGCTGGAGGGGACAAAATAAAATTCACACTTACAACCGTTGAAGACTTCACAGTAGCCACCGAGATGTTGCAAGCTAGCAACATTCCTTACTATACCTTTCCGATTGGAGCAGTGCCACTTCTGAAGGTGGTACTCCGCGGGATTCCCCGGACTATGGCCACTGACGACATCAAACTCGAGCTAAAAGATATGGGCTTCAATGTCCAGACAGTGGTTCAGTTGCGCCGCCCAGGAAGCAATGAGGTTATGCCTCTCTTCCTTGTCGTTCTTCCTGACATCCCTGAGAATAGGCCCATCTTAAGGTGGAGAGCATCTGCCACCTCAAGATTCAAACGGAAAAAACTGAGAGCTACAGTTGGACCAGCTCAGTTTTTTAATTGTCAACGTTTTGGTCTTGTGGCCAAGCACTGTAAAATGCTTCCCGCTTGTGTGAAGTGTGCCGGCCCACATGAAACAAAACAGTGCACGTTGAGAAAAGGGCACGACGCAGCTAAGTGCTTGAACTGTGGGGGCGGCCATGTTGCGTCCTATAGAGGTTGTTCAGTGTACAAGAAGGCACGAGATCGCCAGAGAGGCCTACCAGCCAATAGTGATACCACCAAACAACATCGCAAGAAGGATCTACAGCCACCGGTAGAAAATTTACACAGCGTCTCCGCTATCCAGCATCAACAAACAAATACTTCCTCTCCGCCGACTGGCAAAGAACAGACGAAGCCCTCTAGGATGACTAGGAAGCATCCAAAGTACCAGAAACACAGAAAATCCAGTGAGACTGACGGTAGCCTCTTTTCGGAAGTTGCGGGTCCACAGTCGGCCACTGCTGCAACTTCTGACTTCAATCTGGTCGACCAACAAGAACATAAAAACCCACAGAACTCCTGCACAGAAGATCTGTTAAACAACCAACCACGACACTGGCCTCCCTCAGCTGCTCCAGTTCCGGCGGAATCTGAAGGACTGAGTAAAATATTGGAGACTGTCCTAAATATGTTGGTCAGTCTAACCAAGTGGCTAGACCAGATGACCACGGACATCTGCGCTGCAGTGAAGACAGCTCTAGCTACTCCCAAATGCAGTTGTAATCTTCATTATGGATAGACGACCCCAATTTAATAGCCTCTCTTTCTGCATATGGAATGCCATGGCATTCATGGACAGACCGTGGAATTCCGGCAGTTCATTAGGGAACAAGACATAGATCGATGCCTTGTCACCGAAACCCATCTAAAACCGGGACTGAAAGCCTCAGTAGCCAACTACTGCTGTTATAGATATGATCGTCTAATTGCAAAAGGTGGCGTGGCTACCTATGTCAAGATAAGCATTCCACATCACGAGATCTACATTCCGCCTCTGCAGTACATTGAAGCTGTCGGCATTGAAGTGGCCACGACAAGAGGACCACTGACTGTAGTTTCTGCCTATCGGCCTCCTAGAAGGGAAGCAGCAGAGGCTGATTTTAATACCTTGGCAAACATCAGAGGCAAGCTGTTCATCGGAGGTGATCTCAACGCCAAACACACAGACTGTAACAGCAGAGTTAACAACCCTTCAGGTAATATACTACGGAGAGTCGCCAACAGACACAATATGTGTGTGTGGGGACCCGAAGAACCCACCTACTACCCAGCTCACCGCGGACGTC
Source organism: Vandiemenella viatica (assembly GCA_031002005.1). Classification (NCBI taxonomy): domain Eukaryota; kingdom Metazoa; phylum Arthropoda; class Insecta; order Orthoptera; family Morabidae; genus Vandiemenella; species Vandiemenella viatica. Next base: position 289,430,796 of record JARYHS010013630.1, on the reverse strand, counting down.
CGGATGTTCTCAACGTGGCAGTCACTAAAGGAAACACCGGATTCGTCGCGGCATCCACGCTTAACACGCTCTCCTCTGACCATTGCCCAGTCATCATGGAGCTAGGATCCGACCTAATCTTAAATACACAACAAAAGCCAGAATTCACGAACACCGATTGGGGCAGATACCGTCAGATAGTCTCAGCAGCACTACCGTACCGCCCAGCAGAGGATATAGACTATGCTCTGTCCTTCTTCGAGCACACTGTCAAGGAGGCATCAGCAGCGACGACTCCAAAGAGGTGCCTCACCAAGAACACTTCACGCCTGCTCCCGCCCCACCTCCTAGCGGTTATTTGGCACAAAAATCTAATAGCTAAGGAGTGGAAGTTGACGAGGAACGCCGACACGCGAAGACTGCTAAACCGAGTCCAGAGAGAATTGAAGGTGTCGCTGGCAGAGCACCGGAGCAGAGAATGGGAGGCTCGTGTTTCGATGCTGACCCCAGGTGATGGGACGCTGTGGGCAGAGACAAAGAAATTCACTAGGCAGCGATCTCGACTCCCACCCCTACAAGGCGAACGGGGCCCAGTCTATCGCCCAACCGACAAGGCAAACACCCTAGCAGATTCCTTCGAGAGGAACTTTCGGCCATCGGAAGTGGAAGACCAGTTGCAAGTAGAAGAGTTACTTCGCTGCCTAAACACCTATCTGCAGGCTGAGGAAGGGGATGACGAGGAAGAAATTGACACCATAACTTCGGAAGAGGTTGCGAGCTGCCTAGCCACACTTCACCCAGATAAAGCACCTGATCATGATCGTGTCTTCAATAGCTGTCTCAAGAATCTACCACCGCATGCGTCAACTTATTTTGCAGGAATATTTAACAACATTCTTCGCACTCAGCAATTCCCCCAATGCTGGAAACATGCTGAAGTTGTGGCAATACACAAAAGTGGGAAGGACCCGCACGTACCTCAAAGTTACCGGCCAATAAGCCTCCTGCCGTATATAAGCAAAGTCTTTGAGCGGTTATTGCTCAAGAGGCGCTAAATCATTACATTGAACGCAACGACATTATCCCCCATCACCAGCTCGGCTTTCGCCGCAATCACTCCACCACGCAACAGTTCATGAGGGTGGTTGAAGCAGCGACAAGAGCATTCAACGAAAAACAATACTGTGGCCTGGTGCTTCTGGATATCGCCGGAGCATTCGACTCTGTGTGGCATACAGGTCTGCTACTCAAATTATACGAACAAGGCTTTTCAGGCAGACTAGTAAAGCTCCTTATGTCATGTCTCACTGGCCGCACCTTTTGCGTTCGTGTAGGAGAGGCCACTTCAACTGTGAGGCGAATCCTTGCTGGGGTACCGCAGGGTTCTGTACTGGGACCAGTGCTCTATGTGCTCTTTACCGCTGACGTGCCTACCACTCCCAGAGTTATTACTGCTCCCTATGCCGATGACACGGCATTCTGTACGGCAAGCAGAAGCTGTGCCCTAGCAACTAGGCGTCTGCAAGAAGTCCTTCGATCAACTGAGAACTTGGCGAAACGGTGGAGGATAACTATTAACGCCACAAAAACTCAAGCCATCATATTCAGTAAGAGACGCACTCAAAACCTTCCACCCCTTCTACTTCACAACGAGACGATCCCGTGGGAAAACGAAGTCAAGTACCTAGAAGTCACTCTTGACCGGCGACTGACTTGGCGATCCCATATTCAAGATATCAGGAGAAGGGCAAGTGCTAGATTACACGCTCTATACCCTGTGCTGAACAGGAATAGCCTTTTGAAGCCCGCCACGGGAGTAAACATCTATATCACCCTGGTAAGACCAATTATGGAATACGCTTGTCCCGTATGGGGCCATGCGGCTACTTCGCACCTTCGGCGCCTTCAGGTGATACAGAACAGGGCATTAAAACGGGCCCTCCACTTACCGAGCAGATTCCCGACTGCAGTTCTGCACGAGGCTACTAACATCCCGCTGCTGACGGATCGCTTCAGACAGCTGTCCGCGACGTTCTACGAGCGCGCCAAGAAGACCAGGAACCCGGAAGTCAACTCGCTCGGGCAATACGTTGCAGGTATTGACCGTCATAAAAGACCACTCGCTATTCTAAACTAAGAACGCCAACGATAAGCCAAACCAAAAGTAAAGTGTTGCTCCTTCTAAATTATGTTGAAGTAAATGTCGAAAGACAACACACTTCAAAATATAAATGAATGTAATCTTTCTCGGTGTTGTTTATTTATAAACGTTTCTCGGGAAACAAACCGAGTGATGTTGTTATTAATCCACAATATTTCGGCGACTTTATACTCCGTCGCCATCTTCAGGTGCAGTTGCAAGTCTTGAAGTCTGCCTTGAAGTCAGCCTTGAGCCTGTTGTTTGTAAACTGTTACAACGGAGAATAAAGTCGCCCAAATATTGTGCATTAATAACAACATCACTCGGTTTGTTTCCCGAGAAACGTTTATAAACACTTCAAAATACTCTGCCTGTGATTAACTGGCAGTAAATGGCGTGGATGTATATACACTTTAGTGAAATATAATTTTTTTCTAAGCAGTAGTACGTAGCTACCTCATGATTTTTTACCTCCCGAAAGGCTATATGTATATATCTTAACACAGGACAGAAAAAAAATATGTTGTGTATAAAACGGTATTGACATAAGACGTTCCAGAAAGTGACATAATTTTAAACCTCAAACAAAAATCTGCCGGGGCAAATGTAGATAACCTTTCACAATTAACCCTTCCCCTTAGTTTTTTGCAATTTTTAACACGTTGCAAATTGGTTCTCTTCATGAGATAGGTTCAGTGGCTTCCGCGACATATTATCCCGATTACGTGCATTTTGGGACTAGGGCTGTTGATATTTTAAAAAATATAGGGTTTTCGATATATTGATATTTTTAAAAGTATTAATATCGGATTCGATATGTCGAAGAAAAAGTATCGATGTATCGAACCTATTATATAAAAACAATGTTACAAAACAAAGCATTTTAAAAAATGTCCAAGTCTTGTGTCTTCTGATGAAGAGTTGTGAGATATTCTTCTGAATCAAGTTTTAATTTTCAGAAACAGAATGGTTTTTCATGACGTTACGGATAAATCTTTAAAAAATGTTATTTAAACATTACCCATCTTTACTAAAAGGAAATATGTATATAATGTGTACGATTTTCTCGAAGACTTGTGAATCTCGAAAGAGAATCTAGGGAAATCTTGGCTTTTGTGAATTTGAGAGATCAATAATGCAACACTGTAGAGGCATTTATTTAGGTAGAAGTTCTACTATCAGAGTTTGCATAATGGCTAACTCATTTTTTTTTCAAGGACTGTTTTATGTGGAATTTAATTTCTTTTAGTAGGTTGATAGCTTATTCTGAGTTTTCTTACTTTTTTGGATCAAATTTTTGCACCATAGCAAAGATTTGGTATCCGATTTTACAAATATTCCTGCTTACATCCAATTTTCATGTTGAAATATTTCCCTTGACAACGCATGCTCATTTAAAACAACGAGCTCGAGTCCGATTCGTTCTGTGCGAGCGGCGCTTTGCCTGCATTGTTACCATCGGTGTACGCCTACCAATAACTTCCACATTAAAAATTGTAGTTTAAAAAACTAAAATCACGCTTTCGTAGTAATGTGAACTAAAAGGTTAAAAATAATATTTAAATATAAACATTTTGTTTAACAGTGATAGGACGTCCCACAATTCAGGATAAATTAATTTTTTTGAATAAGCTAAAAGTATAAAGTCACTGATTACAACATTAACTTTAATGTTAAAAAAGCATGGGGTGCTATTTCAATTGTCTTATATTTTTTGTCGTTGGCTGTTTGTAAAGACATTGTCAAAAGTTATGTAGAGCGCACCCCACGCTTTTTTTAACATTAAACTTAATTTTGTAATCAGTGACTTTCTACTTTAAGCTTATTCAAAAAAATATAATTTATCCTGAATTTTGGGACGTCCTATCACTGTTAAACAAAATGTTTATATTTAAATATTATTTTTAACCTTTTAGTTCACATTACTACGAAAGCGTGATTTTAGTTTTTTAAACTACGATTTTATTTTTAACTTTTTAGTTCAGATAGTTTAAAAAGTATGTTTCTTACTGTTGGCTTTTCTTCGCCAATCTCTCTTTTTCTTTGAGTTGTAGTTTCATTATTAATTATTATTCCCACGAGTAAAATACAATTAAATGGTCAACTCAACAAGAGATCCAATAGCACGGTAAACGAGGAAGGCTACTTTTCTATAATAGCACGAAGTAATATTTCGAATACTTACTATTCAACATCACGTTAAGCGACTTCAGACAGAGAAACCTTTCTGGATAGGAGACAGCAGAAGACGATCGTCTACAGCAACCAAGGCTCGTAAATCACACCCGGAAAACTGGAGAACGATGATGATGATGATGATGGCTATATTAGGTGGGAAATCTCCGAAGGGTGTGGCCGCCAAATGACGAAGATTTCTCGAATCGCACCTGTGCACTAATGTCGCGGCTGCATTTGCCTAACTCAGTAATCCCATCAAGTATAAGATACACTGACAACGTGGTGAGAGTGACCAAGTATAAGATACACTGACAACGTGGTGAGAGTGAAATTATTGAATTTTTATCGGTTCTTAATAAGTGTGCAAAATTTAAAACGATCGGACGTCAGGAAGCGGGTAAACACTGAAATGAAAGATTCCATTACATGGCAACCATTTTTCTATTGTTACCGTCAGAGTAACGAGAATAGCAGGACGTTGCTAAGAGACTACTATATTGTCAACGGTTCTTAAAACGTGTGCAAATTTTTTATTTTTTTACTGTCAACGTAATCAGAATTTCAAGACATAGCTATGAAATTATTGTATTGTAATCAGTAATCAATACATGAGCAAAATTTCAAACAACTCGGACATCTGGAATTGGGTTAAAATTAAATTGCAAAATTCCACGACATTCAACCATTTTTCTGTTGTTACTGTCAAAGTAATGAGCATAGCAGGATATAGCTATGAAATTATTGTATTGTCACCGGTTCTTAATATGTGTGCCAAATTTCAAACAGCTCGGACATCGGGAAGTGGGTCAAAAAGGAGTTGTAAAATTCCGTTACATTCATACATACATACATACATAGATACATACATACATACATACATACAAGTCAAGCTAATATAAAGCGTGTAAAAATACGACAAAAGTAAAATCTAATATGTCTCATAAGCTGCTGATCTTTTGTGCAAACCTGAAATGTAAGGCATATAGCCTCATCAAGAAGAAGTAAATAAATTGTTTTTTAAAAACACCATTCTATCTTAAGGTGGGTGCAGGATAGGGGGAAGATGGGTGTGTAGGGAAATTGCCACAGGAGCGTGTGCTCCATTGCAATTTAATTAAATTATTATTTTTATTAGTATAAATTTTCAGCAAAGCGCTTGGTACAGTCCAAAAGCAGTAGATTCTCTTTGAATTTCTTCTCTTAGTAAATTCGTTACCGGTATAACTAAATTGGATGTGACTGACATTTTGAGCTCGATTCTTCTGTTAATATGGAACAAGAAGCATAACCAATTCGCGCAAAATATTTAAATGTTGACTACTACCATACCTGGTACATTACAATTAGTTCTTAATGCTAATACTTTTGCGTTGATTGAAGAAAAATTTTAAAAACCTTTCCACACTGTCCAGACAAGAGTTCGAACGAATGAGTTATTTTGCCCTCTTTTTTGCTTCTGCAAATGCTTGTATCGTAATAATCAGAAGCACTGAGTGTTTAAAATCAGGTTCAATTTTTCAGATAGGTTTTAAAAATGTCATTGTTTCTTAAAATTATATTTATGATTAAATTTATTGCATGTGCAACACAGGTAATTGTTTTTCTCCCCCATAATAACTCGGAATATTCTACGAGGAAAACGGAAAATGATAACTTGTTTTTTTTTTTAAATATCGACTCCGTTATTCAGATTTCAATATGGAAACATCGATATATCGTCCTAAAAAATATCACTCATAAATATCGAAATTTTAAAAAATAATATCGATAGATCGGTATTTTATCAACTGCCCTTTTTTTTTTTTTTTTGCTGTTGTCAGTCTTTAGACTGGTTTGATGCAATCCTCCATCCCTTCCTATCCTGTGCTAACCTCTTCATTTCTACATACCCCCTACAACCCATGTCCTCAATTATCTGATTCATATATTCTAATCTCTGTCTTCCTCTACAGTTCTTACCTTCCACTGTTCCCTCCACTAACAAATTAACCAATCCAGCATGTCTCAAAATATGACCTACCAGCCTGTCTCTTCTTCCTGTAAGCTTCTTCCATAAACTTCTTTTCTCACCCATCATTTCCAAAACTCGTTCATTTCTTACTTTGTCTGTCCACCTAATTTTCAGCATTCTTCTGTAGCACCACATTTCAAATGCTTCAAGTTTCTTTCTTTCCGGTATTCCTAAAGTCCATGTTTCGCTGCCGTAAAGTGCTGTGCTCCACACATAGAGTTTTAAGAAGTTCTTTCTGATTCCTAGATCAATATTTGAAACTAAAAGGTTTCTCTTTTTCATGAAGGATCTTTTTGCTAGTGCTATTCTGCTTTTAACATCATTCCTGCTTCGGCCATCGGTTGTAATTTTGCTTCCCAAGTAACAGAACTCACTCACTTCTCCTATTGCATCCGATCCTATTTTTATATTTAATCTGCTAGTACTGGTATCATTTCTGCTACTTTTCATCACTTTTGTCTTACTTTGATTTATATTCAGTCCAAAATCTTCCTTCAGTATTTTGTTCATGCCATTCAATAACTTCTCAATATCCTCAGCCCTCTCTGCTAACAAGACAATGCCATTAGCAAATCGTAGCATACTGATTTTTTCTCCCTGAAAACTTATGCCACATGGAAATTTTTCTTTGACTTTCTTCATTGCTTCTTCTACATACAAGTTGAATATTAACGGGGATAGACTACAACCTTGTCTCACACCCTTTTTAACTGCTGCATGTCTTTCGTGATTCTCTACTTTTATTACAGCCACTTGATTCTTATATAGTTTATAGAGTATTCTTCTATCTCGATACTTTAGACCTGTCTTCTTTAAAATTTTGAACATCTTGTCCCACCTAACATTATCAAAAGCTTTTTCTAAATCAACAAATGCCATAAAAGTATCTTTGTTTTTCTTGATCCGCCCTTCAAGTATTAATCTTAAAGACAGAATTGCTTCCCTTGTACCGCGATTTTTCCTAAACCCAAACTGATCTTCACCTACTATCTCTTCTACTACCCTTTCCATCCTTCTGTATATTATTCTGGTCAGTAATTTTGAAGCATGTGATATTAGACTAATTGTGCGATAATTCTCACATTTGTCGGCTTGTGCTTTCTTTGGAAGTGTGAAGATGATATTTTTATTAAAATCAGTTGGAATTTCTCCTGTTTCATAACTTTTTGATATCAACTTGAATAATCTTTCGATTCCTTCCTCTCCTAGGGATTTAAGAAGTTCTGCAGGGATCTCATCAATTCAAACTGCCTTATTTGCTTTCAAGTCATTCAGAGCTTTATTAAATTCTGTCCTCAAAACAGGATCTCCTAAGTCATCCATGTCGACATCACCTTCCTTTTTCAATACACTATTGTTCAAGTCGTCCCCAACATACAGTTTCTCAATGTATTCCTTCCATCTGTTAGCTCTATCTTCTGAGCTTAAAAGAGGTTTCCCATCGGCAGTTTTAATGTTCATACCTCTTTTCTTAATTTCTCCAAAATTCTGTTTGATCTTTCTATATGCAACATCTACTTTTCCTGCAACCATTTCCTTTTCTACTTCTTCACACTTTTCTTGTAGCCATTTTTCTTTAGCTATTTTGCATTTCCTATTTATTTGATTTCTAAATTGCCTGTACTGCTCTTTTCCTGCTTCATCCTGAGCATTTTTGTACCTTCTCCTCTGATCGATCAGCTGCAAAATTTCTTCTGTGAACCAAGGTTTTCGGGCAGTTTGTTCCCTAAAGCCTAATGTTTCTTTGCCAGCTTTCATTATTTCGGTCTTTAATGCATTCCATTCGTCCTCGGTTGAGCTCCTTTCATAGTTACTTCTTAGACCTAAGTCTACCATTTCTGCAAATTTTTCTCTTGTGTTAGATTGTTTCAGTTTATTCACTTCCAGTCTGTTCTGCTTATGCTGCTTCCTTATTCGCTTGAATTTCAGCCTGCACTTCATTACTATCAAATTATGGTCCGAGTCTATGTCTGCTCCTGGGTACGCTTTACAGTCTAGAACTTGATTCCTGAATCTCTGTTTGACCATGATATAATCTAGCTGATATCTGCCTGTACCCCCACGACGTTTCCAGGTGTATATTCTTCTTGCATGGTTCTTAAACAGTGTGTTCGCCACTACTAGCTTATATCTTTCACAAAATTCTAGCAACCTGCTTCCTCGCTCATTTCTTTCTCCTAGACCAAAACTTCCTACACTATTCCCCTCTTTTCCTTCTCCCACTATTGCATTCCAATCACCCATGATTATTAAATTTTCCTCCCCTTTTACATATTGGATTAATTCTTTGATTTCAGCGTATATTTTTTCTGCCCTAGTACAGCATATAATCCAATTTAATTATTTTACTCCCGTAAATTAAGTGAAACGCTGCATATCGTATATTACAATGTGCTAGTGCTGTTTTCCGAGTGCTCCGTGTTTAACGTACATCCACAGCACCAGTCAAGTGATCATGCTAATCATTCCAACTCAAGGATCGCTATTGCACAATGATACAGACTGTATTTGTCTGTAATAGCCATATTGTTTTGCGCAAACATTTTTATGTTCGTTGTCCCACGCCGCGCAGTGAGATTACTGAAACGCTCATTATCTGTTTTCAACATTGAGTCTGAACAGGCTCAAACGCTGGTGTTGTTCAATTCCTCATATCAGGGCCGCATTTAGGCTCTGTGGGGCCCTAGGCTACACATGTGATGCGGGCCCCCCTGTCGGCAGTGCCCCTGGCTGCCTCCGGCTATCGATGCTTCAATTCGAAAATCGGCCAAAACCATTTATGGGCGACCTTTTTTTGGGACTGTGGTGCGGGACCCCTTTGTGGTGCGGGACCCTCTTGCGGGACCCCTAGGCTACAGCCTAGGTAGCCTATGCTTAAATGCGGCCCTGCATCATGTGTAGCTGTTCGTGTGTACTACCGTACGCATTTCTTTCATATCATTTTAATTTAATTCGACTTAAATTTAAAGCAATATCTTGTGCTAGTGATCACTTGTTTGCCAATCAATGTCCTTAAGTTTGAAATTTGATTAACGATTACAATCGCATTTTTTGTTTTGCAAGAGGACTGGAAAAGAGTGATAGTAGTACCAACCCATAGAGGGGGGTCGACAAATAAGGTTAATATTGCAGGCCTATTCAGTTTTACATCAGTCGTAGAGAACTTAACGGAGAGATGGTTCTCGAACCACATCAGAAATATGTGTAAATTTGCAAAATGGCTTGAGGCAACGATATAAATGCGAATCTCAGTTAGTGGGCTATATGCAAGATATGTGTATTTTAGACGAGATGGACCTGGAAGGTAAAGTTGATAGGACTTGATCTTTCCAAGACATTTAACAGAATGAGCTATAAAATAGAAGTAAATAAGCGGATGTAAAAGTTATTTCTAGCTAGAGAAAAATTCTGAAAAGGTAGAAACCAAATAGTTTGTGTAGAATATGCACTTTAAAAGGTGATGGTAGTAATTACAGGAGTGTCACAGCGTCCTGAGCCCATTGTAATTAATTATTCTAATGAATGATCGTTTTGATGGTTTACAGGCAAGAGTTAGGTTGTATGCAGGTGTCTTGATTTTTTTTTTTTTTTTTTTTTTTTTTTTCAATAAGAATGGAATGGGAAAGGACTGTGAACTGCTGCAGATAAATCTGGGACAGTTATCTAGCATGGAATGAAGATAAATAACAAAAAAGCAGCTTATTAGGTAGACAGATAGAAAGATAAAGAATGGAACTGGAATTGCTTGGTGAAGCCTTTAAGTGTAAGTATCTCGGGATAACATTTGGGCAGGACGCATTCAGCAGGTGGTCCTTCCTTTACTATCCACGGTTATGGGTGGTGTAACAGGGGGTATAAAACACTGGTTAGACCAGTGCTGAATATGGTGGTGCAGGATGGGATCCACATTGAATGTTTCAAGTACAGGAGTGGGGGTAAATACAAAGAAGGGCAGATAGATTTGTTGCGGAAATTAGCACAGAATAAACAGTAAAGAAGTTGGGTTGGAAGTTATTGAAAGACAGGAAACCGGTGAACAGTTTGATCTGAGTTCATAAGCGCAAGTTAATGATGAGGCCTGGATGAATATCGTAGAAGAATTAGAATTAGTATAAGGATGGGAAGAGATGACGAGCTGACAAATGTTTTCAGGATTAAGGGAGTGAGAAAATTTCTTTTGTAGGTAAAGGGCGTCAGGGATTAGAATGAATTATCGAGGAAAGTTCTAAACAATTTACCAGAAATTTTGAAGGAATTTAAAATTAAAATTCGGAAAGGACAATCAGTAAGGTTCTAAATTGTGTGTAGGGTAAATTATGAAAGTATCAGAAAGTATGAATATGGTGACTAGTTCCCGATCACGGTCGAAAGATTTATAGGATCTTACTCCTTAGAATGTGCTAGGACGCTCCTTGGTTCGGATTCGACGTAAAACTGTAGGATCCCTTATCCGGTTAGTGCGTCGTATTTCGCTGGCTATTGAACCCTGAAAAGAATACTCCATTATTAACCTGATTTTTGAAGTTACGTAACTTCAAAAACCTAATGTTCGACTGCAATGGTGCAATATGTTTAATATAACACCACTGAAAATATACTAATGATTTAATCATCGGGACTGGTGTGTACTTAACGGATTACACTACTGTATGTGCTGATTACACTCCCTGGGGAAATTCTAGCTAGGGTGCTGTCACCCGAGGACGTCACTAGAGAGATCAGTGATTATCACGATTAATTAGCAATGGCAGCAATCTATGTGAGGTGTAACCAGCTTTCCATAGAATTCACTTTGTTCTGTCAGGTGAGTGTTCATCTGTAAACATTTTTGTATTTCTAGTCGGGTTGCGCTGGAGGCTGGTCTGTGGAGCTAATGCTAAATGAGATCGCTCAGGATATAAGGAGCTTGGACACTTTTTGCTTCCACTTGCAGCTTCGCCAGTGTAAAAGCGCTGGAACAAGAAAATTCAGAACCGAGCAGAGCGGATGTGAACAGATGCGCAGACTTCAACACTTGTCTCTCGTGACTGGATCGCGTGATGCCGAGCGAAACAAGCGCTTTCTCATATTTCATTTTTATGCGATTGTTATTGTACTTCCCACAATGTATCACTGACATCTAGTTTATTAAGATGACAAAAGATAAATATTAATGTCTTCTGCTTAAAGGAGGCAAATATTGAGATATTGTGCCTAAATACTGTTACGTTCCAATTCGAATAGGGTAAAACGTAATTAATTGTATTTCTGAAAATTTTCTTGTTAAAAAACTGAAACCTTATTCAGTTACACTTATTCTGAAATATCACTTACATAGAAAGAAATATCTTTACAGTAGTAGACCTATTAACTATTACTATTAAATTGACGATAGAGATTTACTTTTAAGGAATCCGATAATATGCATGTAAGAACTTCTGCATAACATTGTATATAAGTATGACTAAAATTTTTTCGTGTTGTATCTAGCTGATATAACAATGTGATCAAGTGTCACTGCTAGCTTAGAAATCACGTTCAACCAGACCGAGACTGGTGGTGTAGCGGTTAGCGTTCTGACCACGCATTCGGGAGGACGCCGGTTCGAATCCCCGTCCGGGCATCCAGATTTGAGTTTTCCATGGTTTCCCAAATCACTCCAGGCAAATACTTGGATGCTTCCTTCAAAAGGCCATGGTCGAATTCCTTCCCATTCCTTGCGCCCATCCTTTCCCTTCTCTAAAGACCTCGCTGTTAAGAGACGTTAAGCAGTAATATATATATATACATATATATACCATTCTACCAGTGCGTAAGTGTTCTTTTTATTCAGTGGTAAACTGAGAGACTAGTGACATCGTATGGATTGCTGGAATTGAAATCATTTTGCCAGGCCATTATGTGACATTCATCGTCAACGAAGTTTCTTTCGCCTAATGCTCTGTGGTGAGGATTTCAGGATTACGCCACTGGCTTTGCAAGACAAGTAGCATACTAAAAATACACGAAGGAGGTGGGATGACCGGGAGCTTCTAAAACATTTATATTTTGGTGGGGCTTTGCGACTAAATGATGCAGAGGTTTTTAGAAACGAGAGAGGCTTGAGGAGCAAGGAATGAAAACGTGCCTTTTGAAGAAACCATTCCGACATTCACCCTGAATGATTTCAAAAAAACATGGAAAACCGAGATATGGATGACCGGATTGGGGATTTCAACCCACTTCTTCACAAATACCACTGAGAATGTTATCTGTTCATGCAGTAAGCTTGCTTTGTGAGCTAAAAGCTGTAACCATGTCACCAGATCATTAAGTCATCAAAGTACTATCAATGTTACATACTACATTATATTTGTACATATGCTCACCAAAGCTAGAATTTATGGTTGCTACAAGGCGATGTATAAGTCAACAATCGAGAATTTGCACAAAATGTTAATAAAATCTGAACTACGTTACTATTATTAATGCAACGCTAAATATATAAATTGTAACCGATTAAGAGAGAAAAAAAAATCATCGTTTCGCGTCTCAGAGAATACACGCTGAAAATTCGGCAACTCGTGATTCAGTTTATTCAAAACTTACTGTCAACTAAATGATGTTTGACAGTAATTTTAAAACTTTTTTTAAAATTTTTTGTTAAAAGAAGACAATACCTAATATTGTTTTAATTTCCTAACTAAATTTCACATAAGGTAATTCTAAATTGTTATAAAGTTACAGTCACCCTTAAATAAAATCTTTTTGAAAATTAACAGGTCCTTGCGAACTGTTTGGAGGACACATATACATTACAAAGCACAGTTGAAGTGAAAAGAAGGCGTATTTTGTTGCCTCATATTGTGAAATGTATTATTATATTATCAACATGGAGCTTCTGAAGAAAGAATGTACCACCAATGGAAAGGAATAGTTCGAACTTACTATAATGTTTCGAAAGATCTTTTAAGGCCTCATTTACAACAGTTAGATGTTATTTTAGACTGTACTGAGCTTATTCTTGGAATAATTTTACAACATATGTGTTTTCTTTACTGACGCAGACGTTCCGCGTCTGTAAATCAAAACAAACATTGAACCGTTTGGTTCAAAAACATCTGATAAAAATTTACAATAACGTTTAATAAATAAGAAAGTGTAGCTGAAAATCACATTTCATTGCACGTCTTAAAGTATTCGGGGGGGGGGGGGGGACCGTCACAGTAAGGAAGAGTGGCTGACAAAATAGTTAAACAAGAGATGTTTCTGCAACCGGTCTTAACTTCAATGTTCTTTGTTTGTTGATACATATAACTGCAGAGGCAGAGCCGGTGATTGGCGGAAGTACTTGCTGAAACACGGATGGTGTGTGTGAAAGACGAGTTGCCAGATCCTACGACGCTTCCTACTTAAGCTGCTTACACTGCGAGTGCGTCTAAGCGGATAGAAAATACGCTGCTGCTGAATAGTGGACAATAACCAAATCACTTCGCACCATTGTTTATGAGATGAACGCACGCGGTGGCAGGAGATGTATAGGAGGGACTGTAGCTATCACAATTCCATTAAACAAAATGAGAACCTGTTCTCGCTTCACTCTTAATTATTTCTGTTTCGGGGTTTATGGCTTGTCGACGTCGGGGCAAGGAACGGCAAGGAATTCGGCCATGAGCTTTTGAAGGAACCATCCGCAATTTGCCTGGCCTAGAGCGCTTTCGGGAAACCATGGAAAACCAAAATCTGGATAGCCGGACGGGGATTTGAACCCGGTTCGTCCTAAATGCCAGCCTCGAGCGTTACCACTCACCCAAGAGCATCCGACCCTTAGTAATATTGTGGATGACATTTGCAGCGTTTCCAATCCAAAGGTGAATACTTCGGCATAATGCAGGAGTACGCTCCGTTGAAACGAATGTGCATGTAGAAGTCATCAGTAAAGCTTATGCGGGTATTTCGAAATTCATCATTATCTGCAGGGTTTCTACTACGTCGATAAGCAAACCCCTTTATTTCTATTCACAAATCTACTGATAGAACACGGAGCACCCTATGTTTATAAATCAGTGGAGGAACACGATGGACTAATGTTTATGGCATTTTCTCAGTTCAACGACGATACAATACGCACAATACGATAATCATTGACGACGTTCGTACGACGAATTAGAAATATGATAGCAACAGTACCTTTGCAGTTCATTCGCAAAGGTACTGACAGTGGGCCAGTAACGCTTCGGCATGGCGATCAGGAGCACGCGAGATTGAATCCTTGTCTAACCATCTAGATTTTAGTTTCCCATGGTTTTCCTGAAATTCCTTCCCGATCTTTATCCGTAATCATCCCATTACGTCCAATGAACTCGACGTCGACGAGACGTAAAACTCTAAGTAAAGAAAAATAACTGAGGGTTGCTAATTTTACTAAGTTGTTGTTGTTTTTTTTTTTTTTTTTTTACTTATGGTTTTACGCCTTGTCGACGGCTAAGGTCATTAGAGGCGGGATGGGAATGGGGACAAGGAACGGGAAGGAATTCGGCCATGGCCTTTTTGAAGGAAGCATCCCGGCATTCGCCTGGAGTGATTTAGGGAAACCATGGAAAACCCAAATCTGGATGCCCGGACGGGGATTCGAACCTGCGTCCTCCCGAATGCGAGGCCAGAACGTTAACCGTTCACCCACCGCGCTCGGTCTAATTTTACTATCGCATACAAAGCGCAGCCGGCATCTACATTGCACCTAAATTTATTACCTCTTAGTCAATGAATACCAAATGGAAATTCACATTGATTAAAGCCCAAGTACCATTCACAGCTTCACATCTGCAGCCATAAGATCTAAATGATAGATGGAAAACAATGTCAAGACTTCTTTACAGCGAAACTCATTTCCCCAGTTATGGTATTATACAATCAGGGGATTGAAAACTACTACGACATTCCCTGATGCACTAAGTTGTAAGAACTATTTCTGGCGGTAGTTTATGACCTCCGTATGCTCGATCGCCTTCGGGATACTACGTTGTTAGTTCGGATTTTTCAAAATGAGAGAAGGGTGGTGCGGATGTTGAGTTTGCAAGTCGTGGCAGGCCTGTACAGTAACAAGTAAACATGTTTTTTGAAGTGAAAACTTCTATAGGCGCGTTAGGCGATATTTGGTCGGGGGTAAATGTATGAGATTGCGACTTGATAATACATGTGCGCGTATGATAAGCGCATTGCTTGTTTTTGTATACTTTAAAATGAATAAAAAATTACTGTCTACGTTGATTTACAAAACCTAAACCCTCTCTTTCTTTCCCCCACACCTTAATTTCTATCAACGTTGTTCATCTAAATTCTAAACCCTCGGTGTTTTATCCAATTTTTATAGTACTTAGCACACCTGTACTTCAAAACAACGCGGTCTCGTAGCTCAGAGGCTACCGCGCCGGCTTCCATCTCCGGTCGCGGGTTCATACCCCGTAGTGAGCAGGAATTTTTAGCTGTTGTATTTTAGTATATGAGTTGGGCCGGGACCTTCCGTGGTTCTGATTACACGTTAAACTGTAGGTCCCTGAGGTAAGGAACTGGCCTCTCCGCCTATGACACAATGGCTTTTTACATCTCCTTCGCGAAGATTCGATCAACCATTGGGCTGTGGACTAAATTAGGTTTTTTAGTTATTTAAGTGAAAACTTCTTTAGGCGCGATTTTTGGATCGGTAAAAACTTATGAGTTCTCGTCACCAACATCCTAATGTTAACGGCATACCGGTTGCAGTCTGGTGGCTCAGAGGTTAAGGTAACTGACTGGTGAACAGCAAGGTTTCCGGTTCGAATCCCTGTCTCAGCGGGGGCCTTCACATCTGTCACAGCTTATTGTGTAATGTAAAGAAAGCTAGAACGCTTTCATGGTTCGGGCCCTCTGTACCCGGTAGCACTATCGGGATAGGCTAAGACAGGAGCGCAATGTGCAGCCAATAGAAAACCTCTCTCCAGGTCATTACGATCACACGGAACTATTATTATTATTTAGAATTTCTGTAGCTATAAGTGTGGTGTGTTGCGCGTATGATACTCAAAGTTTTAAATTTTCACTTCTGTCGGCAATACCCAATGACTGCCAATTGTTTTTTTTCTTTTGCTTATGGTTTTACGCCTAATTGACATCGTGGTTATTAGAGGGGGGAAAGGACGAGAGGCAAGAAATTGGAAGAAATTCGGCCATGGCCTATCTGAAGAATCATCCCCGCAATCGCCTGGAGTGATTCGGGAAAACCATTGAAATCCCAAATCTTGATGCCCGATTGGGGATTCGAACCCGCGTCCTCCCGAATGCGAGGCCAAAGCGTTAACACTCACCTGCCACCCTCGATGAAAACTAAGAAAGTAATCGAAACAACATAATAATGTAGAGCAGTGTAGAAAAGTAATTTGAAAGGAACCTACTGGTGGGAAAATCTGTTATTTATCAGGTCACAAAAATAACTTAAAATTTACTAATCTCCAACGTTTACAATTGCAATAGTATCAAACAAAATGAATTACAGCGAATAACATTTTTAAATCGTGACAACATGCTTAATACACCTCAACTGACATACAGTTGAACGCTTAGTTCAACTGTATGCCAGTTGAGGTGTATGAAGCTTAAATATATAAAGTCTCTACTTGAATGTCATAATTTTGATGGGAACATAGGCTCTGTTGGAATGACAACGTCCCATCGGTTGGTCCATCCGCAGCAGGATAGGTTGCAAAAAGACCAAGTCGGACGTTATAGAATAACTCTGAACTGCCTCTTGGTCTGGCTGGGAAACAAATGAGGTCTTCTTCTCTTATTATGAACAGATCAGAAATAATCAGAATACTTCCTCCACACAAATGCATTTACCTGTTGCCTACAACAAATGGCTATGACATAGCCTGATAGAAAAAAAAAATAATAATCGTAAGGGGTTTCCATACACTAATTCTAGCCGGAAAAGAACTCCATTCCTTCTTCATATAAAAAGTCATTAAAATATTAAATATTCACTTCAGCGCATAAAAGCGCCGCCATACGACCGGGAAAGTACAACAGCCCAGCTTCAACAGTCTACCTCAGTGGTTCCCAACCCATTGATGGGTCGCGGAACAATCGAGGTTTTTGCCACAAAAATATATCTTTTTTTCATCTGTTTAAAAAATATAACACGATATTTTACAAGTGCAATAACGATGAAAGCTATTAGCTTAAATTAAAACTTTGTGAGAAAAAAAAGTTTTCTTAAGCAGTCAGCCGATATTATGCAATAACCTCGTTGTGAGGTATAGCAGAATACAAAAAGATAGTAGTACCATTATTGATAACATTATTGTAGAACACAATAAATTAGAAATAAATGGAACAATTCCAATGGAAAATGGTTTGTCAGACCATAATGCTCAAATAATTACTTTGGATATTGTGGGAAATGAAAATAACAAAAAGAAAGGATTTGTCAGAGTTAGGCCATTAAAGAACAATTCAATAAAAACATTAAATGATGAGCTTCTCAATGAGGACTGGAGCACTGTTTATAAATTAAAAGGGGTAAATAATAAATTCAATTACTTTCACCAAAGGTTTTTGGAAATTTACGAAAGGTGTCTCCCTACAAAACTAGCTCCAATTGGTCAAAAACGATTAAACAAAAATTGGGTTACAGTTGGTATCAAAACATCTTGCAGACATAAAAGGGAATTGTATGTAAAAGTTAGGAATACTGATAATATGCTTCTCAGACAACATTACAAAACTTACTGTAGAATTTTAACCAAAGTAGTAAAAGAAGCTAAACGTTTGGCCATAAACGATGAGATTAGTAGTTCAGATAATAAGATAAAAAGTGTTTGGAACATTATTAAAAGAGAAACAACTGTATCATCCCTTGAACATAAACCTATATCTATAAGCATTAATGATAAACTTGTAAATGACCCCTCGTATGTAGGAAGTGCTTTCAATAACTATTTCTTAACAGTTGCTGAAAAAATAAAAGGAAAATGTATTGGGAATATGGATGCTATAGCAATACTTAAATCTTTGTCACCAAAAGCAGCACCTATGTCTCTATTTCCCACCAGTAAAAATGAAATTGAAAAAATTATTAAATCCCTCAAAAATAAAAATTCATTTGGTTATGATGAGGTTTCAACACATGTAATGAAACAATGTAACACCAGCATTAGTAGAGTTATTAGTCATAATTGTAATAGTTCTTTTGAAGAAAGTATCTTCCCTGACTCACTCAAGAAGTCAATAATCAAACCGCTTTATAAAAAGGGTGATACCTCAAAGATTGAGAATTACAGACCAATATCACTTCTACCAGCATTTTCAAAAATCTTTGAAAAAGCAATGTACAGAAGGGTGTATGCACATCTACAAAAGAATGACCTACTCAGTAAAGTACAGTTTGGTTTTAGACAAGGCGTTTCAACAGATTCAGCAATTTTTGCTTTTGTAAACAACATACTGGAATCAATGCATAAAAAACTAAATTCCCTAGGTATATTCTGTGATCTTGCTAAGGCTTTTGACTGTGTTGATCATGATATTCTACTAGGTAAATTAGATCACTATGGAGTTAGTGGTAAGCCAGGACTTTGGTTTAAATCATACCTGGAAAATAGAAAGCAATGTGTATCACTGAAAGATGCTAATACAGGAGATGTTATAAACTCAGAATGGGGTATAGTTAAATGTGGTGTGCCTCAGGGTTCAATTCTTGGCCCTCTGCTATTCTTAATCTATATAAATGATCTTCCACATATACTAGGTGATAATGAACACATAGTGCTCTTTGCAGATGATACTAGCATATCGTTGAAAGATCCATCAGCACAAAACCTCGAAAACATAGCAATTGATGCCATAAAGAAAATTAATAGGTGGTTTGATGCCAACAAACTAATGCTTAATGTAGAAAAGACACAGTTACTTCAGTTTGTTACAAAAAATAAAACAAAGGACAGCTATAATGTGATATCAGAAGGGAAAACAATCAATGAAAGCAGTTTCACAAGATTCCTGGGTGTATATATAGATAACAAATTGAACTGGAAACAACATATTCAACAACTTCTTAAAAAACTGAATTCTGCAACATTCTCACTGAGGGTAATATCTAGAATAGCTAATATAGAAACCAGAAAGTTAGTATATTTTGCATATTTTCATTCCCTGCTCACTTATGGCATCTCATTTTGGGGAAACTCGTCACAAGCACAAAGGGTATTTAAATTACAAAAGCGTGCTATAAGAACTATTTGTGGAGCAAACCCATGGACGTCGTGCAGAAATCTGTTTAAAAACCTGGGTGTTCTAACCATGCCAGCACAGTATGTATACTCTGTATTATCATTTGTAGTGGAAAATCCTGAACACTTCAATCTTAATGCTGACATACATAGCCATAATACTAGGAATAAATATAATATTCACAAGGATTACAAATCACTGTCAATTGTACAGAGAGGGTTAACATTTACTGGAGCTTCCTTATTCAATGTCTTACCAACAGAAATTAAATGTTACCTACAAAAACCCAACTACTTTAAGTCCAAACTGAAAGAGTTTCTGCTTCAGAACCCATTTTACTCTGTGAAAGAATTTTCTTCTTGGAATTTGGTAACTAAGAATGACTGATAAAATAGTATATATGGTGTATGGAAGGGGAAGGTGGCAAAGTTGTCCACAATTACTAAAATGATATATGGTTTTTCTTTCTGTTGAAACTTTTGACAATTTAAGTAATTATTGTGGTTACAAAATTCCACTCATATATAGTAACTAACATGGGATAGCATGCATTCAAAAAACTGCTGTGAAAAATTATCATACTAACAGGTTGTTAAGTAATTGACTGCTTATGAGTTGTTGGTAATATAATTGATATTGTTAATAAGTGTGTGTACTGTTCCACATAAATAGCAACTAACATGATATAATAGGCTATGTAGTCGCAAATCACAGTGAAACTTATCATGGTTACTGGTTGTAAGAAAATAACTGATTATTAGATGCTGGTAACAAGTGTATATACTGTTCCACATAATAAGTATTAATTAACTTGGGATTGTATTTGTAGATAACAGGAGATATTGGTTATACTAATGGGTTGTAGCTAACTTGTTGTCAATATATAATAACATTATCAATTATATAGTAATATTGACATTACAAATAAGTGTATGTACTGTTCCACATCCCCGAGATTATTCTCACATGGGATCAAAGTGAACATATCTATCTATCTATCTAGCAGCGGCATCAATCACGCAATCGTTATAGCAACCCCTGAATAGCCCCTCTACTGCCACGCTCTAGAGTGGTGATGCGTGCGCATACCACCTGCAATTTTACTTCTCTCGTTGTCATATTTTTGTTTATTCTTGAATTGAAAAAGTCTTTCTCTGCTTGTGAGAGTGAGTTATTGTTTGCGTTTTGTTTTGATTGAGAGTAGATTTAATATGATTATGGAAAGTTGGTTGAGGACTGGATCCTGGGCGTAGATTCGTCGATCAATAATTCAAATGGTTCCACGGCCTGAAGTTGAATTGATGTTGGGAGACTCAAGAAGCAATTATCAATGTTCTCAGGGTCGCACTTGGCCTAATCACCATGACAGCGAAATGTCAAAACTTTCCAGTCAGAAAGAGTTACCAAGAGAAGTCGTTTCTGGTGCTTCAGCATCCACAATTACAAATAAAGACTGTATTCGCAGCAAACAGCACTCCCGGCACTTGCCACGTTCTGCTCCAATATGTCCGCTATCATCTTCCTCCTTCTGCTTGGTCGGCCACCCTGTGTCGCTCTGCGCAGTCCACCTCGTCCAAGGCCAGACCATTGTCTCCGGCGCCAACCTCAAGCAGTCCCTCCCTTACCGAATTCGATCGCTGTAGGCATATTCACTCAATGCTAATCTTTGCATTTTAATCTTCCCTTCTAATAAAACATGTAGTAACGTTTGAGATCACCATACTTTCGACCAAATCTATAAAGGAAAAGTCAGTGTCAGGCCAACAAAACAAACAAACTACCATAGCGTCTTACCAATTATCCTTGTTAATAGCAATGCAGGGAGCTGCTCACATAGTAGGTGAGGAACTTCTGGTATCCCGTCCCGACATCGCCGCATGCCCGGTAGAGGGCATGGATATCGACCTCATATAGACGGCGCTGGCATCGGGCCAACCAGTGCCACCACATCATAGTTTTCCGCAGCAACCAATCGGAGCCGACCCGCCGCACATATAAATAAAGCCCGCGCAGCTCCACTCCTCAGTTCAGTGTTCATTGCGCTTTCGGTACTCTCTCTTACTGTGAATCGCCTCTCGGACTTCAGACAGTGCTCGTTCTTGGCTACGTTTTGCTATTCTCTTCGGACTCTGTGAACCTCACGCCGGATTCTGACAGTGCTCGTTTTTTGGATTACGTTTCGGCCTGCTCCTGGGACTTGTTCGGGTTGCTCGTGACCGTCTCCGTGGACCGCCTTCTGACGTGTGACGTTCTGCCGTCGTAAGGACATAGCAGAACATAGCAAAAATAATATCTTATGCTTTGTTTGATGGAAAATATTAAAAGGAATAAGTTATATGTTTCACATCCCAGAGGTCTTTCCTCAGCAGGGATCCATGGAACACGATTGATAAATAAATAAAAAATAAATAAATAAATAAATAAATAAATATCAAACACTACTGTAAAAAGGAGAATCGATGAAATGTCTAATTGGGTCAACTCTTAAGCAAAGTGATTATTGATGAAAACAGATATTACTGGTCAGGCAAATTCATTAGCTTTTGTTTGTTTTGAGTTCTGTGGAAGAAGAAATGTTGTTTTGCAAGTCCTTGCCTACAAGAACTACGGGAGAGGAAATTTTTAAATGTGTTGACACTTTTTTTAAATAAAATTAAATTGTTTGGTCAAAATGTGTAGGTATGACAACTATTGGTGCCCGTGCTATGTCCAGCATTTATTCAGGTTTAGTTGCCAAATTTAAGTCAGTGGCCCCTTTAGTGCAATGGTGTCATTGCTGTATTCATCGAGATGCTCTGGCAGTAAAAGTTTTGGATGAGTGCGTAAATAAAACTCTGGACGATGCAGTAAATATTGTTAACTTTATCAAAGCACGGTCTAAAAATTCAAGATTGGTTGGAGTGTTGTGTGGCGAAATAGACAGTGAATACAAACAACTTCTCATTCACTGTGAAATTCGATGGCTGTCGAGAGGTGGTGTCGAGATTATTTGAGCTTCGTGACGAATTAAGAATTTGTTTATTGGAGCACAAAAGTGACCACAAATCCATAAGATATTTTATTGAATGTATTTGTGATGAGAACATGCTAAATCGTCTTGCTTATTTGGCTCATATTTTGAATGCACTTAATGTAACGAACCTGACAATGCAAGGAAAGTATATCCATAGGTTTTACGTCCAGGACAAAGTCGATGTAATGATTAAAAAAACTCGAACGATGGACCTGCAAAGTAGAAGAAAACAGTTTTGATACAATTCCTGCCTTGCATGACTTCCGTGAATCAAACTAAATAAAAGTCAACAAGGAAACTGCAAATGTCACCGAAGAGCACCTTGAAGCCTTGGCGTCTGCTCTCAGGTAATTTTTAATTTTTTTCAGTAAATTATAAGTAAGTTTTACGCCTTATTTATTTTCAAATAGTGTTTCTTATTTATTTCAAGTACACGTAAGCATTTTAAATGTTGTTATGTGTTAGAAAGTGAAATGTGTTCTATTCGTTTACTAATAATTGTTTTAGGAGCTACTTTCCACAAATTGACGATGGTTACTTTTGGATAAGAAATCCTTTTGAAGATGAACATTTGAATGGCCTAAAATTCTAAACAGCTGAAGAAAATTCGCTAATAAATTATCTTACGATTCTTCTTTAAAGAAAAATTTCAAGGAAAATATCCTTAATTTCCTTCTGGATGAATGTGCGATCAGAGTATCCAGAAATCTAAATTAGCTGTGAAGTTCTTGATGCCGTTCAACGCAACATTCTTGTGTGAACGAGCTTTTTCTACTTTATTGTTTTTGAAAAACAAATACAAAAATAAAGTGTAGAAAGTGACTTTAGGTTAAAATTAACCTGTGTTAACCCTGATATTAGTTAAAACTCGATTTGCAAATTAAAATGCCACTGATGTGCACGGTGGAAACACCTACAATTTCCATTTTAATGGTTGACTGGTAAGTTTACCATTGTGTTTTCCTACTCCCAGTCTTCCATATTTTCATACATCTGGGTACAGTAAAACACAATGATAAACAGACCAATTAACCACTAAAAGCGGGTCCGCAGATGGTTTCAACCAAATAGCGACTTGGAAGACCAGTTGCACTTTAATATGCTGAGCGACCTTTTTTTTCTACGTATGGCTTTACGCCTCGTCGACGTCAAGGTCATTAGAGGCGGGATACGTCTGGGACAAGGAAAGGGAAGGAATTTGCCCATAGCGTTTTGTAGGAAGCATCAGGCATTCACCTGGAGTGACTTAAAGAAACCATGGAAAACCCAAATCTATATGCCCTGACGGTGATTCAAACCGGCGTCCTCCCGAATGCGAGGCAAGAGCGTTAAGCACTCACCCACCACGTTCGGCATTCTGATCGAGTTACTTCTAATCGTGGAATTTCATCAGACAACTTGATGAGGTGATGGTCTTTGCAGCTGCTTCCCAGTCTATAATATGTTTGTTGTTTTATGTATTATCAATTCTTGTTTTTGTTGATAGTATATCCTTTGTTCGAAAATTTGCCTTTGTGTAGGATAGGATAATCGAATGCGTATCGATGTCATTAAACAGTTCCCATTCTGATATTGGATAGACTCACATATTAGGTGGGTCGCGAAAACTTTTTTCACTTCAAAGTGGGTCATGTTCCAACAAGGTTGGGAACCGCTGGTCTACCTCATTGAGGCTTCCCGCAGTCATCAAGGTGAATGGTGGGACTGTCCTAATTTCCGCTTCACAATTTACATCAGTCACAAACAAAAAGTACACTCGTCTTACATAATATAGCCTACATGCTTCACAGAAAGCGACACTTAAGTTTTCCGCATTTGTTTAATACTAAATACAAAAAATCCATCCAAATCATCTATTGACAGAAAGATATGGTAATAATAAACCCAATGGCATTGAAATAAACTTTTGATGCAATACATACATTAGTGATAAAGCTTATATTTTTTATTTATTTCATTTAATTTGTAGATTGAAGTACGAGTAGTTGAAGGAATTAAATTTTATCTTAAAATTTCTCGATTGAAACTTGATATTTTTTTATCATACAATCAATGGTATTGATTAATTTTATTTTTGAACTTAATCATCAAGTTTATAACTTTACTTACAAACGTTACAATTTTTGGACTGCTTTTAGTATTTAAAGCTTACGATAAGCGCATTTTCTCACAAGAACCATGTGTATATTGCTCAACGAATCCCCTTCATTTATTATTTGTGAATGGAAACTTTGCATTTTTTTTCGTAGGAGATGCTGAGGGTTAGGAGAAACAGATTTGAATTAAACATTTGTGTTTATCACGAAGTAGTTGTAGCGTTAGTTATTTATATCCCATAGCGACTGTAAGAATGGAGTTAATTCACAAAAATGAACGTATTAGAGGTTCATTTTTTCCATTTCTTCATTATAGCGGTATCTTTAACTACAAGATGAATATATGTGATTCTTTAGTTGAGTATTTTTAGGGTAGGTTTCACAATTCAGTCTTGCAGAAAATACAGATTTATCTAAGCATTTTGTTATTTATGTAGGAATAAACGCAGTTCCAAAATGTGATTTCCGGTTTTAGAAAGATGTAATTTAAAGGGGTCACGCTATGTTTCGACCATCTTGCGTACATTCATAATTACGTTTAAAATATCGGATTAGCCAAGATGAAATGTGCATTCATTTACATGTCTCTGGTATTAGTTATGAACATATTTTAAAAGTTTCTAATGTAGCATCTGAATTAAGCATTTCTTAATTTTTTGGCCTCTAAATTTTATTTTATGCCAGGGTGTGTTCATTAGACCATCTGCAAAAGAATTGGGTGACAAATGAGTGTAATTAATCTGTCACAAAAAAAGTGAAATCATACTGAAGCTAAAGCTGACATGAAACAATGGAAATTTATAATGTAAGAAACAGATACTCAAAAGCTGCATTCTATGTAAAATTGCACTTGAAATAAGAGAAGGTTAGACATAAGCCACTCTTCTAAGCTGCCACCCGTAAATCGTTTTTTCCTCTGCAACTGTACGATATCTCAAGACGAGTATGATATGCTACATCTACATCTACATCCTTACTCTGCAATTCACAAACATTGTGGGTGGCAGAGGGTATTAAGCACCAATCTTAATTCTGCGCATTCCAATCCCGAATAGCACGAGGAAAGAAAGAATACATAAAAGCATCAGTACGGCATCTTATTTCTCGAATCTTATCCCTCCGGTCATTGCGACCCAAATAAGTTGGTGGAAGAAGTATCTCACTGCACTCGTAGGTCACAGAATTTCGCATATTCTCCAATAAATTTAAACGTAAGTGACGTCGTCTGTCTTCCAAACCATCCCAGTCCAATCTATGTATCAATTCTGTGACGGTTTCATAAGGGCTGTAATAACCAGTCACGAATCGAGAGGCTCTCCTATGTACCCTCTCCACTGAGTCAATCAGGCACTTGCGATACGGATCCCAAACTCCACAACAGTAATCCAGATGCGGACGCACTGGTGTTTTATACTCAATTTCCTTTGTATGAGCATTACAATTCCTCAGAATACAACCTATGAATCGTAATTTAGAATTAGCTTTTCCTATGACGGAAGTTATGTGTAAGTCCCATTTCATGTTGCTTTGTACTATTACCACCAGATACTTCATGGAATCAACCGTGTCAACAAATGAATTGTTTACTTTGTACTCGTGAGCAAACTAATTCTTTTTGTTACTTATTCGCATTTCCTTGCACTTTTTGCAATTAAGTGTAAGCTGCCATTTACTGCACCATTCGGAAATAGCATCCAAATCGCGCTGAATTTCTAAGGAATCGTTGGAGCACCTTATTTCCCTATATGTAACTGCATCGTCTGCAAACAATCGCAACCAGCATTTAACGTTGTCACCTAGATCGTTTATAGAAATTAAGAAAAGAAGTGGTCCTATTACACTTCCTTGAGGAACACCAGAAGTAACATCTAGCTTAGAATAGGCTTCCCCGTCAACAACGACATACTGTGATCGACCAGCTAGAAAATCACGTATCCATTCGCAAATCTGATCCGATATACGGTATGCTAGAATCTTCGCTAAAAGTCGGTTGTGTGGTGCAGAGTCAAAAGCTTTCTGAAAATCCAAGAATATTGCATCAACTTGCGAACCTGCATCGATAACTTTCATTACGTCATGGGAAAATAGGGCCAATTGAGTTGCACACGATCTCTTCTTCCGAAATCCGTGTTGACACGGTGTAAGTAACTCGTTCTTATCTAGAAACTTCATAATATTCGAGCTTATGAAATGCTCCAGAATTCTACTGCAGATGTTAAAGATATGGGTCGATAATTCCTAGGATCACTTCGATCTCCTTCTTGAAAACAGGAATTACCTTGGCTATTTTCCAGTCGGAGGGCACTTTTTTCTCTTCTAAAGATTTACGGAATATATCTGACAGAAATGGTTTCACTTCCTCCGCGTATTCTGAAAATACTCTGACCGGTATACCATAGGGACCTGGCGCTTTACCCCACTTCAAGAGCTTTAATTGCTTTACAATACCTACGCTATCAATTTCTACCGCATACATCTATACTTCTACACGATGTGGTAAAGTGGGAATGTTTTCCATGTTTTAGCGCGTGAATGAATTTTTAAATTCGGTGTTACATACGGTAGCCTTGTCGCGGCTGTCGTCAACTAACTTTTTTTGCATACGACCAAAATTTCTTAGGGTTTTCGGTGATGCTCTTAGAGAGGGAATTTCAACGAAAGTAATTAAAGGCCTCATGCATCGCATTCTTAACATGTACCATTATATCATCTAACTTATTTAAATCGGTCGTCTGCATCGTCCTTCTTGATCGTGCATGTATCTTCCTTTGCTTCTTGAGCAACGGTTTAACGTCACGTGTATACCATGGTGGATGATCCCCTTCCCTGATTGTCCGTTTCGGTATATGCAAGTCCAAACGTTCCCTGACTATAAGTATGAAACGTTGCCACATCTCTTCAACGGTTCCTCTTGCTACTATGAAGGTATGGTAATTATGCCTCAAAAACGTTCTAAAACACTCTTTTGAGGATTTTTCGAATCTGAAAACGATCCTTGCTTTTTGCGCGTGGATGCTAATTTTACTGTAGCAATTACAGATTTGTGATCACTTATTCCCGTGGTAGTAGAACCGTCCGTGAATAATTCAGGCCTATTTGTAAAGAGAATATCTAAAATATTTTCGTTACCGTTGAGGCACCGTGTTGGTTCAGTTACGAGCTGCTCAAAATTGTGATCTGAGAAATGGTCTAGAATGATTTCGCAAGTTGCTTTATCCCCGCCACCAGTAACGTGAACGTAATTAGTTCAGTCGATGTATGGCAAGTTGAAGTCACCACCTAGCATTATTGTATGATCCGGTAATTACCGAGCTATATTATTTACATTATACCTTAAGGCCTCGGCAATAGTTACGCTTGCATCTGTTGGACGATAGAAGGAACCGATCACAAGTTTTTTCCCAGCTACATTGAGCTTAATCTATAAGATTTCGCAGACAGTGTCGACAACTATTTCGTTACATGGGAGGTACCTTCTAACAGCTATAAATTCACCACCGCCATGGGAATACAGCCTATCCTTACGAAAAACGTTCATGTTGCCATTAAAGATTTCCGCGAAACTTATATCCGGTTTTAGCCAACTTTCTGTGCTTATTACGATATCAGCATCTGTACTACGAATAATGTTTTCAAGTTCAGGCTGCTTATTACAAACACTTCTGCTGTTTACTACTAGAACTTTTAATGTTCGAGATTCTTTTAAGCTATCCCTAATACGCGGAGTTAAATTCATTTGGGCCGTCCGTAAGTGAATTTCCTGTTCAGGGTCATGCTCCCTCAGCCTAACCCCCCCCCCCCCCCCCCCCAATGTACTCCACACGGTCCCTGCCACCCGTGAAGCCGATTCGCGTGTGTAGTGCACACCTGATCTATCCAAGAAGCATCTCATACTTGTATTAAAAAAAACCAAACAACAATATAAACATTTGACATTTGAAAAGGGAAGTACTTCACACTCCTTGAAATTAGTCCATCCATATCCCGTCTTTTGTGCAATACTGTATGAGTAACATGAAAAATTTATTTCAGAAAAACTCGCAGTGGGAATAATTCACAAATCCGCTGCTGCACACTTCAGCAACAAAATAAACTTCTTTTTCTATGTTCTATCAGGTACGGAAATATCCACTCAAGCAAGTCTGAGGATCCATTGTCTTTCATACCCATTTTGTTGTGATGAAGCAATTAATTCAAAATGCAGGGGTTCTACCAAAGGTAAACAAAGATATCAGCTGACTGCTGCAAAACGAGGAACTAAAGTTGGATGATGTCGAATTGAAGCAGTTTGCCAGGATATTTCTTTTATTTTTTTACTAGCAGGTTTCATAGATCGTGTGAGCGGTTAACTTTCGGATTTCATATTTGGAAGGATGCAGACTCGATCTCCGATCTTAGCCCCAGTATATTCCTGCCTCTAGCATCGCTGTTGTCTAAAATACACAATCCCTCTACTTCAATTTTGAGTATTGAATTGACGCCACTGAGCAAAGAGACAGCGGTTTTCGTACCGCCTTCATCACGTATGTTTCAGTTCTCCTTCATGGATGCTTGAAGAGCCAACGACACTTTGCTACATAAAGTCAATACTACACCTCATAATTTATAAGTGGTTGCCAGCTAAGTGATTAGTGTAGTTCATTTTAATTATTTAAATTGCTGTGAATTACACTATTTGTTGAGAGTAGCAGTTAAACACAATCTCTGTTTCAGTTGAAAGCATAAGCAAAGGAAATGGTCGTTTTGCAGCCAAGGCAAGATGTTTCGTAAGAATTCTTAAGTGCATGTGACGTCATTAGCTTACCCTGAAACCGAACTTTCTGATTGATTCCATTATTCATAGGAAATTTACAATTACTTTTAGTTGGCTATTAATATTCCAATAATTCCCTGATCAGTTCAGTATAACTTTCAATTTGTTATTAACTCAAGGACTTAAACCTTTAAAAAATCCATCAGAATTAAAATTTCAATTACTTCCCAGCATGGCGTTCCTAATTCGACTTAGCTGTAGTATGCGTAAGACAGGTAGTGCTGACGCGATGAAGTTTTAATGGAATTGGCCGTCTCAAGGCTGGGACAGGGAGACGTGTCCTGTAATGAAGTTGTGAGTTGCGAGAGGAGGCTTGTAAGGTGTAGCAGGTACAAAGTTCCTCCCAGCGTTACGGATATACGGTGTCCACGGAGACAGCCCCGGAGCAACACATCAGGTTAAGCAATGGACGCGTTCCGAACTGTAAATATCGTCTCTCGATTAATGTCTATTTTGCCAGATAAATGCATGAGCTTATTTCGTTATGGCTCTTGTTAATCACGCTAATATAAGATAGTGTCCATGGTACGGATTCCACGTTAAGCTGTAGGTCCCAGAGGAAAGTAACTGGCCGTCCTACCTCTGACACAATGGCTTAGTATACCTCCTTCGGGAGGATCCAACTAGCCTTCGGGCTGTGGACTAAGTTACTTTTATAAGACAGTGATTTATACTTGTATCGTCTATTGTATTCTGTAAAACCTGATAAATCAAGTCTTCTTTCCCCTGCTTATGGCGCGTAAGAAGTCTTTCATGAAATCCTTGCAACTTTTCAAAGATTGTCTTAGAATTCTTTAATTATAACAGAAATAACATAGATTGTATTTCTCCATTTAGTTTTGTATTCGTAGCTAACCCAGATGACATTGTTCTATCTTGTTTGACTCCACTATTATATGTTAGTACCTGGGTGACCGATCTTCGCTCGGCATCTTTCGATTTCTATTTAATATCCAAGATTTCGAGTAAAGTTTGATTAAAGTAAAAGGCTTGAAGACTTCCTAGGCGTTTTGAAGTGCACAGTTAACCAAAGAGAAACTTCACTAACATCATTAGGCTTACTGGTACCTGAACCTTCTACGTAATGAGGTAAGAGCCGTTTTCTAGAAACCAAATACAAAAATTGCAACTTTTTTTTTTTTTTTTTTTTTTTTTTTTTTTTTTTTTTTTTTTTTTTTTTTTTTTTTTTAAATCGTGTTAAAAACTTGAATAGCAAAACGTTATCTACATATGAAATTTCATCCAAATCGTTAGATCCATTTGGGAGACCGCCTCATAAATTGCTTTCAAAGAAAAATGCTATTATTATGTTAAACAGAAATCTTAATGCCAGTCAGGGATTGATTAACGCTGCGAGATTTGTGTTAATTCAGGGCATTCTACGAAAACCCTTGATGATGGATTCTTATGTACCTCGACGAGAAAAATTTAAAGTACAAAATATTTTTAAATTTATATTTCTCGCTTAGTTCTCGAGATATCATATCGCAAAATTGACGTGGTTGGTTGAAATGCGACCTGGACCAGAAGATAAATTTCGTCACAGCCAAGTTTGATGATGAATTCGTATGAAACTCGTCGAGAAAAATCGAAAATAAAGAATTTATTTTTCTGATACCTCAAGTGAAGAGGTTAGGATTAGATCCGACCTGGACCAGAAAAAGAATCCACCAAAAGCACTATGTCGATACGGTGGAAATGTACTTTTAATGTTTTATTTTGTTCCAAATGGTTGTTGTTAGTTTGAAATACAGCATGGACCAGAAGAAACGTCGCCAAAAGCACAAGGAACTATACCTATAACTGATTTTTGACATGCTATATCTCGTAAACCAAGCGAGATATCAAGAACATTTATTCTTTATTTTCGATATGTTTCGTCACGTTCTATAAGAATTCATCATCAGATTGTGACGTCACGGTAATGATAGAACATCATCAGTGCTAAATCAATTCACTCCGCTAAAACTATGCTCATACCTTGCGTGGTAGTATTTAATGACAAACTAACAACCACTTTTTACGGTCAAAAAGTAAACGGTGATTAGTTTATAACTGGTACCGGTAATATTATTTTCAAAGAAGTTTATCACCTCTGACAAAACCAATCATAAATTTTTAATTATCTTCCTTTTTAAATGTTTTACAATTAAACTTGCAATGTTACTATTTCCACGCCTCAGCCAGTATACAAGAACTGTTCGTTTAAATATTCTTTGAAATCAGCGAGAATCTATTTGTAGGCTTTCTGGTACCTGAATTGTCTACGAGATGGCGCT
Organism: Vandiemenella viatica; assembly: GCA_031002005.1. Taxonomy (NCBI): domain Eukaryota; kingdom Metazoa; phylum Arthropoda; class Insecta; order Orthoptera; family Morabidae; genus Vandiemenella; species Vandiemenella viatica. The sequence continues at coordinate 289,399,063 of JARYHS010013630.1, read as the reverse complement.
AGTGCCGTTTTCGTGATATCAAGTGAAAAAATTGTTTGTATTTTGCAAACTCGCTTTTTTGTACGGAAGACAACTATTTAGGTAATCTTAAAAGTCAAAACATTATCTAAATACCAAATTTCATCCAAATCGTCATAGCCGTTTCCGACATCCGAAATATATATATATATACAAGATTTGCTCGTTTAAAGATATAAGATATACTGATATAAGTTTTTAACCCTGTAGTTTATTCTTAGTTTCAGAGATTGCTGGTGTATTTATTCTTCAATTTCCTAGTTCTCTTTATAATAAGGCTTCTTTATACCATAAATATCTGACATTCCTTTCTTTTATACCATGTAGTTTGTCCCTCTTCAATGCAATTTTCAGTTTTCCTTTCGTGAATAGGCTACCGGCCTACCGCGTAAACCTCTGCTTGGAAGATCAGCGTTTTGTTTGAAGGTTTTCCTTCCCATAGTTGGAGAGTCACAGTTTTAAAGCAAAGCGGGCTTGTCCTCCGTGCTACCCCGTCCCCGCTACATCCTAGGAGGAATGCGTTTCTCTTCGAGCCACGCGTCTTTCGTTTTTATGGACGTGGAAGTAGAGTCTGAGCCGTTAAGATGAGGCGCAGAGACATCCCTGAGGTTTTGCGGTCCTTACCCATCCTGCTTGAACTGGGTCCCATGAAGCCATACCAGTCAATTGGGAGATAGGTCCCTGAAGTATTGAAACTTATTTGACCTCATTTTTTGGAGGCGTTAGTTTCATGTAGAAGGTGATTCAGTCCCTAATTTACTATACCTGAGATGGGGATTTTTCGTTTTTTGATATAATACAGAAGATTAAAAAGAATTTGAGTATTAGGTGAAGAAAATAACAAATATATGTTAAGTGCTTGTGAGAATGTGACCCATAACTGACTGTTTTTGTACACAAAAAGAAGTGGTCTCTTAATGAAGTTTTTGAAACAATTACAAAACAGCAAAAGAAAAATCGTGTTTTACAGAAAAGACTCGTATCTCAGCGCTCGCTCACGAGGCATCAAGGCCCGCACCGGGTGAGCCACCCCGGTCAGAGCAGCGCGCAAGTTCGTCGCCTCGATGTAACTCGTATATCCATTGAATCATCTTTGAAAACCATTCAAAATGAAATCCAACGCGATGAGATTGTAACTTGATATTTTTAATATATTCATGACACACTGGAATTATGGTAATTATGGTAAAATAATGTAGTCTCAACCGTTCAGTCCACATTGGAAAAAAAATACTCACACTTTCGAAAAACATTGGCATCATTCTGCAGTCGGGTAAAAATAGTCTAACAAGTTATTATTTCATATTCGGACATGTGCTCAGAACACTTTTTTGTTTGCCAAAAATGCCACAACTTGGCAAGAAATCGAAAACAGAAATAATCTGTCTTCAAAAAGGTGAAAGTATGAAAGTATATTATTATTATTATAGTAGAACAGACTGACAAAACTAGTGTATACATTGACTGATGATGTTGAAAAAGCATCGAAAATAAGGAATCCAGTTTTAAAAAAGCGTCCATGAAGCTTTAGTGTCATATTCGACTTAGAAAATAAAAGATATTTAAAATTTTGGAATGAAAAGTCGGAAAAAGTGGGGAAAAAACAAACATGTTGTAATTTAGAACTTGAGAGTAATATAAATCATTGAAAGTATAACAAAGAAACATTGCTAACCATGAGATCGTTTCATCAACAAATGTTGAAAATGATGATCATGATCTATAACACATTTCCAGAATGTTAATGACACATATGAATAAGAAATAACATGATACAGCACATTTAAGTCTAATATCGGAAGAACATAATACATGTCTTTCGTACCGCCCACGAATAGAAGATGTCACGGTAAACAAAGCGTGAGGAACCAAAAAAACTTACTCAGAATCCTACAATCTCAGAGAGAAACAGGATTCTGAGTAGACTCACAGGATTATTCAAATGAATTTAAAAAATTTACTACAGAGGAGAGATTCCGATGAAGTTTTGCGAAAGTAATATAATGCTGAGGTCAAGGAATGAATTACACAGAGTTATGGGTAGTGAATGATTCTTCCGGTGGCTGCAGATCACTGTCCGTGGCGTAGTAGAGGAAGCACTTTCACCGAGCGGGCGGCGTCCAGGCCCCGTTCGCACGGCCTTTCCTCTTCACACGGAGAAAAACTGTGCTAATGCCACTCCCGCTCTATGGCGTCCAGTGTCTTCGCCAGTGTCACTTCCATTCCCCGCTCAATCTCAAACTAAGAATAGTTTAAGTAGTGGGTATTAGCCTTGTCAACAATCAAGTGGTTTTTTTCCTTTCTTATGTCTTTACGTCTCGTCGACGTCGAGGTAATTACAGGCAGGAAAGGACTGGGAGCAAAGAGCGTGAAGGAATTTGGCCATAGCCTTTTGAAGGCTTTTGACTGGAGTGCTTTCGGGAAACCATAGAAAATCGAAATCTGGATGGCAGGACGGGGATTCGAACCCTCGTCCACCCGAACGCGAGGCCACAGCTTTACCGCTCACCACGCACGCTCAGTAAATCAAATGGGAATTTAAAATAAGCTCCATATTGACAACTCTCCCTGTACTAACACGTTGTGCGAGATGTAATAACAACGTACTGGCGGACGTGGAATAATGCTCCTGACTGGGAATCGGAATATTCCTTGTTGGCATCTTTTTTTTTTTATTTTTTTTTATTTTATTTTATTATTATTTGGTCCTTGGCTTTCGCCAATATTGACCAGCTAACAATGTTACATTTTTGACCAAATTACAGAAATAAATTCTTGCTCAGTTGACATTAATACATTTTGCATAGAAATCAACTCTTGTTTGGCCATCATTTTAAGACACAATTAGCAATAAAAACTTTTACATATTTCTCTTACTTTTATCCTTCTATCTTTAATAATAACATATAATCCCTATATCATTATTTAGTGTTGGAAGGAAATAAAATTTTTACATATTACCTATACATTTTATATTATGCATATACATGATACCCATTACATCGTACAAACAGGGGTGTACAAAAATTAATTTTTTCGCCCGCTTTCTATCTTTTGTAATTAATTTGTCTATCTAAGTCCTTATATATCCCATACAAAAACCTAATTGATATTCAGAAATGTACATTTGTTTATAATACATTATTTCTCTACACAAACATTTTCCTATCATCCTGTACTGGGTTTGGAAAACTTGATAGTTTCCTCATAAAAATAGTTCAAATCGAGAAATATTATAAGAGATACCTTATTCATTTTGAAAAGAATTATTAATATCCCTGCTCACAACAAAAATTCCTTAAAGACTAATTTGTGTTCTCTTGTACAAAGTAGCTCTCATATCTACATATATACACTCTTACATGGACGCATACACGAACACTTACATATCTATACCCATACATATATTTACATACCCATATCCCACAAACATACAAAATTAGTCCATTTGATATGAAATATATTACGTTCCTTTATAATACATCATATTTTCCTATTACATTTAGATATATATTTACATAGTTGTTTTATCTTATCTACCGTAGGAGTCCCTAGAAATTGTCGTAGGCTGTCATAGTCTGTTATCTTATTGCCTCCGTCTTTCTGTAAGACTGATTTCCTGTGTATGCTGTATTTGCGGCATTCCACCACAAGATGCACTATGTCTTCATATGCCCCACAATGCTCGCAGTTCGGTGATGTTGTCAAACCTAGTATAAATTTTTTGGAGTTTAGCATAACGTGGCCTGATCGCAACCTGTTTATCATTGTTATTTATTTCCTACTTGCCTTTACACTAAACCATGGCTGTTTCGGTATGCTGTGTTGTATTGCATGGTACCACGCACCTTTGGTTCTGAATTGGACCTCCCCTACTTCTTCCCACTCCTTCATCTGTAGATTTCTGATTTTACTTAGTAAGTCTGTATATGGTACCCTGCCATCGATGTTTTCATGTTCCTTTGCTA
>JARYHS010013630.1:289371890-289394077 GCA_031002005.1 Vandiemenella viatica | reverse complement strand
GTCAAAATTAGCTCAAAGAACATAAGTCTCTTGCTCAAGTCGCTTACGGGTCTTTCGCAGTCTCACAAGAACTCAACGATACCAGACCTGGCGTTAACACTTTACCTAGTGTAGGCAGCAACACTGAAGTTCGTCACGCTATCAGCTCAGCGTGACAAAAATGATCACCAGCCAGTGATCTGGCCTGGCAATAAGTCAGCTCGACCTCTCTCTGCCCGTGGTCTGGGCAGAAGTCAGAATCGACCGCACTGGATCGCGGTCTGACCAGAAGACTCGACTTGTCTCGCCCGTGGTCCGGGCAGAAGTCACAATCGACCGCACGGCACCGCGGTCTGACCAGAAGTAACTTCCTTCTCTCCGGAAGGTGATGGCGTCCCTCTCCCGCGCAGGAACATGGCGGGCAGAAAGAAATACACCCTGTATTCACATGTGTAGACCCCTACCGATGATTTCATAGGCAGGTTGGAAATCACGTGGTATCGATGCACACTCAGATTCGCGGCTTTTCGCTAGCGTCCCTCTTCGCGTCCATGCTTGTTGACGCGGAGGGGGGGGAAGGTTGACCTTCACCTGTTTGCTGCAAGAACCGTTTGAGGTGACTGACTGGCCTTGGGGTGGCGACAGCAAGGCGGGCTATTGTCCGACCACTTCCTGTGGCTCCGATATACGACCCTTCGCTTCAAACAAAATCCTATGCTCACACATTTTCTGAGCTTTTTCAAAGGAAATACCCTTGCATATTCATATAATTATATACAATTTTGGGCTGCCCGAGATCAACATTAATTAAATTTTAATCTGAATAAATTAAAACAAATCACAATTTAATAAAAATAAAAATTGTATCGTGGCGTGATAACGTCACGTTACAATATACGGCCAACTACGGGAAAATAAAATTATACAATAATTTTATTTTAAGCCATTTTAACTCCCTTCCACTATAACCAGTAATCGATATTTTTACATATACAGGGACCCACAATGCTATGATTCTTGCCACAGATACTAAACTGAACGACCGTCCATGACCTTGGACTGTTTTACAACATGTGGACAACCATACATGATTTCTTTCCTGCCTTTTCATATTAACTTATCGATTAAAGATTCTTATCTTAAACAACACAAAACATAGTAAAACATGAAATAAAAAAAATTGACAAACACAAAATTATTTACATGTGAATGAAATATTTCTTTGCCTAATTATTTTGCAAGTTCTGCTCATGTCGGAGTCCTGTTACCTTTATGAAACTCCAAGAACTAAAGCAAAAATTGAAACCGCGGAAAACTGGAATGATGTTGCATTTCTAGACCAGATTGTGCCATCCTCCTACTTAAGAATGCATCAAGATCATCGTTATAATTTTTCCCAAACATCAAGTAAAAGAAATCGCCATCGACCTTTTTTATTAAAAACATCTCCATTCAAATTATTACCCTGAAGATTCTACTGAGGGTCTTATGACTTCATTCAAATACCCGGGCCATATGCCATCCCGTATAACAGTGAGTTTCGAGTATGTGTCTCACGCAATAAGTGTATTCTACACAATGCAAAGCGTCAGTAAGTGATTTCTTTACATATCCCTTTTTTTTGTCAGCCGTTTAGCTGCAAATTTGAAAGGCTTTGTGGCGGTAATACAGGTGATGTACGAGCCCATCGGTGGGAACCTTATAGGAACATTTTACTCCCATTGCCGAAATGGTGCAATCATACATCTGACTTGTGTCCTGACCTATTATGATAGTGACAGCGACAAATTAAATATCCGCCTTCTGTTTCGCAAACCAACAGCAATCCTAGACTGCACGTTGAGGAATATATCTCTTTCAAACTTCATCTTTCCGACGCCACATCATTTCAAAACAACATTTTAAACCCTCCTTGCTTCTGGAGTGGTCAGACAAATATTTTCGTCCACGTTATACCGTTATAATCCCTAGGACCGGGCATTGTACACTTTCGCTCTTCTCTGTTCTGGGGGCGGCTCCCTTCTACCTGAGTTTAGATAAGAATCTACACCGCAACCTAGTCGCAGGCACTCAGCTGTAGTAACTGTTTTAGCGGTCGTTATCCTTAGACTAATGTCAACAACATTTGCTCTCCACAAGGCTTCTTACAAAATAAATTCTATTTCGCTAATTCAACAATTCTTATTAACACAAAAAAAAATTTAATCCTAACATATTTGTACAGAATGGTAGGGTTTTAGACTCCGTGCATTATAAGTGCTGCGAGGGCTCAGATCGGGTATTTTCCGCATTCTGTGGTACCGGATGGTCCTCAAGTTGCTCCCCCGCGTTCTGATTTTCAAATACTATGGCATTTGTGGAATGCTCTCCCCATTGATGCGCACCTTTATTTTCATTACGACCCCTGTCCTTCCATTGGTTACCACCTTCATTTCGAAACTGTGGTTTATAGTTATTATAATAACTGGAATTTTTACTATTATAACTCCCCCGATTACCATGTTCTTTCCCATCTTGTTGACCTTTTATCTGGCCACTACTTTCGCCCTTTGATTTCTGTTCTTGACTCGCTTTATGCCCTATTGAATCAAGATTTTTCAGAGTCTCCAAAAATTGCGAGATAGTGGTTATGATAACCGGATTAATGTGCGCCTGCACTTGCGGGGAAAAATGCGTCGTTACGGCCGTAATAAACTCCGTTTCTGACATGGGTTGGTCCAAGTACCGTGACAAAACAACCAATCTTTCCACATAAGCCCCCATGGAATCATTTGTTTTAGGTTCGTAACGGCCTTGGTACATTTTCATGCGGGTTTGACTTTGGTGTTTGTGTGACCAGAATGTTCTGAGAAACAACTCTCTAAAGTCCGCGTACGACATATCTAGGTTACAGGAAACATCGTACCAGTAACGATCGGGCTCAAGCATAGCTTGCCGGATAATCAATAATTTTAAGTTGTCTGGCACAGCTTTTATCTTGAAATAAATTTCTAACTCCGACAAAAATGCTTTCGGGTTAGTATCTTTGTAGGAACAAAACTTGGGAAGTTTTAAATCAATGTGTATATTATTATCCTGTCCTGTGTGAGTGTGTTGTGTAGGAGGGGAACTTTTTAAAGTATTCACGTCACCCTCAACTTGACGATATTTCAACAATAGTTCCTCCCGAAGTTTGTCTTGTGCTCCCTTTAATTGATTACTGTCCTCTCTCAAACTAGTAACCGAGGTAGCGACTTTATCAATTTTAGCACTGACTTGAGAGACTTTCCCCTCCATTTCGTCTCGTACCTCATGCATGTAGCTAGACAATTGTCCATTTGTTTCCCTACTTTCAATCTCCAAATGGGTTATCGCAGATTGTACATTGGCAATGGTTGTATTGGAAATTTCATTTTCCTTTTCCAATTTTTCGCACCTAGCTATTGTTTGCTCAGATTTTTCAGCCAAATCAACGATTTTCGTTCTTACATTTGCCTGAAAATCTGCTACCTCTTCACAGATTTTTGCATGAAAAGCAGAGAATTTCTGATCAAGGCTTATGCCGATTTGATCCTGCCTCTTTTCTACAGCATCGATCCTACTGATGGTAGAATCCAATTTCTTGGATAGGCTATCATGCATCCGTTTATTTTCTGAACTCAAATTTTCCTCTACCTTGTTTAAATTTTCTTGTCCCCTTTATTAACTCAGCCATAATCGCTTGGACCCAGGGAGGTATTTCTGGTTGATTTTGATTTTCAACTGGATTTTGCAATGCGGGTGTGGCTTCCGTTAATGGGAATGTACAACTTTCTACCACCGCGTCATTCTGAATAGGACTCTCTAACGCCATGTCAGCTGCAGCTATTGTAGAATGTGAACTGTATCCCGACATATCATTCTCAAAATCTCTCCGATTATCGCTCATCTCGATATTCGAACTGCTCCCTTCCATATTTAAATTCAAATTACGTCCGGACCTCAAACGCATATGACTATTAAATGGCACAGGAAAATTCCAAAGACTAAAGATTTTAGCAAGCAACGTGTTAAATTACAAACATCGCGATCTTTAATACAGGTCAAAATTTTAGAATCTTCACAAAACATAGGCACAAATCCCATCAAGAATATTGAGCATCAAACCATTCAAAAAAATGTGCAAGACCACATCACAACGTTGAATCATGCGACAACAAACCAACATGAGCAAAATATGCACCAATAAGTTCTTAATTGCTAACATGTTACACAGACAAAGCACTGGCTCGACATTATATGCGTTCACAATGAACTTTGCATATTGAAAAAATTAATTTGCAATTGAAATTCTGAAACTGACTTAACATGAATCAGATTGCATTAAAATTTATCAAAAATTAATTTGCAATTGAAAGTCTGAAACTGATTTAACATGAATCAGATTGCATAAAATTATCATTTGAAAAAGAAATTCATCACTTAGATTGAATTTAACTTTGCACAAGCAATGACAAATTATAAATTTACTTTCTATACTAGAAAAATAATTGCCTAAGGTCATGAACTTGGTTCTTTTGAGACTTTGAACATTTGATTATTAATTAATTCCCCGGATTAATTAATTAATTGCCCCACGTTGTAAGCGCAATTGTAATAGGTAGGGAGAAGAGAAGGGGGGATTTTATAATTTTAATTTTAATAATAATAAAATTTTTAAAATTGAATTATTGATTGGCAAGCATCATCAATACTTCATACGCCGGGTCGTTATGGACACCTGACATATAAAATAAATTTATTAAGTTCAATAGGCTGCTACACCGCTAGGCACATTTACATTTAATATTAATATAAATTAATGCAATGTCAAGCAAGCCTAGACGTTACAATTGGCCGATCTACTCAAGCAAACAATTATATGAACTTTACTTTACTTGCAAATACTCTGACGAAGTTACATTTAGTGAGCGGGAACAAATGTTCGCAATACGCTACTACAAGAAAACAATCATCAATCAAAGAGAATACATGAGATAAACATGAATCTCGGGCACCATCAAATAACAATTAGAAAAGCAAGGAACTCGCGAAATGCAAAGATTCCATTAATGTTCAATAAAATGCCGGCTAGCTCAGGGTCAAAATTAGCTCAAAGAACACAAGTCTCTTGCTCAAGTCGCTTACGGGTCTTTCGCAGTCTCACAAGAACTCAACGATACCAGACCTGGCGTTAACACTTTACCTAGTGTAGGCAGCAACACTGAAGTTCGTCACGCTATCAGCTCAGCGTGACAAAAATGATCACCAGCCAGTGATCTGGCCTGGCAATAAGTCAGCTCGACCTCTCTCTGCCCGTGGTCTGGGCAGAAGTCAGAATCGACCGCACTGGATCGCGGTCTGACCAGAAGACTCGACTTGTCTCGCCCGTGGTCCGGGCAGAAGTAACTTCCTTCTCCTTGGAAGGTGATGGCGTCCCTCTCCCGCGCAGGAACATGGCGGGCAGAAAGAAATACACCCTGTATTCACATGTGTAGACCCCTACCGATGATTTCATAGGCAGGTTGGAAATCACGTGGTATCGATGCACACTCAGATTCGCGGCTTTTCGCTAGCGTCCCTCTTCGCGTCCATGCTTGTTGACGCGGAGGGGGGGGAAGGTTGACCTTCACCTGTTTGCTGCAAGAACCGTTTGAGGTGACTGACTGGCCTTGGGGTGGCGACAGTAAGGCGGGCTATTGTCCGACCACTTCCTGTGGCTCCGATATACGACCCTTCGCTTCAAACAAAATCCTATGCTCACACATTTTCTGAGCTTTTTCAAAGGAAATACCCTTGCATATTCATACAATTATATACAATTTTGGGCTGCCCGAGATCAATATAAATTAATTTTAATCTGAATAAATTAAAATAAATCACAATTTAATAAAAATAAAAATTGTATCGTGGCGTGATAACGTCACGTTACAAACTGAACCCCTCTCCACTATCCATTCCCTTAATTTTTTTTAATGTTCTTTATACAGAGCTAAAGTTTATATCCGATTCTGAAAGAACTTTCCACACGTATACTTCAAAACCTACAGAACAATTCTGTTTAAATTTGGTTTGCAGAAGCCTAACTCTTCTTCCCTTCTACCCCAACCCCTTTTAATTTCCAATGTTCTTTATAGAAACCCACAGTATTTATTAGATTTCGATGGAACATTGCACATGTATACTTAAAACCGAAGAGAAACATAGTGTCTACAATCTGTTAACAAAACAAAACCCCTCACTTCCTTACCCCACTTAATTTTTGTAAATATTCTTTACCCGAAGCTACAGCTTTTAACTAGTTTCGAAGGAACTATGCACATGTATACTTCAAAACAAACAAAAAAATACTGTCTACATTTGGTTTAGAGAAGCCGAACTCCTCTCCCTCCTTTCCATCACCTTAATCTATACAAAGCTACAGTTTCTATCCGATTCTGAAGGAAATTTGCATACGTATACTTTAAAATATACAGAACAATTGTGTTTAAATTTGGTTGCAGAAGCCCAACCCCTCTTCCCTTCTACTCCCACCCCTCCTAATTTCCAATTTTCCTTATAGTTACCCACTGTTTTTATCACATTTCGACGGAACACTGCACGTGTATACTTGAAAATAAGTAGAAACTTAGTAAATACATTCTGTTTACAAAACCCAACCGCTCACTCCCTTAGCTCATTTAATTTTTGCAAACGTTCTTTACACAAAGCTACAGTTTTTACCTGGTTTCGATGGAACTTTGCTCACGTATACTTTAAAACAAAGATAAAAATACTGTCCACACTAGTTTAAAAAAAAAACAAACTACACTTCCCCTCTACACTCCTTAATTGTTTTTTTATACATACTAGAATTTTTTATCTGATACCAATATTATTTTGCAGATGTATACTTTAAATCAAATAGGAAAAGATAGTCAACATTTGGTATACAAAAGCCCAATCTCTCTTCCCCTTTACCCCCATCCTTTTTAATTTCATACGTTCTTTATAGAAACCCACTGTTTTAAATCCCGTCGAAATAAATTCAGTTATTTTTAGGTTAAGGCGGAATATTCATAAAATAAATGTGTCCTAATGTCTCAACATGTATGTCAGATTTTAAAATGGACCCCAAGCTTTCAGGTTGTGAAAACCCATTATACACCTCTATTTTCTGCGTAATGCCGGTAGAAACACATGTAATCCAGATAAGGACTTATGTGTGTGGTATGTATTAACGCCCGGATGTTGCATGTCTCCACAATCGAGCAGCAGTTTTAACAGATTTTGTGACTAGGTTGAAACACAGTCTGGACCAAGTTATAAACTGACATTCCTTGTCACAGCATCCAGTTCATACCGTTCTGGAAATTGTTGGGGTACATCGAACCATAATTTTTTAAAGCAAGCGTCTTAATCACTGAGCTACCAGGAAGTTGTGCTGCGGCTTATTTAAAATACAAAAAAACTATAATACCACTAAAAATTTAATAATAATATAATTGTTTTAAAAAATAAAAACCACCTTAAAAAAAACACTAGAAATTTTAAAATAACTTTATAATACGCTTAGAAGATGTTAAATCTAGGTGGACAGTATTTTACATTACTATTATTGGAATTTTTACATTAATTGGTTATTTTTGGAGTAGGTGCCAGCCAAAGCAAGAAAAATAAAAAATAAAAACAATTAAGAATGGCAATGATACATAAAAATCATGTTACTACTTATCTATGATTAATGCTGAAAACTGAAACATGCAGATGATACGCCGATATTACACTAAATATAAAACGTTTACAGCAACCGAACGTGGTGGATTAGCGCCAAAGATATGCCTCGACGACCAATGAGGCTTAGACACAGATTAAAATACTGTTTAATTTGTTCCCCTGTACTGTTTCCCGCAAAACAGTATCTGTCTCACTACATGCTGTAAAATTTTTGGAATTTTCGTACGTACTCCCCGTGTCACCTCGAATAGCAAATAGTATTTCAGTAATTCGTTCTTTGCGATATGACAGCTGGCACCGACTCCAAAAAGAACTGATTAATGTAAAAATTTCAATAAAAGTAATGTAAAATATTGTCCGTTTAGATTTGTTTTCTTCTAGGCAAGGTATAAACTTATTTTAAAAATTTTAGTGTGTTTTTTTGCAGGCGGTTTTTATTTTTTTAAACAACCATTTTTTAAAAAAAATAAAGGACATGACCGAACGCCTTCCCGCTCCTTGTCTCCACTCCTTTCCCTCCTCTAATAACCCCAAAGTCGATGAGGTATAGAACTTGCAAAAAAATAACAAATAATATTTGGAGCAGAAAATAATTGGCGGTTCAGTGTCAGTGAATCAATTTTAAAGTGATAGAGGCGCACATAGCTAATTTAAGAAAAGAACAGCTGTGTGATGTTTGAGAGATAAACATAGTCATTGTAGGTATAGGTATCTAGACACAGTTTAGCGTTGTACATTGTAATAATCTAAAATTCTACACTTGATTAATTTGTTTGAATTACTTGCTTCAAAACTCTGTTCTCGACTGATTATTTAATTATATTTCATCAAACAATAATCGTATGAAATGATGTTGAAACGAAGGATGTGTACTGGAATACCAACAAGCGACGAAAGATGAGTAAATCACATCACTCTTCTCATTCTGTCTCACATCCAGATAGTCCCCAATGGACGCTCGGAGGGGAAATAGCTTGATAATTGGTCAATTCACATTGAACATGCAAATGTTTCTGTAGATACTGTTGAAAGATACTTTACTTGCTGATCTGCAAAGTATAGGGACGCAGAAGATATGTATCACATATCTCTTACTCTGGGAAATATAGGCCTACATCTGGTAACCTATCAATCGGTCGAAAGAAGTCTCACGCTCTTCGTTTCTAATGAGAGCATGTTCGTTGAACAATTTGTATTGTGTATCTTAAATTACTTCTATTGTTTCAATTAAAAACTAGAATTTATAAATTAATATTTTCATTTTTTATATTAATAAAAACAATTCTTAAAGATATTGAAAAGGAAAATTTTAAGAAAAATCTATGGTCCAGTTTGTATCTGAAGAATTTGGATGAAAAGGAAATCAAGCGAACTATATCAGCATTCGGAAAAAAATTCAGACACATTCAGGAAAAGATGAATTAAATTCTACGGCCATATTATCAGAATGAATAATAACATACTAACAAAAAGAATTCTAAACCTAGCCATTTCAATGCAAATTAAAAACAACTAGCTAATTGAAATTGAAAAGGATCTCCGGGAAATAGAAATAACAGACGACATCATACAGGACAGATGCCAATTTAGTAGCATGGTCAACAATCACCAGTTTACCAACAGCCAGTATATTAGAAGAAGGAACACTTTGGCGGAAGAACGAAGGAAAGAGCCCAGCGAAAGGATGAAGAGGTTTGGGAACAGATGAAAAACACATCTGCTAGATAAGTTCACTCGCGCTCCTGAGTTGGACACAACGATGGAAGAAGAAGAAAAACAATTCTAGATATACGTTTGTGAACACCTAATTCTTTTTCTTTTAAAATCTGATCAATGTTGTGATTTCGGCACATTACAAAAAAAAGTTTTATAGGGAGTGAGTGCCTTGAGCCGGCCTTGTGTCGGCCTTGTGTCGCCTGTATGGGTGAAAAACAGACACCGAGGGCTGTAAAACGATTTAGACGAAGTGCCGAGAAGTTCCAGGAGATACAATGAACAAACTTTGCGGAATGTTGTCAACTAAAGCATTTTAAGAGGTGAAATCAAGATAATGGTTTTATGAGACTCGTGTTCCGAGATAGAATAAAAACTAGGGACGACGCGGAAGCTGGTCGGGGAAAGTGGCCGTCTGTTCCTGGTATCTGACATGCAGGTATCAAGAGGGGAAAAAACTCAGACAATCATAGACAGTTTTGTAGCAAATTTCTGCTGCTGTTATAAATGTTACTAGGAGCTAACCTATGAGAATCAAGAAGGACTCTCACTATCTAGACAACGAACTTTCCTTGCGAAGGAACGCGGTAGAGAAGGGGATTCATTGCTAAACGATGGTTCTGTCTGATACTCGAGGTCCTCTGGTTAAACAGCAGTGGCCAAGGTTAAGAAATCGCCTCAATTCTGTATGCACTACCTAATGGACAACGGTAACATTCTTCCCAAAACCCAGTGCTCACAACTGAGACGTTGTAAAAATTAATGTTTCTTTGCTGTAAATTTGGGCGGCCGCTTAGTTGAGGCGGTAGAGAGTCTGACTCCGGCCAGGATGACCGCGGCTATATCCCCGACGAAGACCAGGATCTCTCCTCGAAGCTGAACGTCTGGAACGGCCTCCAAATTCCACTCAACCCGCTATCAAACGAGAACCCGCGGGGAGGTAAACAAAAGGAGTGGACCGTGTCGCTGACCACGGCACGTCCACTCCAGTGCCCACGGTCAGGAAATAGGAATGCAGAGCTCTACCTACACCAATCTTATGGAAATACTGCTTGGAAGCTGTGAATACTTTCTTCTTTCATCTTTTCTTTCTTTTGTTGTAAATTTTTACCGAAAAAGTTTCATTAGTCATAAAATATCTCCATTCAATTCATAGTAAAAAATATTGTAAGCTCAAATTCATTCAACCAACTTACATAGTCCCGCAAGTAGGGTCACATGTATTTGGCAGCTGGGTAAATTGAAAATGAATCAAAATGATCTTTTAGCAGTAATGACACCCAACATTGTAAGGTCAAAAAGTAAGGCATTACAATATGAATAGGCTATAGAGTCTCCTGACAACTCATTTCATTCATTCGAAACTTTCTTATTAAGGTTCTGCATGCATTGTTTATCAACAATTATTACTATTTTACAAACTATAAAACAATCCCATAGTTGACTGATAAAGGGTTTTATTAAAGACGACATCTCAACTCTAACCATCAACATTATATTATGATGAATCTATTAGGTAAATATGTGGATAATGTCTATCTTAACTGCACATATGTAATAAAAGGAGCTATTCAGATATCTATACAATTCGTGATTTTCCGTGTTATAACGAAGTTATGGTTGAATACAACACTGTCACGCTTGTGGAGAAACTTCTTTCTCCCATGTTTTACGGCAGCAGTAAAGCAGTTATTGGTAGAGTTTAGAGGGGAGTTAATCCAAGACGTGCAGATTTTAGTGGGGATAAACTGCGGAGCATTAAATTTACGCCCTAGTTCCCACTGCTCCGGCTTCTGGTAACTACAGTTCTACAGACGACGGACTGTGGTAGATCTCTCACCCACACTTGCACCGATAACACTTGTGAGCAGGAAAGTTATTTCACGAAAGAAATCAGCGTTCTAGGTTTTTTTTTTTTTTTTGACATTCTCTGATGACAGTTTTGCTGGTAGCGGAAAGACACTGGATTCATTGACAGAATAAACACAAACCGTACGTTATATATATATATATATATATATATATATATAAAATTGTGCACTTTACCTTTTCTAAGAAAATAATGGATATAGAGGAGTTTGTCTTGATGAGAAGAGAACGAACATAATGCATAAGATTTGCCGATGGTATGGTCGTTTTAGCAGTAAACGAACAAACTCTATTTAAAAAATAATAATAGTAGTCTAATGAAAACGCTAGAAATTACAAGAACTACCATTACTCGGTCGTACCCAGTCGGTATCTTTCCTTCATAACAAGCCACATTATAAAAAAATAGAACCACAGATATATAACTGATGGTTTTGTAAAATAATATGATTGCGTTTATTTCCAATCTGAATTTAATTTTGTTGAAATACAATATTCGCGGGGACTCTGTCGGATTATGTCGATGTAAGATGAGCCTTCGGCGGCGTACTCTGCCGCCATCTTCAGGTCTGATGCTCACGCTGTGACAACTATAGCTGCAATGCCATTCTCTGGCGTTAATTATGTTGTGATACAGCTGAAAACAAACGGAAAAGTAATTCTGTGACACATTAGTTACCTACATACAACTGTGAAATGTGTTCCCGGAATTTGACAATTTGTTCTTATCCACCGATACATACTTGCGCATTAAAAATTTCAAGAATCATTAAATAAAACATAATCAGGGCTTTTTCAAGTCACGAAATGGGAATAATCAGGGTCGCTGATGGGGCCAATAAAGTTGACCGACTTATTTATTCAACAATGCTTCGTTCACCAGCCAGCGTTGCATGTGATATGTTTATACTGACGTGTCATTCACTTAGGGAAGGTATAACCCTAGTATCTCCTCACTGAGGCGTGAAGGACGGCGCCATCCGCTGCTGCCAGCCGAGGAACACAAACTGAACTAGTTCCCCAGTATTTGTCCGGACTGTCCCATCTCGCGAGACCCCGCACGCTTGACACCGCAATCCGCAGTTCTCTCTTTTACCAGCACTATTTATTCTGTCCTCTTCTTGGTAACGTAGGTCCAGATGACGTATCTCGCCACCATTTTATGGCTAGACTCCATCCTTCCACCAATCTCCAATGCTTTATTAACTCAGAACCGATATTTCGTTAGTGCACGGGGCTTGCTGCCTGCTTGACATCGTAAACTATAGGAAGTTCTCTAACAGTCCGTCTCAATTCCTGGGAACCAATGTTACTGCATTAGTATGCAATACTCTAAAACATATCGAGTGACCATAGTGAACCTTTGCAATGACCTTACGTCACGCATCTGTAGAATATTGCAGTCCTGGGCTCTCATGTTTGCCTACTGAAATGAGCATATCTCCCAGCTTGACAAGGGTACAGGTCTATTTGCAGTTAACATAACTGACTTACCACAGCTGAAAACTGTCGCACAAATGTGCTGTTACAAAAAGGGATTTAAATATCTTGACATATCAATTGATAGCAAAAAAATTTCACTTCGGCGTAAAATATTTGGAAAATGGTACAAAACGTTTAAAAATCTTGTTTCTGCTAGAGAGAGTCTTCACGGGATGGGAACTACGGGAAACCTTTGCTTGTATTTTGAAGGCGTAAGATGACCTGCAGTAAATGTAAGAGATGGAGGAGAAGCAAAGGAGGAAATTTCTGGTGGAACTTATGGCAAAAGATAATTAGTAACTTACAGTTATAAAAATTGGGTTGGGAGTCAGTGAAAGGCAGGAGGTAGATGCAAAGAGCTCTGATCGAATATAAGGAATGTACTGGTATAGGTATTGAGCGGAGACTTAGGATTTAGTATGTGGAAGGCTTGACTATAAATTGGTATTGGATTTCATGCATAAGCGAGCTGTAAAACTTCCATTTATAGGCAACGTAGTCATAGACAGGAATGTCACGGAAGAAGGATCTAACTTCTAAAACGAAAGAAAAAAAAAATCACTTGTTGCTTAGATGTGTAGGGAAAATTCTGACGTGATCGTACTTCCGCCGTTTATAAGAACTTAAAAATAAAGAGAATCATATAATTCCTGTAATGAATGTTACGTTCAAAAAAGTCCGTCGTCTCCTATTCATGTTATGACATCGAATCCAACATAAAATCTTCGTAGCAGAACTTATGCTATAACACAATTTATCTTTATGTATAGTTCAACTTTAATTAATCTATATAGTATTGTTGACTGTTTAATGTACAAAAGAGGTTTTTTTTTTTTTTTTTTTTTTTTTTTTTTTTTTTTTTTTTTTTTTTTTGCTGTTAAGCTTATTTACTCATTTATTCCTGTTTCATCGAGTTAGTGTATGCATATTATGCTTTTCCATATTAATAATGGTTAAGACGAGATAAGAATCTGAAAACGCCCTGTTACAGGGAAAATTGATTTAACTGTTCGGAACGGTATTTAGAAAAATGTAAAACCTTAATTTCTTTGCCGATAATTTCTAAGTTTTGGTTGCAAAAGATATTTAAAATCTACAATCATAATTTTTACAAAACAATCAGTGTGATAAAAAGGTTTTGAAGAAAATGTGAGACCATTTTTGGAAATTTGACAGTTTTGCTGGTAGCGGAAAGACACTGGATTCATTGACAGAATAAACACAAACCGTACGTTATATATATATACATAAAATTGTACACTTTACCTTTTTTAAGAAAATAATGGATATAGAGGAGTTTGTATTGATGACAAGAGAACGAACATAATGTATAAGATTTGCCGATGGTATGGTCGTTTTAGCAGTAAACGAACAAACTCTATTTAAAAAATAATAATAATAAAAAAATATAGAGTCTAGTTGGCCTCAACGAATAAATAAATAATAAAATAAAGAGTATATAGTGAGTGACTGGTAAAGATAGGAGAAGTATTAAAATGGGACAACATAATATCAATCAAGTAAGAGTCTAACTTAAGTGAAAACTCGTATTGCTGTAGGGTAGGAGGTGTTTTATAGGAAGAGAAGCTTATTAACTGGGGAGTAGATTGAACACTGAGGAAAAGTCTTGCCAAATGTTCCGTATGATGTGTGGCACGTTATGGGACAGAGAGGTGGAGACTGAGACGAGAAGATGAAAAACGGATGGAAAAAGTGAGCAATATTGAAGTGCTGGAAAGGGTTGGCAAAAGGAGTAAACTACTCCAAGTCACAAATGAACGCAGTTTTTCTTGGTGTTGTTTATTTGTGAATGTTTCTCGGGAAACAAACCGAGTAATACTATTATTTATACACAGTATTTCGTCGACATAAAACTCCGCCGTTATCTTCAGGCGTAAGTCGCTGAAATTTTGTGAATAAATAGTAGTATTACTCGGTTTGTTTCCCGAGAAACATTCATTAATACTCAAAGTCATAATAGAGGGAGAGACAACCTGGATGTGACATTTGTTGAGAGGAGAGTGCTCGTTAGGAAACGCATTAGAAGAACTAATTTGTGGGAAGAGAGTGAGAGGAAGGAGGAACAAGATTACAGATTAAATCAATATGGATATGAATAGAAGGGCAGAAGACAGTAAAGCACGAAGAGCAGCCATGTGAAAACCTGCCTTAGGGCGGAATACTAATGATGACGGTACCAAATGTTGTGTTAAATTGATTGCTTAAAAGCACGCAGTCTCTTTATCGCCAGTGGCATCTTAATTAATGTAAAGTACAAGCAAAAAAATACTAATTTTTTTTTTTAATAAGAGAATCGTATTCGAAGTCCTCTACCATCTAGAGACACAGACAGGCGGAGACATCTTCTTTATAATAAGCTGAATGTAATAATATGTTGTGTGAAGCTGAAAGTAGCTTCTTCTCATTAAACGTGAGAATCGTTGAGCCGATAAATTTACAGAGACTTTAGCAGATGAGTAAATGGAATAAAGCATATCCTGCACTCAGTACACAACGTTGAGTTATATTCTGGCACATT
Source organism: Vandiemenella viatica (assembly GCA_031002005.1). Taxonomy (NCBI): domain Eukaryota; kingdom Metazoa; phylum Arthropoda; class Insecta; order Orthoptera; family Morabidae; genus Vandiemenella; species Vandiemenella viatica. Next base: position 289,378,782 of record JARYHS010013630.1, on the reverse strand, counting down.
AACGTCAAAGATGTGCTCAACATTGCGGTAATGGTCCAACGAGAGTTGTGTTCCCATTACACACGTGGCGAGCGCTCCCTGTAGTAAACCACATCGGTTCAGTCAAGTGTCTCAATACCAGGACAATTCCCTTAAACTTGAAAGACAACTGAATTGGCGCCATCCGTGAGCCGAAGGTCGCCGGTCTGGGGCATGGGTGTTGTGTCTGTGAATGTCATGTCCGTCCTGTGGTGTGCCTAATTACCTGGAAAAATATCATCGAGCTGGCTGTATGGCCTATGATGCCGGAAGCCATAAAAAAGCAGAATTGGTGACATTCTTTTCTGTCGTCTAGGTCTGAATGATATACAATTCTAGGTGTTACTTCAGTGTGTGTCACTGTAACATTTCTAAAGTAAAGAGAACATTTTCAACGATAGTCACTACAAATTTCTCATGTTGTTCTCAAACATCAAGCAGGACTACCACGTACGATAAACCAATGAGATCCGAAGTCCAATAATTTTTTCAAACAGTGCCTTACTCATTTTTGTTTAAAGTAATAATAAAAAGTGTCAACACTTTCTCCGCTTTGTCAGTTCGCGTTGTAAAATTCAGTTTTTCAGTGAGTACGCAAATATCATTACTTTTATAGCTGTTCCACACACGTCAGTACCATTGTCATCAATTCTGCAATCGGATTATAATCGGTAACATTTGAAGCGAATTGTATGTGCGTTTTAATGGTCTAAGGAACTACAAATATCTTCCAATTGCATATTTCTCAAGGCCTTCTATGCCAATCGTCAGAGTAGGAAACCTGTTTAATTCACACACTATATATGTTATCTGTTTGATTTATTAATAAAGCTCAAATGCACAAAAAATTAAATATTGGGTAACTGCTTTTATGATCTGTAATTAAATAGCTAAAGTCTAAATCAGTTGTACTTATCGCCTACTGTAATTGTAAAATAAATACCGAGCGTGGTGGTTGAGTGGTAACGCTCAGGTCTCGTATTCGGGAGGTCATGCGTTCGAATCCCCTTCTGGGCATCCAGATTTGGGTTTTCAATGGTTTCCCCTAATCGCTCCAGGCGAATGCCGGGGTTAGTGTTGTAAAAAAACGGTTTTTTTTTCTGACTTGAAAAAAAAACATGTTTTTTTTGGGACATGTTTTTTTTCATAACTACTAAATCTCAAATTTGTAAGGCATTTATCGTTTAATATGACTCTTTTAGAGTTTATTCTAAATACTTATCTTAATTTTTAAATCTACTATATTTTTCTGGTTCAGTATGGGGGGGGGGGTGACGAAAGTATTGGCAACATTGACTGAAATTTTCTTTTATGAACGGGGACTTCCCGAAGAGGCTAGGTTACACGAGAAGGAATCCCCGTTCCCCGTTGTTTGGATTGATACTCGCTATTTAAACTAGTGCTGCCAGCCCTACGGATTTATCTGTAGACCTACGGATCTTTCAAAAAATTAGGAATTTAAACTTTACCTACGGTTTTTTGCCTCCTTTTATTACTTATTGTGGTTTCCTTATATTCGTATACCTGTTAAACTCTCAGCGTATAGTGGTACTGACTCATTTAATTGTCAGCAATTATGAACCGTTTCTTCGCAACCGTTGGCGTAAACCAACGACTGAAAAGAAATAAAGCTCCTATTTTGTATGCTAATAGATTTAAATTCAAACTTAAAAGACCTTAATACAGAGCTATCGGCGCCAGTCTTTATGCACAGTATGCTCATAATTTAAAATTACAATTTCAAAATATTTTGCGTACAATACAAGAACAACCAGTAAAAGAAAATGTAACTACTTCTGAAGTTATGGATATAGAGGAGACAGAAGAAGAAACAGAAAATTCCGACACCGACCGAACTAGTGTTGGTAGTGCTGATACTAGTGAGTGCCGTACTGACAAAGAGGATTAATAAAAAATTATGTTACCTATATAGATACATTTATGAATCATTATGTAAGACATTATATGATTTAGTAAGATTTAAAACACACATGTAAAATGTAAGTTCCATAAATAAAACTATAATTTATCAAATATATAGTTTTCTGAAAAAAAAAACAAGGGTGCTAGGTTTTTTTTTTACACAAATCTGAAAAAAAAATATTTTTTTTTTCAATTTGCAACACTAGCCGGGATATTTCTTTGAAAAGGCCTTGGCCAAATTACTTCCCGTTTCTTGTCCCAATCATTCTCCACCTCTAATGACCTCGACGTAGACGAGGCGTAAGGTTATAAGTAAAAAGAAAAGGAAAGAAAGAATTGCAATAGATATTAGAGGAAGATGTGTAAAGAAATGTTTGCCAAAGATTTTGGAATTTCTCACCTGTGACAAAGACACATGCATGCCATTTTGAGAGAAACATTAATGTAAAATAGCTGTCATTAAAACGTAGATAATTTTGGGAGGACAGAAGAGATTCACAGGTTTTTGTTTAACGTGCAGTCAAAGAATTTTCCCACTGCAGCCGACGACTGTCTTTTGGAACGGACTGCTTCAGTATGTTCTATGCGCTGCGTGTCCGTTATAATTTCACTTCTTATAAAGTCGAATAGGAGTGTCGATTTAAAAGCTGGTGTAAATTAAACAAATAAGTACTCTCACACACACATACTTGCTAATAGGACCTAAAGCTAGGAAGAATGTTTAACTTTTATCAATATTATAGACACTGACTAACAAGCCTCGGTGTAGAACTCGGCCTTGGCGCTGCGGTTTACAGGTTGTAAAGCAACCGTCCATTGTCCAGTCAGCTGGTCCAGCTGCCAACAGTCGCGTCCGTCATAACACCTTTCCGTCTCTGTTTACCATCTTTCTCTGTCTGCCTCTCGCGGACTGTTATATCCCCTTAGAAATTCTAAGGTTGACGCCTGGTGCGAACATCTCAGGCTTCATACAGACAAAAATCGTCGAGAACGCTAACGCAATGAAGTCCTGCAGGTTTAGTGCGGTGTCATAAATGAGAATGCCTGCCGGAACGACTCGCGCTGTTTTTGTCACCTACACGAACGTAAGGTATTAACTTATTCTGTAACAGATAGTCGATTTCTGTGATTTCTTTTGTATTTTAATTATGATTTTCCACGACTGCCTATTTCAAGCTACTACAGTTTTAAATTAATCTGTAATGAATGATTTTGATGTATAATTCTTAAATATTGGCTACCACAATTTTCTTAGTTTTTATAAATATTTCGTTTTGTTCACTTTTAATATAGACCAATTAAGGACTCTTATATATGTCACTCACTCTGTGCACTACGGGTAAGATTACAGACAACTATAAGCAAGAAACGTCTGTAGCTGTCAAATATGTGGTGTGTGCAAGTGTGTTGTTCGCAACATAGCAAATATTTCACCCTTACCACTCTTAATAGTTTAAACTTACACCATTAGAACACTTGTGTACTGATTAAATTGAAAGAGAACTTTCAAATAGATTTTTTAAACAGACATGTTGGAAAAATGATGAGTTAAGGTTAATAGTTTTTATTGCGCTGCTTTCATATATATATATATACACGAATAACTAGTTTATAGCAATGTTGATATGTGGTGATTCATTATACAAATAATTAAAATTATCTGGCAATGGGTTAGAATCCTGATTGATGACTCAGATCATTGCTGACGAATTATTTGAGATGGTGCAATGAGCGTTTGTAAGCTTTGTGGCAATGCGTGCAGTGTTATTCTGCGAACTGAACGCGTATTCATGAGAAGTAAATTTGAGAATATTTCAAACTCAGCGCAGCTGTTCACAGGATGGCTTACCACTGGTGGGCACAAAGAGATGAACGATATATTGTTTCGAAAACGTGACAAACATGTAGAAAGCTTATGGTATGGAAAAATGTTTCACACTTTACTAAGGTTAGAAATAAGTAAGGAACAAGCTGCCACTCATATTAATGGGGACAAATTAATGTCAAGGTATCTGTATAGTTACAATAAATTGTAAGGTGGAACGAATAATTACATTCAAGCAAAACTTGACATCACAATCAAAGAACTATATACAACATTATTTTTGGTATGTATGAATGATGTTTTTGTTTTTCTCAGCATGCAATCACAAAACCTTCACCTTTTGATCATTAGCTCTTCTGGATTATTAAATTTAAAAGAGCAATAGTACTGATAATCCAGGATATGGCATTCTTATTCCCTTCTCGGCTCTTTTCTTCCTATCTCTTAAGAATTTCTCCACCCAGCGAGATTGATCTTAAACTACCATAATGATAGTATCTCAATGGTAAAGAAATCGGTCAAGGTATTTTCAAGGAACTAATCCGGTATTCACCTGGAGTAATTTTGTGAAACCGTGATTAGTATGGGTGGCTGGACGGGATTTGACCCTACGTGCTTCCGAATGCTAGCTCTGAGCGGAATCGTTCACCTATCTGGTTAGTTACGTATACGTCATTTTGACCAATTTCATTACTTTATTTCATTGTTCATGAAATAATCATCATTAATTCTTCATTTATGCTCTGAATTTGTTTTGCACCTGTAGATTACTTATATCCCTGAAATGCTTCTTGGCACCGAGCATGGTTAATGAGCGGTTCACTTCCTGATCTCGCTTTCGGGAGTTCGCCGGTTCGAATCCCCTTCCGGGCATCCAGATTTGGGTTTTCCATGGATTCTACAAATCACTCCAGGCGAATACCGGGATGCTTCCTTGAAAAGACCATGGCCGAATTCCTTCCCGCTACTTGTACCCAGTTCTATTCCGCCTATAATGACCTCGACGTCGACGAGGCGTAAAGCCATAAGTAAATAAGTAAGCTTCTTGGAAATTACTTTAATAGTAGGTAGTAAAGCGGCCCTTTACTCTTATCACTTGAATCATCACTCAGTTTTTACGCTAATTCTGTTAAAAAAACTACAAACTTGAATAAAAAAAATTCACCGACCTACTCTCCATGATGATGATCAATTCCTAGCGTTTGTCGGTGAGCGTGAAAAGAAATGAAAATTGTCAGTGAGCAAGCTATTATATTTCTTCCGCAAAAACCTATGTTTCAGCAATAATCCTGTGTTCAGACATATATGCATACCGCATACTGCGTTGCAGAATCTTTATGGAACATTAAGGTATTAATTTATTGATAACTGTTAGGACCCAGCAGCGTAGCTCAGCGCGTTAAGACGCTGCGCACTGCATCGGGCAGCGACAGCGAGACCAGGTTCTAGTCACAGCGTATTTATTGTACACGGAAAGCTACACATTTCGCAGCCAGATGACAACACAATCTTTCCTCCTCTAGGTTAAGTGCGCCGCGTCTAACAAACCTGTACACAGGTCATTCCCCCCTCTCGTGATTCACACTGGCTACCTGTGTGAAACAGGGGCCGGTGTCACGTTGTCGTTAGCTGGTCGTATCGAGAGAAAGAAAAAGAACTTGTTAGAAGTGAGTATGGGAAGCGCAGCCTCATTAAGTCGGACATGCAGCCAGCTGTTCAGACTAGTCTTGAGACTGGACACCATTTCCATCACGAACAGTAGTTGTAAGCAGCTGGCTTGATTTTAACAACTAAGAATGGACTTTATGTTAAAACGATGTGATGTATGACTTCCATCACTGGACTTGTGCTGCTGCCACATCCTATGAGAGACTAAGGCCGCCCTCTCCAGAATGATAAGGTGGAGTTCGGTTGAAGCAAATACACATTGGAGGTTTCGATTCACTCTGAAAAATCACTCAGGATCTTCTGATACAGTTATAGCACATATCGGAAGCAGGTCGAAGTGGAAAAAGGGCGAGGGAGGGGGGGAAGGTAGAGGAAGGTATTAGTTGGGCTACTAATCAACTAGCAAAGTATGTAGATCATGGAAAAAGTTTTCAGTTTTCTAAGCATGTGGGGAACGTTTGATTAAGATCGTTTGTTTGTGCAGTTAATCACTAGTCCCTCTCTTTATTCGCTAAATACTTAATCAGTTAATCTCTACAATTTGTGTATAATGTATTTCTTACCTGAACTGTATTTGGCCAACTTATTACAACTTTACAACAGTAAACATAGTGTTGTGAGCTAGTAATTTTCGTCTGTGAATTTGCTGAGAAATTTTTTTAATCTCTACTCCGGTTCACCTCCTTTTATTTCTCTTAGGCAGCGCCCAGTAAGTGTCTGTACGGTTGCCGATAAGAAAACCGCACCGACTACAATCACCACTTGTGGCGACAGCAGTGATTCAAGCTTTGTTACTTTCACAGACAGTTGCCTGTTATAAAAACCATTTACGAAATAATTGTTATCAAGAGGAATCAAGTGTTTTTCGTTGTATAAGAGTGTAGCTAAATTGTTGACAATGGACTGCGTCACTACAGGAATATTGCGGAAACTCATTTACTGCGGCTGTTGTGTTGTGTGGGAACACACACACACGCACACGCTACTCGGAATTGCGTGAGGCCAGAGTTTCTCCGTCCCGCTTCCCAGGGACGCCATGCCGTCCTCCCACACAACAAGAAGAGTGAGTCGGAACAGGAGAGAGCGTGATGGAAAACAGTCCACAACGATACATCTCCTCACTAGTTTCTCCGTATTTTGCAATCTGATTTGTCTATTGGGCTCTTTTTCTTGTATCCAGTCAAATTTTAATTACGAGATCAGCAACGAAGCAGTAATTTTTTTTTTTTCTAATTGTTATCTACATCTACATATACATCAATACTCTGCAATTCACAAACATTGTGGGTGGCAAAGGTTGCTAAGCGCCAATCTTAATTCTGCACATTCCAATCCCGAGTAGCACGAGGAAGGAAAGAATACATAAAAGCATAAGTACGGCATCTTATTTCTCGAAACTTATCCCTCCGGTCATGGCGACCCAAATAGGTTGGCGGAAGAAGTATCTCACTGTACTCG